>LUCM01000620.1:18017-82927 GCA_008360955.1 Fasciolopsis buskii | reverse complement strand
TCCAGGTCGAGTTGCATCGACATAATATTTCTCTTCGCGACAGTTTCTGTGAGAGCGCGCCAACACACGCACACCGCCGCCCGCGATCGTAAGTTTTTCTGCGAACCCTGAAAGACGCGTTTCGGACTGATAGTGGTATCGACAGTATTATTCAGTGCTCTCCACCGGAAGGGTATTGCCAACGATTTTCGTGGGTCTGTTTGCGGAGCATTGTAACTTGGCATGCTGGCCGAAATCCGGCCTGTTGTTCGCGGATATTACTCTCGCGAATCGAGTCAAACGACGCAACATCCTCAAAGCCAACACCTTTGTAGCTATCGGAATTAAACTAATTCCACGAAGATTGCTGCAATCACTCCGTGTACCCGTCTTGAAAATGGGTATAATCCGTGACACCCTCCGTGATATCGGAATGCGCTCCTCCTTCCTGTTCTCATTAAACAAGTAGTAAAATGATTTCTCCAATGTGAAATGAACTGACGGAGGTCGGCGGAATCGGCTACTTCTTATCCTTTCAAAAGCCGTATATATAAGTGCCTTCCCACTTCAGTTGAGAAATCATGTGACACCTCCCCAGGGGTCTCAGCTGCAGACTTCGGCCATAGTGCATCATATAATGTCATTCAATAACTTGTGTGATGCAACCTTCAATGTTCCCCTGGGATTCATCTTTAGCATAATATTGACACTGAAATGTTGGCAATAACTAGTATTCATCCACTTCATATGACATCCAGTTTTGTTTTGACTCAACCCCATCCCGCTTTTACATCCACCCTATTCTTCACCTTTGGCAGCTAACACAGTAATATGGCAACCTCCGTTATTGCATTCCGGCAGAAACTAGCGCCCGCAAAACACACGTTTGCACTATTTAAACATGAATTGATTTGCAGTGCGCGTATGATACTCAGTCCCAGAATTTGTTGGCGAAGAATTATCTAGCAATCATTTATAAATCGAAAATTGCGTGCCTGGCCTATCACACTGCGGGTTCTGATAAGCGCAGCACAGACCAATTGCATCTTCATGTCTGGTTTCCGTGTCTCAGCTGTGCCGTCCCTGCACAAAGTTGAGCTTGCATTGTGCGTGCCTCCCGGATATCGAGAAATATAAACTATCAGTCAATTTTCGGGTGACCAGCTAACCTGATCCTTAAAGTTCTCAGCCCAGCGGTCTAGCCTTTGTTGTCTAACATGGAAGAGCCCCCATTTCTATCGCACACAACTCCACTAACCAAAGTTCGCCGCCCACCTCTGTCGCGTATAAGACTGAACAGTCTTTACTGTTACCTGAAGTGGACCCCACTTCCATCTCTTCGGCTACCTTAACCCACCAGTTTTTACGGTCATTGTCAGGGCTTATCGTCAACTGACGCTGCAACATTCGATGCATCTTATTCACTTTCTTGTATTTAGGCAGCTGGTGTTTTGCTTCATTAGACACAGCGACCGCTGTTTGATCCAGTGTTTCGATAAGCGCTAGATCTAGGACCGCAGGCGAAATCTGCTGCCAAATACATAGCCTGCTTAATTTGATCCCACCGCTCGTCTATATCCCTGCCCGTCGCAGTTCTTAGTTCCTCGGATAGTTTCTGTTCATGGCTTTTGCGAACAGTCGAGCCAGGCAGACGTTCGATGACCAATCGGGTTTATGGCTTCCGTCAATGGCCGTTCGGCTGCAGCAAAAGTCGCATTAAAACTAACACATGTTCCTATTCGACGTGCGTGGTCCAGTATGTTCTACAGTTCTGGACAGAACCGCGCCAGCGGTAGCTTATTGCGATGTGATCGATCTGGTTGAGGTTACCAATCGTGTTAGAACGCCATGTTGCTGCGCGATGCGGACTGTGTCGGAAATTTGTACTAGACAGGAACAAACGATTATCTGCACAGAATTGTAGAAGTCCTTCCCAGTTTTCTGTTCGCTAAGCAGGCAAATCGCATCGGCCACGTAAATAGGACTCCGATGTACTCACTTTCAAAAGTCATACATTAAAATCGCCTGCTACCGATACAGTGTCAGACCGTTTGCACTTCCGAACAAGGGTGACTAGGTAATCGTAAAAATCGTCTTTCTCCATGTCAAAGCTGCAGTATGTTGGAGCCTATACTGAGATAACACACAAACTTCGCTAAATACCACCATCCTTACGGAAACACGCACAAGCGCACAAGCGAACGTTGACTGGGATATAGTCTAAAAGGACGGCTTCAGCATACTCACTCAAGACTATTCTTAAACGACGCTGACCCATAGCTTGAGCCGCTTCGTCTCCTGACGTGCGAAGAACGTATATTGACGAGACATTTTGCACAGTTAGTTGAATTACTCTTCTCGCATCCTGAATTCGTGTTTCACTCACGCAATGGACATCAATCGAAAGTGAGTCCAATGGCAGAGCTAAACACGCCTGTTGGCTAGCCTGCATTAATGTGTGCACATTGAAGGAACCGAGATTCACAGACTGACGAAGCTTGAAAAAATGTGAGCCAGCAGACTGAAAACCACCTGCTACACTATTTGACAATGAACTGTTGCCAGTATCGGGTGTGTTATCAGTGGGGGAACTATGGGTAGGCAGAGGGGGCAAAGGGATTGGATTGAAGACCGAAGAGATTGATTGACTAAGAAGGAACTATGAGCAGTAGCATACTTATCACCACCCACCCCACCTGCGTTCCATGCAATGGGCAACACGGTACTCATTATCCTGCGCGACGACCGATACAGTATGGAATTATTTGTAGACGTATAAATCATTGGGATCGATGCACGGGTGCCGCTAGGGAGTCCAGCCACTAAGCAAAAGATCGATTAGGGTTCTCAACTAAGGCCTTCGGTTCTGACAATAACCTAACCGCAAGGCAGCGGAGCATAGCTGAGTTGAAGCCCATCTACCTGGGTTCATTATTCTTCTATTCCATTTGCCGACTGAGCTGCTAACTCATATCAACCCCTGACTTGGAGGACCAGGAGACTATTTCGTCAGACCTTTGCCTGTTGACCTTCCGGGCATCTTTGGAACTTCGGCTACAGATGAGCTTTCCTTTATAACCTCTTGGACCATGAAACCATGCAAGCCGTCACATCACATCGGGGTGTAGTCTCGTTGTATCAGTCTCTAATCAAACCATCTTGCTATACGGCTGTGGATGTCGCATAGTCGTTGCTGATCAGAGCTTCCGTTGTTTTTACGGGATCAGTTGTGTGGCAGAACGATTAGAAGATGTTTGATCCATGGTATACGGGGCTCGGAATGGTAATTGATACTTTTGCTGAATCCGTACGGCATAGAATTTTGAGGATCGGCAGCAGGACATGTTACACTGACCTACATGATGACGGTGGCCAATCAAAGGCCGTAGAGTTTATTAAAATGAACTTATACTGCTCTGTC
Organism: Fasciolopsis buskii; assembly: GCA_008360955.1. Lineage (NCBI taxonomy): Eukaryota > Metazoa > Platyhelminthes > Trematoda > Plagiorchiida > Fasciolidae > Fasciolopsis > Fasciolopsis buskii. The sequence continues at coordinate 79,527 of LUCM01000620.1, read as the reverse complement.
ATAGGTAGAGTAGCCATTTGGCCTGCAGCAGGTGATTTGACAGTCAATAAATATGGGATTGGTACTGATATAGGTAGTAACATAAACCAAAAATTATTACTTGATTGTTTATGTAGGCAACAACCTTGTGTCCATTAAAACGAACACACGGAGGGCAGGGAGAGTCTGCTGGCAGTCAACATCAACGGCGGATTGGAAAATTATGTTAAAAAAACCAGAATGCATCGCCGTTTTTTATTTGGAAACCGACCGAAGTCTGTAGGCACGGATAAGAAGGGGAGAAGTTGTCGAATGTGGCATGCGGTTAAAAAACTTACAGATGCGATTTTGGCGGATATTCGGCTGAGAGCTATGCTAGCCTGTGGAACTGAATCTGACAATGGAATCAAAACGTTATGGATAAGGATTACTCAGCAACGACGGACGCGTGATAAAGGAGCGTTTTTGCAAATTAACATCGGAGGAATGAAAGTGGGGTGTGGCACATAACCCTCCAAAAGCACTTTATTGTATGGGAGTGCGTGGAACCACCGCAATGCAAGTGTCATCTATAAGTTTCCCGAAGCAATGGCCTGTGTACCGTAGAGTTTGCTTATTCACACTCAAATTTCAACCTTGCTGCGCACCGTTTGGGGCCCGCGTGAACCAAGCGCGCCTTTTTGCACAGTGGCACCTGCTCCAGCTTAGACTAATTATGTTCTCAATTCGGGGTCTATATACACACTGATGTGCGTTATGATCCAGTATCTCGGGACGTGCGAACCAGCTGATTCTGCATTTGGAATTCTACTTTGGCTACGTACTGCTCGAAAGCTGTTTCATCTAACACACCTTCCCTTTAAACGCTATCATATTTCGCCAAGCACAACCACTTGCAAAACTCACCAAAGAATCTAAGGGAAGAAATCAGTAAGGGTGCCATCAAGTCTCCGGGTTTCCTAGCCGAAACCGGTCTTTAAAAGGCCCTGTCCGCCAATCCCCAAGTGTAGGCAGCAGTTGTTTTGTCTCGTTTGTTTGACGTTCTCACAAAAGCGCCCAATTAGGATTGTAGTTTCTGTCTCCGTTTTCACACATTCCATTGAAACCCTAGCTGGAACCCAGACTAAACGGCTACTTATCTGTCATGCAACACACTACGATGGAAGGTTTTATGACAGGAAAGCTTGCATCGGTGACGTCGCTGATACATAACGGACAGGACGGAAATGCGTTCTGTCGGAATGCCTCATCCGGTTTGCTGAGACTACGAGGTCATCAAACCGGGGAGCTCACTTCGCTGGATTGATGTTGAATCTCCACCTCCGTTGTCTCCTTCCTTTATGACCTTCATGGAACAAGACCCGCCTCAGTCCCAACAAAATTCCGAGCAGCAGCAGTTCCAAAATCACGGATACCTTTCGTGAATCCCACAAACAAACCCATCTCTTAGATACTACCCATAAATCAGTTACGGCGGGCGTAACCCCGTCCGCAATAAATATTTTATTCTGTACCCACCAGTTACCAGTAGTTTTAGCCGACATATCCCGACCCTACTCTTTTCACCAGCTACTTATTTAGCATGATACTCCCAGTATTTAGTCAACACAGTGTTCTCATCCCATCTCAAAACAATTTCTAGGCATAATACCCTACCGGCACATGACCTAACTGATGCCATTCCTAAAACGAGGTTAGTTAGTACTAAATTAAACAAATGGCAGACTGTGCAACGGGGCAACGTTAGCCAATGGTAAACATCTGCTGGACATCAACTCAGAGTTCCCTCAGGAAGCAATGTTTATAAAAATAGTGTCGTTCGAGGGATCAAATGGGGTTTGAGGATGGAAGGTTTAAGCGGCCAGACGAGAACCGGTCCTAATTGGTATTATTGATTATTAAAAGTGCGCAGAAGTCTTTCAAAATACCTTTTGCAACTCCGAAAAACATCCCTCATAACGGACAAGCCGAAATACGATTGAGGTCAATCACTCCGAAGCACATGCCACTGCCATGCAATCGTTTCATCTATTTGTCCGACATGGTTGCAGAACCACGTTGCCACTGGGTCAACCCCCTTGTTCCAAACAGTAACATGTATTCTATATGTCTCTTGTTACTTGCAATGGATGTACGGCAACCAGGATGACGTCCGAGCTTTACGGTTTAGCTGGCGAATTCTATTGTCGAATAAAACTGGCTACCTTCCCCACTCTGTGTGCTCGCTGTAACATCAGACTAAGCAAGTTTTAGACTGGTTCAACTCCTTTTCTTGTTTCATTCCAGGCCCACTGATAACCACAATTTCCACTCATTAGCCAATGGGAAGTGCAGGAGCAACAGGGATCCCGTTGCTGGTAACTTCCACCCTAGCTTATGCTTCAGCTATTCAACTACGCTGGGTTGCTCTGAAGGGGTCTGGCCCTGGAATACGGAAGCTACTGAAACCCCGCCACCAATCGCGTTGGCTACGATATTCCGTCGGGCCGTTACGGCTTAATGAAAGAAAACCGCTACTATATCCACTGACGGGACGTGGGAAACCTCCAGGCTTCTTTAACTTTAACATTATTACTGGCAATAATAATAACGTTTCTTCCAATACGAGAAGGATCCCAGACTCCGCTGATCCACTGCGAGAATCTGCACATCCTAAAATCTGTGTTGGCAGATGTCCTTTGACCCAGGTCGATAAGTCTATTAGCCACACTATTGCAATTAGCAAAAATATCTATGGGACAAAATGTCCATGATAAAAATAGTCCTTTGTGTGAAACAAATCACAATTAACAGCGTTCTGAAGCAACCTGAATAGTGACAGGAGGAAAGCAGTTCCCTTCTATTTTGCAGTCATGAACCTTGCACCAACGTGCTCCGACTATGGTTGGTACCTCACAGGATTATCTGCTCGAACAGAATAAATAAAGGTAAATATTAAAAGAGCGGCTGCAAAATGGTGCTTTGAAGAACTGTTCACAATAAAGATAACCGCTGCAGGAATTCCACTAACTGCGGCACTGATCCACATTAATAATTGTCTTCAACCATTAGTTCGGGGATCTCGTGGACCCCAACCCTTTAGTCTGATTGCAATTACGCAGGCCAATCCACTGGTCTAGGATTCTATAAATTTTAGTCATTTCATCGGCTGGCCGAGCTATCCTCCATTAATTGCCTTGAAGAATAGCACAGAATGAGGTCGTTTTACCACGTAAAAAATGTGCCGATCACTTCAACCTATTATGATTAAGTGCCTGTTTTATTAACTTGATTGTACGTTGCGGGTCATTATGCCTATCTTCTGAGCCACCCGCAGAATTCTCCCTCAGTATTCCGGAAATATTACGAAGACATCAGTGTTCAAACATCAAAAGTCTTCGTATATCTTCTGTTATCAGCGGCAACGTTTCCGAGCCCCAAATCAACACCAACTTCTCTGCCGCCCTGTACCCTCGGCATTTGATCGATAATCGGACGTCGCTACGACGACGCAGATGCCATTTCTAGCTTCAGCATGCTTGAAGACACTTCCTTTGCTACGTGATGACCAAATGAGATAGAAATATCCAAGTAACTAAATCTGTTCTCTTTCATTTGGTCCCCTGCAAGAACAATGTTTGGTTCTGAGCAAATATTACAATAGTATTTTACCTATAGAGGGTGCAAAATGCATATCACACTAACCAACACCAGTATTCAAGCGATTGAGAGAACTTTGCAATCTGTTTGGATCTTCTATAAGTAATACAACATAGCCTGCATATCCCACGTCATACAGGTTCCTACTTGAGCCAGTATCAACAACACACGAGGATAGGACTATCTTCTCAACCATTCCAATGGCAGAATTACAAAGGAAAGGAAAAGCACAGCGACCTAAGCGAACACTACCTCTCGTGTTGAGTTCGGGTAAAACATCGCCGTAAGCACGAACTCGACTCTGAGTGTTCCTCAACACTGACCGAATGAACAGCACTAATTTCTGTGACACCATCCAGGGAGAGGCAATGCCAAAAAACTGGACGATTAAACGGGTCAAATGCCGCTTCCAAATCAAAAAGGCTGGAAACTTCGGTCTATATAATATGCACCTAAGTTCTACGATTTTTTGGAAAGTAGAAATTTGGTCAATGTCATCTGAATGGTACAGAAACCGGCTTCAATTTTCCGCGCACACCTTTTGTTAGCAATGGATAATCAGTGGAGGATAATGCCGGCGGGCGATTTGGATGAGGGCTTAATAAACTATTCATCCGTGGTTCTCACATGAAGAACTCTAACCTTTCTTGTAAATTGGCATAATCACCAATTCAGAAAGTTCATTACTTATCTCCCCCAGATTGAGTCCAGGAATTTTGTTGATGCTGGTGTCAACAAGTCGCCACCGTTCCTGAAAAAATGACGACGGGTCATCCGGCCCGACTGTCTTGAACTTTTTAAGAAAACAAACTTACTCATCACCTATATTTCCATGGTGGGCCGGTATCCGTTTATATTGATTTAATTGAAGGTATAACTGGAAGGCCCACTGCGCCTGTGGGCCAGCCAAAATGTCCCCAAGGCATTCTACCTAACGAATCACCCGACACTCTTGAAAGTGAACCACTGCTGACGAACAGAAAACGACGGTCCTTTTGACTGTTGTTGACCCGTACAAAACTGTCCAACCGGACTCTACATAAACGGCTGTCGATTAGGATCCAGTCTAACAATTCACGTTGATTTCTCATGCTGAGAACTGTAGCGAACTACGGATTTGTTCCACAGGATCCATTGTTTAACCTAGCTTTGACCGCCCAGCGCAGTTGCCACTTACGCGTTGCTCAACCAAGCTCCGCCCACGAGCTCCTGCTAAAAATGCTCAACCTCCTACCGCTTCTGACTGTCTTTTTCTTGTACCGGTCGAGTGTCTTGGTTTTTGGCATTGCAATCAAACAGAGCCGAGTAAGGATGATGCCCATTTGGTAAAAAGGGTAAGGGCAAGCAAACGTAATGCGAGATCCGCATAAGTGGCACGTAAAAAGGAATTCAGTAAACGAAGTGAAGGGACGTAAATAGCTTCGTCGGCAGAAAAATTGAAAGCAAATTGGACAAGAATGGCTGGTTCGATTGTATTGGTACTTGATTCAGAACAATGCGCACTCCAATGCACAGTCTGTTTGAACGTTCCACTTTACAAATCCCAAACCTTTGCATTAAAAAAGATAGCACGCGAGACATTTGTGGCAAATTTATTCAACGACTGCCCATCTCACTGTCATTGGCATATGCATGCAACCGACACTATTGTCCGTTTCAGAGCTGTTCCATGCACGGTACGTCTAAAATCTTTGCAGCATCACATCAACCCACTGTTCTGTCAAATGCGATTGTTTTATTCATCGCACATGGGTTTCCCTTGGCTCTGACAAGTTTATGTCGGATTCCATTATTTCCGTTTCATCTGTTTCTTCCCACAATCTTCATCATTTTAAAGGAACTCGACCATATCTACGTCCGTCAGCGCCCGCGAAACAAAAATGACTCCAGGTCCGTCAGTGATGATCAAGGCCAGAATCTCCCGCATGAAATGGTGGAGTGACTTTTCTGACCTTTTGTCTTTGGCTGCCACACACCTGCCATGCATGCTAGACTACAACTATCGATCATTATTGCAGGCGAGCTTTTCGAGCAGTCCCAAAATGCACACAGGTTTGTGCCAGTGCTCAGCCTAGAATCTCCTCCGTACATTTTTTCATGCGTGCATAAATGTGATGCTGTTCGGTACCTGGTTTTGGCAACCAGATATATATCAGTGTTACTTTGTCCAGCTCTCCTAACTCTCCCATATGGTTGCCTGATTGCCTTTCCAACAGACTTACCCCTCACCCTCTCTTGTTTCATAGTGCCACGTTTTCTGTATGTCTCCTGATGCTACCAGTGAACGCACGACAACGAAAACCGGCTCGACTTAGCTCACTATTGACCAGCAAGCCTGCAAATGATAGTAAATCAGTGATTGTGGTGCACCTGGACGTGACTATGGCCTTGTTGTCGGGTGTTCCGTAGCCGTTTGCTATCAAAGATCAAGCGTTACGGCATTTCCGACCTTATTGATACTGGCTAACATCCGTTCTAGCCTCACGGAGCCAAATTGTGAATGTTAACAGCGTTGCTTTCTCCCCCGGCTTATGGTTAGTGTGGTGATTCAAGCATTGTACGGGGTTCATTTGTACATCCCATGTACTCAGATAAGCTAGCCGCCTTACTTAGTCATGGAACATGCTGTCGAATTGAAAGTTATCCAAATTTTCAACCCCGGTGCTTTAGGTTTTACGCTGCGGAAAATGCCGCTTGATTTACTTGCAATCGGTTCTTAAAGGAAAATAGGTCAATGTGGTTTTCAAAAGGAGAGATTTTTATGCACTATTTTTAATGTGTTATTTTACTTAACTCTCACAGCGACAAAGAGCAGCTGATCTCCACCATGCCTGAAATGCTTGACTTTGGGTTAATTTAGTTCGCTACTTTTAGCATTTCGCAGCACGTCGGCCTGCAGGTTGCCAGATGCCTCCAGTTTATCGAACTGGTGCCCAAAGCATTTCGGTTACAAGGAAGTAAACATTCATATGGCCCATCAGACGACTAACACGATGTGGCGATATCTGTTACTCAGCCATGCACTAGTGCGGTAGAATAGCAGTTGAAAGCGCACAAAGATCTTCTGTTTCATGGCTGCTGGAAAACATTTTGGAGCAGTTTATAAAAAGAGGTGTAAGTTGATAAACTTCAGGCACTCGAATTCCTCAGACTAAGATTACGCTTTTCAGTTTAAGTCTCTCACGAGACTCGCGAGGCCTACTAAACTTAAGTGAATTCACCAGCTTTGCATATTTACGAAGAAATGGCAGTCATGCATTTCCCGTCCCATTTTCTAGGGAAAATCTTAGATCCGACTGCGTATACGTCAGGTATGTGGAATAAGCATTCACATTAAACAAGGGCTGCTAAGACCCTTCTATTGTCCAAAATTCGACTACACATTGCTCGGGACACCTCCTAAATAGTCATCGAAAACGATCTCTATGAATTGCTGGATCGAGTGCAGAAAGTTTATTTGGGATTCTGAGCGAAATTCAGATAAATTTTGACGACATTGCTGTTCTTTGAAACAGCTTTCAAGCACATTTTCCACTTTGTTCATACAATGAGCATCCGATAAAATTATATTCGCCAATTTCATTTAGAATGCCAGATTGCTTATTTCCACCAATAGTGGATTAGCCACACCATATTTATTATTGGCCCTTGGTTTTATGTAGCCCGCCAATTCACTTTGCCTCTTTTGATATGGACAACAGAATTGTCGCATGAATTACAGCTCTTCCTGCTGTAAACTCTGCATTCATTTCTACATCCTAGACCAAGAGCATAACCTGATTCCATTTTTCTTTCTCCTCACTTCATCGCAGTTAGTTGCGCCACAGTTGCGATTTCTATTTTCACCTTCCTCTGAGCGATTTTGCTGACCTTCGTGTCTTTATTTTTCTCCTTTGCTACTTACAGTTTAGCCAGATGATTGTTTATCTGAGATGGTCTGCCTCCGATAGCTGGCTCCGGCCCAATGAGTTCCGTTAGTGTTCTTCATACTTTTGTTCCCCCAATAAGGTAGTCGAAACTTTGATGCACCTTCCATTTTCTCTTAACCGCACTTACCCCAGCCCATTTCTTGCCTTTTAACCACCTCTTTCACCCCTACCAACCCTCTTTATTTTGTCCTCTCGCAGACAAATTTGAACGTGAACAATAAGCTAGTTTCCTCAGGCCAGTAAATCTTTATCCTCTTTTCAGCTGGACTACCCACTTCGTAGTCGTTTCAGAAATTCTTCAGTTATGTCGTGCCCCAACTGATCATCGTAATCAGATCGCTGATCTCTTCTAATTGCGCTACCTTTGATAATGGCCACCTTAAAAAATGATACCATCCTAGTCTGCATACGATCCGTTTCAACGTTGAATATGATGGGGTGCACCATAATCCACTTTTGGTGGCTAACAGGCTAACAGGCAGCCTCCTCTCCCCTTCTGTAATGGCTTCTCCACTCTCTATTGTGTTTTTAATAAGTCTCCGTTTCAAAATTTCCTACTAGCATGCTCATTGCGGGTCCCGTCGCATTTCATGCGGCCCTCACTATTATCCGACATACGAATCGAATGAACAAGTGCATCCAAAATGTACTAGCATCCAAAGTGACAGATAACTCGTTCGCTTTCCAGCATCATTGCGGTTCTCGCATCAAACCACCTACATTAATCGTACGTGTTCCATTTAGAAAACCAACAACAAATCGGCCTCAAATGCTGCGCAATCATGCACCCATCATACTGGCTTTCCTATTTTACCGGACGTTACCCGTGGTGGTTGTATCATCTTTTTGTTCTGCTTAGCTTTCCGTTCAACTGGCAGCAGAACAGACAGAAACCATAGCGATAATCTGTTGACGGTATAATGAAACCTATCTATTCTGCACGTTCGTCTTGCTGTTGAACGCTCACCGTAACGCTTTACTTCTTTGCCAAATGCTCAGCTGGCTCATCCAAACCTCCCTGCTCTAGATTGTTCCTTTGATTGACACCCAAATTCTTGCTCGATTCTACAGTGAAGGCATTTTTTCCGCTTCCATATGGCTTCCAAAATACTCAAACGAAAGTAAATAAATTCCTGCCGTCCTTTTATTGATCCTTTCCGTTTGATTACATTTGGTAGTCCAAATGTGTGTGTGGACGGTTGCTAAGACATACGCAGGGTGCGAGATCATTACGTGTGGCAACAGTGACAGGAAAAGCGAAAAACGATCACGCGCAAGTGGTGGAAGAACTACGAAATGACATGATGTGGCTCCTGGGTGATATCGTCATCATAAAGCTAAAATTGGTAACAAATATTCGTGCAGGTGATGCGAATTCGATGGGGACTTCTCGTAAATACCCTTTTGCTGGCTTCGTTGCGCGTCTGGTAGGCCTTGATGTGCATGCAGTAGACGGGATGGGACACTGACGCTAAAAGTAGATCGTTTTAGGTAGCAAAATATCTGACTGATATGGACAAAAACGAATTGGATATGACAGAATAGATAACGCGTGGCGGGAGAAAAACTGAGGAAAACAGGAAAGGGGTAATTCAGAGGCAGAACTTGTGGAATGCAAAGTTTGGTAAACATAATTTTGAACAGTCACTGGGCATAATAGCCAAAAGTTGGAGGCGCAGATAATTTTTGGGAACCGGAGACGGCGGTACTGAAGAACAAATGTTTAATCGCATGAGTTCAGTGGATTCAGGAGGTTTGCCTTGGATAGTTTTTAATCCGAAAATTTTAGCAAGATTTAATAGGGGAGGTGGAGTCGGAAAAGGCGAGGAATCTGTTGACCAGCTTGTAAATAACCAGATAGGTCTAAAACAATGGCATGTGTACTCCTGTGAAAGGTCGTTGCCAGAATCAGCAGTCCTTCGCTTAATTGCTAGACTGCAATGATGGTTAAAGAGAGAAGATAGACCACAGCCAGTGAAGATTAGAAGAATGGTGATATGGACGCGGAATATCAGTTCATGACAGACACCAATAAAAATTCCCCGACTAGTGTTTATTTTGTAAAGTTTGGGTAGAAAGAGCTCCGGGAAAGTGCAGGGGAAACCAGCCTAAATAGATGCGCGTGAACATTAGAACAAGAAGGCTGCTAGCTATAACAACGTCACAAGGGTAGAATTGACTGAGCGCTGACCACTCGACGTGAAGTATGCCACTGCGAGGCGAAGGCAGTAGGGGCGATCGGCCAATCTAGCCGCACCTGGATACCGCCGCATCTGAGATGCCTGCCCGATGTGCGCCGACCAAAACTGTAGAGCTCACTGCGCTCCGCATTATTTTGAAACGCAGATGTATATACAGTAAATTAAGAAAATTCCCCACAGCGCGCCACCGGAATGTCGGTTGTGGCCTAAGGAACTTGCGCTCCTGCCAGGTTGGCGGTACATACCGGGGTGTGACGTGAATCACGTACCGAGTTTGGACGCTTAACTGCAACGCTCGCAACGTAAGTGAAGTCTGCTAAATGCACTCGTGAAAAAATGTATTTAACTATAAACTACTCATGCAGTTGCAGACGGGGTTAAAGGTAACAGGCGATATGTAAAGGACATTTCCTCACGTGTGAGGCCCAATAACAGAGAGCACGGTAAGGGTTCTGTAAAATGTTCAAGGCGTTCAATACCAGGGGCTGCAATGATGGTGCGTCCTTTTCCAGTCACTCCCATAGTATCCTTCTGGAAAACATGTTTGGCGGATGTCGCACGTTCACTCTCGTTATTTTGTTATCGCCTATACCGTGCCAACTAATCCAGATACGTGTCATTCAATTTTTATAGACCCCTAAATGCCATTTAACTTGATCAGTATGTTTCTGCTCTAGGAAAAATGCAGTTTTGTCAATTCTCTTCTAGTGAGTCTGACGATTTGTCAGACACCAATTTGGTCACATTTTGCAGTGTTTCTGTGAGGTCACTTGCAGATATCCTCCAGCAACTTCTGCATTTAATCGTCCACAGAGGTTCTCCAGTTGGGCAGAGCGTTTGGTGGTTTCTATCTACCGAGACAAGCAGCAACGGCAGTTTCGCGCCATCCGTTGATTGCTCTTCTGCACTGACCGTCAATATTTTTTGAGTGGACCAAATTAGTCAAACCAAGACTGCTGCAATTCGACTGGCTCAGGCTGAGTTAATATGCCGGCCGATGTCATTCACGCTGGGCTGCTAGACTATTTGGTCCTCGTCAGTTAGATGTCACCGTTCTTCAAGATCTCTCCGCTCACTGAGAGGTTTTGATCCTTTGTCCTGTTCAAAGCTTATTAGCAAACCCCCCTTACAGCAAGCCATCATAGCCCCATCCATAGGAAGTCGTGCTGCCCGTCTAGTAAACACATTTCGATGGATCTGGTTTTCAAAATATCTTATCGAACAGTCATTTATCTTTCCAAGTGTTTTGCTTTCTCCGGAGGCGTACGGCTGCCAAGTAAACAATTCCATCTCTGTAGATTAACACGGAACGCCCATTACCTTGGCTGTGGGAAGCGAGCCCGTCAAATGCTTGTTCATATCGCCATTTTGGCTTTCTTGGCGAATACAGCAGGAATTTATCATCTTCACCCTGGCTCTGTTGGTTTATTAACTAAAGTCTGTCGCGCGTTGCTGTGCAACAGAACCTGGTAATGAGATGTTTAATTTCTCTGTTTATTTGGCAATTTAATAAAGCGCTTGAGTTCAGACTTTACTTTGCGGTTTTGCTGACATCCACTAACCGATGAAATCGATCAGGCGATATGCGGTAAAGGTTTTGCAATCTATAATCGCTAAAGCTAGCCAGCGAGATCTTTTTTACAGTTCGTCTCCATTGGAAAATAGCCCGAATGCACTAAAACGCACTTCATCAGGATGGCTCAGCTTTGCCGCAGGCATTGACTGTCATGAGTTTATTCCAACTCAAAGAGTAAATTATAATTAGGAAACATCCTGAGAGTTGCTTCTCCGGTAGTCTATGCGAACAGACTCAGGCAATACGGGCCACATAATAGAGATAGAACAGTCCCAACCTGCTCAGCGTAATTTCTGAGACCACAAAACTATAGGCAAGGGGTCCCTGAGAAATGGACGCAAGAAGCTGTCCGGACAGGATCCACGGAATTAGATAGCTGAACAGAATACGTCGGTTACAGAGATCATTTTCACTAGACCTCAGAGAATATGGGAAGTATTCGTGGTTCGCAGTGAAAAACAATCTACAAAGGAACGATGGGAAGTACGCAGGTTACGAGGCGAAAAAGCAAGTAGAGATCTTCAATGTACTAAAATAACTCGTCGTAGTTTGGGTAGAAGGAAGTACATGATGTGTACTCGGAGAGCACCGATTCAATGCAAAGTATGATGTCGGTGACACCCTGTGCCACAGGTCAGGCTTCCGGCGCAAGTTTAGGCCTGTTTACTTGTTTGCGCTTGGTATGTAGGGGGCCTGGTAAGGGAATTATTTTCAGGGTAACTAGAATTCGTTAATTCGTCTACAAGTCCCAATATTACGGGCTAAGAGCAGCGACTGCATTTTTAAACAACCTTTGCAAGTAATTTTACCTTAAGGACAAGAGCCCGTGCCTTCGTTTCCGCTATGTAACTTGCAGATCAGAGAGGTTATTTTTGAGTCGGTCTAGAAAACTGAAGATTTCATCTCCCGTAATGGCTTGGGTCGAGGCGATCTCAAATTGACAGTGAATTGGGCTTGCATTATACTGACGAAAACCACCTCGCAGTCAACTGACCAAAAGAAATCACCCCATTCTCGGTACCGAAGAAGAGCGGCGTGGTTGTTTCGTGAGGATCTACGGTGTTGTCTTTCCCGAAACCAGGTTGGAAACGATTCACTGTGGTGGCCAAAGTGGTAGCAAACACGGGAGTTGTCATATCCGGCCAATCTATTTCGTCTGACTTGCAAACTTAGGTCAGATAGGCCTTAAAACTAAGTTCACAAGATTTTCTAATTTTTTCAGCGGATCCAACAGTTTGATTTAACTCCCTCACTGTCACTGTAGAAAGAAACAGGGCAAGGTTGTTTCGGCAAAAAAGAACAGACCAAAGCGTTCCGGGGACGTTTAATTGGCCGGCAGCAAGCTAAAAGCCCACTATATTAGCAGCAAAGTTTAGGGAATCAGTCATGAGCAAAATTTCAGATCCGTCGGTAACGGGAGTATGGCAGAACTTCTTAATGGCAAACTGCTACAATAGGCCAAATGACTTATTGCAGATTATCAAAAGTGGATTTTTGTAAATTGAGGCAGGAAAGATGTCTCTTGCATACACAAGGCAGCTTACATCAAGACGTGCTCTTCATTATCTCCAACAACACGGGGGTCAGATAAGGAGATACCATAGGTAGTATGATTATCAGACAGGGAGATTACCTTGAAGAGGGTGAAGCTATGGCCATTCACATGAACCAGCCGTTTTATTTCATCATATGTGATGAAAATCGGAAGTTAAATATTTAAAGGGAAAACACGCTAACATTACAACCAACAGAATATAAGCTGCTTGAATGGATTTAAGCAATGTGCCTTGGACCACAAAAAAGTTGGACTGGTTTGGGTTGATAATGATAACCTGGGGCATTTGGAAGATTGGCTCCCAAAGTTAAAGATTGACGGCTTCCAGAGTGAGTATTCCAGCGGCCGGGAGCCAGCATGTGGGTGCTGGGGAATGCCAAACTTGGACGGAGGAAGCCGTGGGTATGCTAATACTGCTGGAGAAACTGGTGACTGGGGTTAGTGAATGATGGTTTCATTAATGCAGTGGGTACGCTGCGGAGAAAAATGCATAATATTAAAGGTAACCCGTAAGCTAACAACCATATATTTATCCTGATAGGTCAAGTGTGCTATTTGCGGGTTGCCGATGGCCGGCCATAGAAAACGCGGACTGCTGACGTTTCAGTCAATGAGTGTTATTTGTGCCGGGCAAACATGGGCCAGATTCCCTCTGCGGTTGTGGTTGAGAGATGAGAACCGCTACCCCAGCGAAACATTGCGTCCAAAGTAACCGTTGTTGGATGGGGGGTGGGATACAGGGTGTCAGTTTTGTTGGTGGGGTAAATCTTAGCAGTAATTGCTTGGGAGGAGACAGGGGCGGGGGTTTAGGCGGTGCTTGATACTTCGGTAAACACCAAAGGGCCAGAGGTTCCTGGGGCAGGACGCAAGTAGGACGCCATTTCTGCTTCACCACGATGTGAACAAATGTTTTTCGGTAGGCCTACGAAGTGAGATTGGACTGGTCAAACCTGGATCCAGCTAAAGAACTCACTCATTCGTCGTCAACGGCTCAAAACAATAAGGGTGGATTGGGGTGTCTTTTGCAAAGTTCACAGAGTAAGGGCTGAACTAGAGAATTCGACGTCAGCTGGTTTAGGATTAGCAATGTTGGCATAATGCAGGCATCTTTTATTTTAGATTTATGACAATAGTTTTGCATCTAAGAATGAAAAATGTTGAGAAGCCGGGGTTTAAGTGTTAGAACTTGATTATATGACGGATATTGTGGTAGATGGGGGCATACATGCCCGGCCGCATGTGGAAGACAGGTGAGGTTGGGTAGAAAACTGGATGAGATGGGCCATGGATAAAAATGAAGAGCAGAGTGCGCCAGTACCACTAAGTCTACGGCATATGAACCGGTAGCATATCAGGCAAACGCGGGCGCTTTTGCAGAATGAGGCCTGAGCCAGTAAGAGACAAACCCGGGGCTGAAGTTGGTTCACTTTCCTTACAGCCGGGCCTCAATTTTCGCATTTAATTTTTCTTAACAGAGGAGTGGTTGTGCCAATATAGAAACTGTCCATGGCTGATCCATCTGATTATAATTTTCCAGGCATTGGCAATATTTTGCTTAGGGTGGTCTGTTTCCCCTAAGTTTGTAAGCCATGACTCTGTTGCTTCTGCAATAAGGGTTTCTCTGCAAATGTATATTGGAAGCAAAAAGTAGGGATAAGCAATCACAGGGAAAAGCATAACTGGTTTTGCGGAGCACCTGCTTGTGGTTATGAACAAGGCTGCTACAAAGCCTGATCACATTTCATGACTCGTAAAACGTCTTGTATCTAGGTAAAGTGAGAATAACATAACTAATACAGGAAAGGATGACTCGCTCTCATGCTATGGTCAAAAGGCTGGGAGGTATAGAAGCAAATGGGACGGAATCAATGTCAACATAAAGAAAGCAATAAAAGATTTGGCGCGAAAGTGAATACTGAATTAATTGAAACTTATGGGATAAGAGAATGTAATCGCTTCAGTAAAAGATGATTCGACCAGCTGAGAACGGTAGGAAGAAAATAGATGGAACGAGGCGCTTACTCGAAGCAGAGCGCAGTGTCCGAACTATGCGCGATGCCATTTCGTTACCGCATCTGGTGAAGCCAAGTCTAGGTTTAAGCACGCGATTTGTGGGTAAAGAAAGGGGTCCGCTTGGCGTTTTAGAAATGGACGGCTGACTCAAATGCACGCTCTTCCGAGCTGTGGCTTTTGGTTCATTGAAACAATTGATTGAGGCTTATGTAAGCTTTCAGAGTACCTTTAAATTTCGATTAGTTCTGTATGTAGTTAATGCCTGCAGATAATTCGTTTCAAAGGTTAAAATAAATAACAAGAAAGATTTGCAACTTTAAAGGGGATGTGGCCGTTTCTGCATTGACGATTAGAGACCTGTGATGGAAAGAGCAGGGGCATTTGAAGGAGGATATAGGGGAGTCGACCGATGAATGCCTATGCACTAGGTTATGAAGAGACAAGGTTAATTTTTAGTCGGCATAGCCAAAGTGGCTCGAGCTTAAGAGCTAAACAGCGTTCTTTGTAATTTACAGTAGTTGAACACTACTTGCCTTTTGAAGCGCCTCAAAATAATTTAAATGGAAATCACCCCCAACTTTGGTATTCCGGGCTTAGTCGCATCTTACATTTGTGGCGGGTCACTGGCTGCAGTTGGGGAGATGGAGAGGACTAAATATTGATTGGACGTTTCAGCTATTTCTTCTGGGGTTGTCACAGGCCATTTGGCATAATTAGGAAGTGCACGGCGTACTCGCTTACTCTGTATTGTTTTGAAAATTCTGTGAGGCAGTTTAGGTGTCCCAGCGCCTTCATTTAATTCGGAAGAAGAGTTTTAATTGGACGAGAGGTAGTACCAGACGGAGGACAAAGCAAAAAACTGGGAAACGCAACGGGCCGGTGAAAGGTGCCTTCTAACTTGACGGATTTAGTCTTCAAATAGGTCAGTTGTGAATTTTCGTATCTCGTTGTTTGTTCGGTAATTGTCAGCTTCGGAATGCTGAAATAAAATTCTTCTTGAACCCTGTTGGAGTCAATGGCTGGAAAAACTATCCACAGTTAATTTGGCCAACTGCGGTAGGTAGGAGCTGGCATTTAGGAAGTGGGTGAGTTGAGTGGATACGAAGATTTGGGAGGGTAGCTTGGTTATGGATCCCACCAGGAATTGCCTTGTGGCCACTTCCTGGACAGGTGCTTATAACGTTTAGCGGTATGGTCATCAGTACGTATAAAAATGAGGTCGAATATATTATCACTTCTGGTGACTGACGTTACAAGCATTACCCAAATTCATGATGTAGGCCGGAGACAAATGATGTTTAGTTTGGTGCTAATGTAATGGAGGACTACCACACCCCAGAGAGAGCGACATTTCCTAAGTCGAATGTTGATGGGAAGGAGGCAAGATGATCAGATGCATCCGATAAGAAGGGGAAGCTCATTCAATTATGAGATGGGGGCGATAAATGCAGGCCGTCTGGGTAACAGAGGACGACACCTTGATATCGAGCCATGCCCATGCTTGGTTCATTTCAAGTGTTAGATGCGTTAGAACGGAGACTGACTGGCCCTGCATTTTGTAGATAAGACAGTCACCATTTACGGCAGTTACTTCTAACAACTCCGAAAGATTGGCGTCCTACAAGGGAGGTCACGCTATTAAGTACGTTCTCGTTAAGCCGATTCTCAGTGATAAATGCAATATACCGTTTGAGGGACGCTAGAAAGCTTTTTAATCGGCTGAGTTTATTTAGGATAGAACGAGAGTTAATTAACGCAAGTGAAACCTACTCTGCAGCCGAGGTGGGGAGAATCATGGGGTTGGGGAGACATGTTTTGCGTGAGTTGTCATAAGATCAGGAAATAGGTGGGCAAGAAGCTGGTAATAAGTCTGTAATGGTTGATGTTGAATGAGATGCAGCAGAAGGATGTGGAGATGAGTTAGGAGAGCAGGCAATTTTCTCCGTTATACCATTACAGTGCAACCCGACTTTCTGGGAGAATAAGTGTGAAGGAAGGCTGAATCAAAGTGAGCTTCGGTGGGACCAATGAGGTGGTGGTTCAGGAGGAAGGGAGGAGTTGGTATTTTCCGGCTGGGCAGTTTGGGACGAAGAAGAGACATTAGTGAGTTGGAACACGGTCCTTGTGTTTGAGCTGGAGCGCTGTTAACCAGAGGTTGGTGATAGCATCGGCATGATTGTGGAAGCACGCTAAAGTGAGGCCCCAGACAGGTGTTACGGCCTATCTGACGCAACAGCGAATGCCTTTGACACAGAATAGTTTGTGCATGGTTAGGCCATTTTAAGTTACCGATGTGTCTTTCGTTTTCTTTCAGCACGGATTTTCCCGCGGTAATGATATTCCGATCTTGGCAAAATGGGCGGCAGGCAGCAGAAAGTCTGCGATTGTCTTTCTAACACTTGCGTGTTGCTATCCATGGTGCGTTCGACCTCCAAAAGCAACATATGCGCTGCTCAGAAATAAGTCAGAACACTGCTTGTCTTCTTTCTCATTGCCTCCAATTCTACAAGGTAATCTCTTGATGCGTTCTGCTCATTGCCTCCTGGATCAAAAAAGTTCCAGTTGCTGAATCAGCTCAGCTGTTTCTCTGTGATTTCTGACCGCTCAGTGGCGTAGTTGAACAGACCTTCATCTCAGTGAGGACCACATAAAGTCCCGCATGGTGCTGTGCCACCACCTATGATACCTGGAAAACATGAACTCTGCCCCAAGATCCTTTATACTTCCAGCATGTGCCAGCCGAGCAGCACTGTTTCACTGTTTCAATCGACCATAAGCGTTTCTCAAGTGCAGCCCAATTGCATCAAGTGATTTGGTTGGCCGCATTGGAAGGTAACCTTGCATTTTTAGACTTCATCAGCTAGCCTTACTTTAGTCTCCAATTTTTTAATACTTATACACTGCGTGCCCAGTGTTTCTTTGCTTCGCTTTCATCCTTCGATGCCCTTTCTAGCTGAAGGTTTCATACTTCTTTTTAGCCATTACCGTCTGACGTTCGAACAGATATAATTAGACCTGGTTTGTTCATTAGCTTCACTTATTCTTCCGTTTGTATTATTTGATACACTAATCAGAATCGATAATTATCGCATCCAAATAAGTTTCATCGCCCACACTGCTGGCAAATTATAGGACAAAAGTGGTCTCAAATTTTCCGAGGAATATTCTTGCTCAGTGAAAGTTTTCCTGAAAGTGTTGTGCGTCCTTGTCATATAACTGAGGGTGTCACTCTGCTCTCAAGACTAAGCTAAGAACTAGCCAGCTTAGGTAGAGACCCCATAAGGAAAAGCAACTGTCATGTCTCTCCACTCTCTGCTAGCTATATAGTCAAGTAAATATGTCTGACAAAATCGCTATCCATATGTGCGTCGCCAATCGTCCAATGGTCCTTGGAAGTAAACCTACCGACTGCCTCTTGAAAAAAACGGGAAAAAGGCACATCATACTCCGATGAAGCTAGCCTATGACATGCAGCTTTAACGGGACAATACCAAAAGTCCCACAGAAAACCACCTACTGAGGTAATGAAACAAAACTTTGAGAAAGTCCAGCCTCTGGAAGACTCTGTTGGCGTTTATTCCCACGCTTGCAGCAAAAACCCAACAGCGCAGGGTAAACTTATGGAAGGATTTGGCTTCCCACTGACGGGTAATTGGAGGAATACATATATTTTCATTTGAAAATAGGCGGTCTTACTTACCACGCACTCCACGAGAGTTTGTATCTTGATCGGTTCCGGTACAAGTTTTGGTTAAATTGTTGATATCGTTACTCAAGGCCCCACAATGGTTTTCCTGGTTCTTCCTCGATGAGTGCAGGTTTTCGATCTGTCTTGCGATATAAACATCCAATGAAACTAGTTTGGCCTTTGTTGCTTGCAAACTGTTAGTGGTAGCTTAGTTCATGCATGACGTTTATTATTTAAAACGGGTTTCATGCCGACCATATGCAACTTGACGATTCGGGTTTTACTGGCGAGAACGTAAGTTCAAACCGTTCCGCCGGCACTCATTTGCTTTTTGCTACTTTCGAAATGAACAAATAATAACAGGTTTTCTTCCTCAGGTTTTAATAAGCACCATTTCAGGTATATCGCCCAGATGTGACGGCAACAAGCGGAAGAGATGCATAGAGTGGCTTAAAACATGCCATCCGTGGGGACGCAGCATTGCGGGTGTAACGAAGGTCTTAACGAAAATCACATTTCTTCGGAGACCGTGCATATCCCAGTTGTCGATGTGAAAGCAGTCCAAAGGCACCTGACGCACACAAGCTAGGGGACCGTTGTCTGTTCTAAAGCCGATAACAGTAGAACAATTGCCCAAAGAAGGGGGATCGTCCGACAAAGACAGAAGACAGTGTTCCCACTAAGTCTGTGCACAGGCAGATGGATGCTGCAGGTTAGTTAACACGCCATCATTGAAAGTTTGACCAGAGAAACCAGCAATATGCAACCGGGAAAGACTTTTGGTGGACATACAAACATGGATTCATTTACACGGTTGCCACCAGAGAATTTTGTGACAGCTCGGATGAGCATGCCGCAGCGCAAAAATGTGCCCCAGCTACTCAATGCCTTGTAATTCCTGTGTCACTTAACAGAGATGAAGAGCACATAGAATTAAACTTTTCAATGATGTATACATTTATGCTGGCCTATTGGATGGATTAGCTCAAGTACTAGGTTCAGCTACCCGGAAACTTTGCATTTATAGCTGTTTATCAACTGGTTCCCGCTGTACCGTTCGTTGACGATTCAAGCCTGAACAACTTTGGGATAAGCACTGCGGTCATCCTTTCATCTCCTGTTAAAGGTTGGCTTCTGTCGTGGTTGTAAAAAGCCAAATTGTAGATGCATGCGTAAAGAAAACCACTTGTGAACTCCAGAACCTTTTGCAAGATGGCATCCCACACGGTAAAAAACAACAGTCCCTCGGTTGACAGATGTGATGTGGTATACCAACAAACACTTATATTAGACCAGTAAGATGTCTTTTTACATGCTTCGTGCGTGATAATTGCATTCAGAGGGGACTGCTTATAGAGGAAAGAAAATCATTCCCACTGGCTGATGCTCAAAGTCAAAAGGTTAGGGATACTCGACCAAGAAAGTTTCAACGTCACTATGGTCAGAGATGGCCAAGTGGATAATGTAGTGGCATCTGGACACGAAGGTCGCGTGTTCGAATCCTCCCACCTCCGACCGACTTTCCCAATTGGTAGCCCGTTGCTGGCCGTGGCACCCTGCCGGAAAAGTGAAGAACAATGTTATTTCACTAATAAAGTAAGTAAAAAGATAGAAGACACGATCTCACCTCTGTTCTTGTAGACACTCGTTAACGTTTTCAGAAAGTCTTCTCCAGACTAAAAGCAATTGATACTACTATTTAATTGTCAGCCACCCTTGATTTTAAATCAAGGTTTCAGGAGTGAACGGGACCCCACCTGAGGCACTGATCCACTTATGTTGTTCACCATGTTATGGAAAGCACATAAGGTGACGAAATACTCGGCGCACATAGCCGCGCAGCCGGTTACTTCCATCGTCTGCCTTTCACTCAGCTCCACTTTCGTTTGTTCGCAGCCTAGGTCAGTGTCTTCTAAGGCGGCCTCAGCCAAATATGATCATAAATGTCACAACGAAATACGGTGCAAAGTTGTTAGCCATCACGCTACGTTTTTCTCCGTCTTAATCTTTCTGCATCCGTCAAATTCCACTTTAAGAAAATGGTAACACGATCATTTGCTTGTACTCACGATCTTACATGGTAGTTTCTGGTCTGCTGGCGACCATAGAGCTGATCATTTGGATTGCGGAGTGATTCCGCTTTTTCCACTGTGTTAGACTCACTCCATCATAAGAAATTTAGCCTCAACCTTAGATTTTTAATCCCCTTGCTATGTCAAAATCTTGCCACAATCTCTCACTAGCGATAACTTTATCACTTGAACCCAGATTTTCCCCTCACCATTTCACCCAGCGAGCACAGTTAACTTTAGGATCCAAAAACTAACCTTTCTGCTCAGTTTTATCCCACGCACTTCATATTCTGCTATGTTTTTTATTCATACACAAATGTTAATCAGATTGAATTGCAAAATTGTCCACGTGTCCTCACAGGTTCAACCGTTTCTTTTTTTGTATACTCATTTTAACCGTCATCAAGTACACATTCCAGTCTCTTCATCTCCCTTTCTCCTCTATTTTCAGGCCAGCCATCCGTTCGCCACCTAAAAAGCCAACCCACCGACTGGTCCAATCAAATGTACTCCGGGCAACCAAACGGGGCCGCTTTTTCTCATAGTACACATCCATTTTTGCTGCAACCACGCCATTCGATGATAGCTTGGCCGCCGCCGGTTTATTAACAATAAGTAAAACCGTCCAGGTGCCACTGTGGAAATCCAAGAGTAGACCTGGAACCCCATCAAATAACTAATGGCCTCTGAAACACATTGCTGTCACAAACCTCGGTGTTAGAAGACTACGGAGCCTCAAACAAGCTCAGAGTTCCTACAATCGTCTACGGATTCCGCGGACCAGCTCTCGGACGCGCAATCCATGGGCACGAAACTGCGTTTTAGGTACCAGTACCTCCCTTGTGCTTCAATAATTATTCTTTATTGAGTTCGGCTGCGGCTGTCTGCCTTTCCGTTTGAACACCACCACTCCCAAAAGAAAAAGGAAACCACGAAACCTTGTGATAGGCCATAGTTGCGAAAAACACGCATTTACGGCTACAAATCCATCACCATTAGCATGTCCATCACGTTTCC
Organism: Fasciolopsis buskii; assembly: GCA_008360955.1. Taxonomy (NCBI): domain Eukaryota; kingdom Metazoa; phylum Platyhelminthes; class Trematoda; order Plagiorchiida; family Fasciolidae; genus Fasciolopsis; species Fasciolopsis buskii. Next base: position 57,858 of record LUCM01000620.1, on the reverse strand, counting down.
TTTCCACTTGCTCTCATAGATTCCAAATGCATTTTCATATCCATTTAATCACAGCCGTCTTTTACCTTCCTCTATCTTTTCTTCTCCATGTTCTAAATATAAAGTGCTGATCCTTTCCATGATTTTTGTCATCCCATGCGTTTAACCAGAAATGGGTCGCACTTCACTTTATCCGGTAGCATTACCCCTTGGTAAAATAGACCTCACTTGTTAACCAGCTTCATTCGCCAGTGAAGACCTACGGTTCCCTCTACAAGTCGCTCGGAACTGGAGGCAGCTTACTGCAATCACCAAGGTAACGTTTCGTGAGCATACACATCTTTTTGGCTAAAGAGCTTGACCCGACTGCAACGCGCCCATCGCAATAACAGCCAACATTTACCAAAAAATAGATAAACACTGCCGATCATTTATCCTCATAGCTCCGGATGCCTTTTCCGATTCCTTCTTTGGGTTTTATTTTCATTGTGACTGTCAACGGTTTGAGTTATCACTAAACGGGGCCCAATGATCTAAGTTCATTTCACACTTCCATTGGATACTTTATTTTACGTATTGCACACCATTCGTCATTCTCCTCTCCGCCGTTGGCGAGGCTTCCCTTGCCGCGCCCACAAGCAATGGTTTTCCACAATTCACACCACTGTTCCGCTCTACAACACACATCCAAACGGATTTTGTCCACTTCCATGGTTGCAGAACTCACCGTAAAATGCCTGACCTACGGCTTCCACTTCATCCTCCACTTTTCCCCTAGTCGACTTAGCCAGGTTTGCAAATTTTTCACCCGTAAATCATGATCCGTTGACTTTCCTCGTAGCAGATTAACATCCAAGAACATTGCATAAGCTTGTTAAGTTGTGAAAACTTCGGCCACATCTTGACATCTGCCGCATTTCTGCAACTGAATTTTACGCCTGTGATACGCATTACTGGTGTATCTGGGCGCTTATGATTACGCTGACTAAGACGTGTATCCGCTTACTGGTAACCACGCCTAATCTAACCTGACCCGTCTTTTTGTCTTCACCCTAACTTTTACTCTTCGATTAAATCTGTTATACCGTTGTACAGCTTGATCCCTCAACCAAGCACGTTTTTCGGACCCTTCGAGAAACAAGCAGCTGTATTACATTATTAGCGTTTATAAATTTTCGCCATTTGGCTGTCAAAGATGAAGGAACCTATCCTACCAAAAGAGCAGAGGCACGCCAGCCAGTCCTGGCTTCTCAAGCAGTGCGCTCCGTTGATACGGCTCGACATTTATGTAACGGGGACCGGAGATTTTATGGTCTGCTGCCCCATTAACAGTGACAGCGAACCACCAGAGGAAGTTTTTCATAGATAAGTCAATAGCAAGAAGGGCCACCATGCTATTCTACTCATTGATGGCTTTCCTCACTCCACTTATAGGCAATTTTTGTCTGGGAACACGTTATTACCGAACATCGTGCGGTTCTGGAGATATAAATAGTACCTGCACACTATGTATAAATCTAGGTCGAGCGTTATGCAAAGCATGGTTCCGTTAACTCTAGTCCGTCTGAAGGATACCCGCAGTTAATTTGTTATGGCAGTTCAGCGAGATAGTCTCGTCTCGCTTTTGGAACCCATACAAGAATGTAAGGTCTTCAGTGGCTATCTTAGGCACAGTTCATTTCGCGGCCCATACACAATTCTGGTTGGGGTGTGTTAAGCATAGGTAGGAGATTATCCTTTGCCAGCTTATCGAATGGGGTCAGACGTTTGGCTGACCCGGCGAACACTTATCGTGTCACAGTACTGATCCGTATAGGCTTTTGTGAAACAGATTCAGGTTGGTTCTCCACAAGTGCGAACGACGATGCAAAGTCAGTTATGGATAGTTGCGCACATGTTAACAGCGCGCCCTGTATTTGGAAAGTGCACACGTTGTCGTTGTCTGTTGGTGAAACCAATTTCGCAGCAAATGGTGCCGCTGCTTTTGGAAATTCATGCGTGCAAGTTACGCCTATGCATATCCCGGGGTAAACTACTATGGGTCCTTTTGCGTCACACAATAGAGAACGGAAGAGAAACTGTACGGCTGCCCACTTACTTCCCTGAACATTGTACTGATGCATGTTGAGTGTGATCTGTTGCTAAATAGAGGCCCTTTCCGCAGGTGCAGACGCGCTTCACTGGCAGCCAGTGGAACCAACTTCAAAAGACTGCTGGCTGAGACTCATTCACTTATTCGAAGCATCACTTAGGGTAAAATTTCACAGATATCGTCGTCAAAGGTGAGATAAATTTGATTCGGTCCTCCGGAGGTCAGGCGCGGGGCAGCGTAAAAGATCACATGATGTAGGCGGCATTTGAACAATGCTTAGTCAGAGTGGAATCCCAAATTCAAAATACAACTTTTGGGATACCGGATTGTGAGGTTGATCCATACAAAAGTACTTACAAACCCCGAACATGAGATTGCAAAGCCTCAAAACTTACGTCAGTACCACTACACACATATGGAGGTGGATCAGAATGGTCCCAAAAATAAGTGTCAAATTCGCCCAGTGATTGTAAAAAATAAAGTAAGTAGAAAATGAAAACATGCATAAGATAAAGCAAAAATTCATTTGTATGTCGGTGATATCATGAGTTCTGATCCTAACGATGTTTTTTCGGACTATTTACCTTAGCCATGGGTCACATATGACACGTTGGTTACGGCGAATTTTTCACTCGATGACACATGGTCAACGTTAGACAGACGACGGCCTAGTGACATCTATTTCCGAAACCGAAAGGATTATTGACAATCGTTTGTCGACTCCAATCACTAAAAATAGTAAGGATCTGAATATTCTGAACGAAAGCAAGCTGCTTTCGCTTCGATATATATATAAGTGATTCATTATTGTGACCTGCCCCGTTCTTGCATCCGTCTTTGGAGAACAGTTCAGCTATCGGCAGACTAATTTTGGAAGCGTCCGTGGGTGGACATATAAGCCACTTATAAGCGAGTCACAAGTGGACAAAAGCAAATAAATGGTTAGCGCGGGATATTTAGTCTTGCTGATTAGCAATAGTAGACACAGAATCCAGTGGCTGCTGCTTTTCCTAATAGAAATGCACCCAGGAGTGATGGGTTGGCTAGGAAATTTCCGGCAGTACTTCCGACGGATTGCTAAGGTTTGATAAGCAAAAATTAATTTAGGTGTTCAGGCCTGAATTTATGGGACCCAACACGTTTCAGTATGCTGCGTTATAATGTAATTTGTTCGGTATTATGAAATCAGGATGCATATCTTGATTACTGTCAGCCTATCATACGCTTACCGTGAAGTGGTTGCTGTGGTGCAAAGCGTTTGGGTTTTCCATGAGCTATGGATCGTCAAAGATGTCACAATCTGAGTAATAATAATAATAATAATAATGGGTATATTTCTCGAAATTCGAGAGTCATGCGCAAGGCAAGATCACATTTACACATAGATGGCGCATTGGAAATCGTAAGACAAAATTTAGTCGTGAAGATGCAGTTTCTGTGCTCTAATGAAAATCTTAGACGTCCGCTATTCAGTGGGCAAAATCCTCTTGATTGGATGCGGTTCATTGTTCCTCTCTGTGAGTTGTTCTCGCTGTTGCCTGTTTCAATTTAGGTTATTATTGTAGTATTTTTAGCATAATTAGAACCATTTTCCTTGTTGAAGTATTCCACAAATGTTTTGCCTATTAACCTTTGACCCCATCCCTCGCAGACCTTTCTGTCAATATTTGCTTAGAGCCCGGACCGTCACATTTTCAACTCCCGCCTGGACTTATTTTAGAAATCTTTATGCTGCTAACCACATACTATACTCGTCTGTCGATCTACTTTTACCAGCAATTTTGACAGTTAGCCTGCCTATTTATTTACTCACCTGTACGCTCGCGCACTTTTTGACGCCATCCCGTTGCCTGTTACCAAACGGTTATAGCCTCTCATAGCCATTTCAGATGTCCTTGACTTTCTACAATCCGTAAGATGTCTTCACCAGCCGGACCAAAGTGACGCCAGCGCCGCACGGTAATTCTAAGAAACCCTTAAAACACCTGATTCCCACTAAAACACGCTCAGTCCCGCTTTTTGATATATTTATTAGTTCTGGTCCCAAAACTCTTGATGTCTCGGAAAGACTTAGCGCCCTAGAAATCGAAGTACAACAGATCGACGACCTGTCATTGAAATTGTCGCCATTAGTCAGCCTAATTGACCCTTCCAATGACAATAATGCCAGCAATCTAGATGACACAGGACACTTTTTTCACTCCGTAACTAAGGAAGATCACAAACATATTGCGAATGTAAAGAGCGCCGTTGTCTTTAATGTACCCGACCGTCTCCCACTGCCACTGGTCCACTCTGCCATTTTCAATGCTTGTAGCGTGATCCACTACTGCTGTCTGTGCTCTAGGCCCTAGAAAAAATCCCCAAGAATAAGTATCTAATTTTATTTAAATTTCGTGATGAACTTTCTGCTAAGGAGTTTCTAGCAAACAAGGCAAACACTGCTAACTATAGGCCTTATAAAATTATCAAGATCTTCGCGGATAAAACTCCGTTCCAAAGTGATATATTACGGTCACTAAATTTTACCGCAGCTTCTCAAGTTGGTAGGACTTCGGTTGTATCGGGCGCTCTCCCTCTGACCAGTGCGCTGCTAGTTCAGGCTTGTCCCGATGGGCCAAATTCCAAGCCTACTGCCAAGGTTTCAACTAGCCTACCTTCTCCTTCTGGCAGTTTCCATCGCCTCACATCTCCGGCTACCCAGTGCCCGGTGACCATTACCGCTACCAAAATACAAAACCCATCGGAAACTAAACGTTCAAGTATTTTGCATAACAGACCTCTCCCTTACTTACGCCGCTCAAGTTCCTCCCTAGCTCCATCCACTTATCAGTCAACCCTATTTAGATGCCTTTCCGCCATTCCAATGCCCCTTTCCCATTAATGCATGTCCAACTCCTCACCCTAACTACCGGTATCCTCATAATTTTGCACAATTTACCCCTGGATCCTCCCAAGCTACCTGGCAAACTTTAGATAACTGTGTTTCGCCCTTTGGGCCACAACCTATCATGAGAACCCTTTGCCAACCCACTCTCGTCCAGCGCTTACTCCAATCGCCTCAGCTAGAAAGCACTGCTATCCTGACTCCCGCGAGTTTCAAAAGTAACGCCTATTCCCAAAATTTCTTGCGCATACCTGCTCATCGGCTTTTTCTCCGGCATTTTCCAAAGCCCCCTCCCCACTAAGCCCCCAGATTGCTAGTCCCGCCGTGACAAGGTAACAATTTAGCCACCCAACACTCTGCTAACCCCCCTGATACCACATCACCCACACTGGCATCCTCTAACAACCGGTTCATCAACCCCCAGGTTTCTTCTATCACTTTGGTTCGCAGCCCACAAATCCTTCAACAGAGACAGTCCCTCGCCGGCCAGTATATCTAACCCTACTGAACTTACTCCCTTATCAAAACTATGCACTATGCGAACCTCTAACGTATCTCTTGATTATTTGGCTCCCACCGAACCCACCTCTCGGATATAACGTGGACTTAAATGTTCCAGTGAATTTTTCCTACGCCTCCTTAACTCCCGCTCACCGACCCATAAAATATGGGAGCTGAGACTGTTAGCAAATAAAAACACTTACGTTATTATTTTGGTAACAGAGACTTGGCTAACAGACCACAGTTCTACTCCGTCTTTTTACTGGCAAGTTATACGCCCTTCCAAACCAATAGATCAAATCGTGGAGGAGGTGGTTGTCTAGCCTGCGTGAAGCAGCCACACGAAGCTTCCGTTCTCCACCACCAACTTCTTGATTCCATCCGTGAAACCATTTGGCTTCTGGTACAATTACCCGAGCTCCCAATCCACATAAGGCGTGTATACCGACCACCAAACTCGAATAGTTCTGATAATTCTCGTCTAACCCAAGCCTTCGTTTATTTTTATGGTCTCCCCCCAGCCGTAAGATAATTGCGGGTGCCCCTAAAATTTGCGGGTCCTCTTTATCGCCCCCACTTACCCTACTCAACTTTGTTTCTGAGGCGCACGCTGAAGGATGGAATCAGTATGTGCCTACGCCCACAAGGTTCCATAATATCTTAAGCCTAGTTTTTGCGCATAGCACTCCCAACGTTAAGGTTTCAGTGCTAAGACCTTTCCCTGGGAGTGACCACAAGATGGACACGTGCAGATTCCCGCTCCGAAACAAACCTTCCTCGCCCGTGTGTACCCACCATGCTGCCTCTTCCTATATGTCAACTCGTTGGGACGAAATCCCTGACGCTCTGCGAACCCTTGATTGGTCCAGCTTCCTTTTATCGCCTGACCCGCAGACAGCGGCAGACGACCTTTAGGCAAAACTTCTTTTTTGCTATCAGTCGTCTGTTCACTCCAATCGCTCAACATAAACCCAAAAATCCTAGTAGAATTTGTCGGCTCCAGACGAAACTTTTGAAGACTCGAAATATCTTTGATAAAACGGGAGACTTCTCGCTATTAGCAAAAGTCAACCGCTTGCAGCAAGAACATCTTATAGAGTCCAAACTAAGGTTAAAACGGCAGAACATGCTAGATCTTGGGTCGCTTAACCCAGTTCGGAAGACTTCCCACATTTTTAAAGCTCGCTCGCAGCCCAAATCGTCAACTATTCCGAACTTCATCATATTTAATAGCTCATGCATTGAATCCCCTGTAGATATCGCAGAAGTACTCAATAAATATTTCTCTTCTACTCTTATTACTGACAGTCGGACACTCCCAAATCCACCCCACGTTAACTTTGGTTAGATTATCGTCCATCTCATTCGACGTTGCTGGCATCACCGATGTGATGGAATATGCCAGGCCATCCCAAAGGCCCGGCCCTGATGGCATCCCACCAGTCCTATTTTGCACCGCTGGGCCAGCTCTTCCACTGCTCCTTCTGAATCCGCTCTCGATCTCCATGTCTGGCGCTACTTTTACGTTACAATGGAAACCATCCACTATTGTTACACATCACGAAAGGTCTCCATGCATGAACCTGAAAACTTTCACCCCATTAACCGCACTCCAGTTCTTTCCAAGCCTATGGAAACGGTAGTTAACTTCCTTACTACTCACAACCTTATCAACCCCTCCCAACATGGCTTCCTCAGGGGCCGATCCTGCCTTACCTGTCAGTTTGACTTCTCAAACTTGGTTACCCAAAGTGTTAGTTTACCACCGGTCGATGTTCATAATCTTTTTAGACATGTCAAAAGCGTTTGACCGCGTTTCCCACTCCCGACTTCTGGCCAAAATTAGGACCTATGGGATAAGAAATCCCCTCTTATCTTGGCTATCATCCCACCTTTCCGATCGCTTTCAGGTAGTCAATATTAATGGGATTTTTCCCAGCCCTTTTGCTATTAGCAGTAAGGTCATTCAGGAGAGCGTCATTGGTCATCTTCTATTCATGTTATACATTAATGTTACCTTTAAAGTTATTCGTCACGGCACGCCATTTCTGTTTGTCAATGATTTTAAAATAGTCTATTCTTTTAGGCTTCTCCGTTTAGCTCCACTCCCGCGCTTATCAATGAAGACCAAGAATCTCTGGATAACCGGTGTCCCAAGCGGCTTGTGAAGTTCTCTGCTGAAAAGAGTTCCCTAATAACTTATGAATGCCATGTTCCTTTATGCTCTCTCTCCATAAACGGTATGCCAATCCTTGTATCACACCTAGTTAAGAACTTAGGGTTACAATACTCCCGCCCTTTCAACTTCCACGAGCAGGCCCAATATCAGACCGCTATAGCTAAGAAAACCGCGACAATGATCTTTAGGGCATTCCGCACTCAAGACTGCAGAATCATCGCTTTCAAGTCCCCTGATAGGCCCCACCTCAAGTACTGCTCAATTATCTTTTCGCATATGCGTAACGTCGATATGCTGCAATCGAGAATGTGCAGCGAGCATTCAATAGAAAGCTCCCAAGTCCCTCGTCTAGCCTAACCTACAGGGCCAGACGCGAGCTGCTTGGATTTGAAACATTGTGGCTTCGTCGAGTTAAATTAAACCTTGCATTTCTCTTTAATCTTTGCCATAATAATGTCTACTCTACTACAAAAGTCACACACGACTCTGGTAGTCACCCTTATCCACTTCGTGGTAGATGCTACTCGTTAAGAGTACCCCTGACTCAACTATCGATCAGGGCTAAATTCTTCACAGTTGCTTACTCTAAACTGGAACAAACTCCCTAGTTCCTTGTGGTTGCGCCCAAGTTCAGCCCATTTCAAAGCCCATCTAGCAAAGTTACTGGATGTTCTGTTCTTAATTAACCTGACACGAGCTAACATTGAACTAGAAGAGGCCTACGAACATGGGTTTGAATCCTAGTGCGTGACCAAATCTTTGCTGAAATCACCTAGGATTCGGCTTCATCTCTATCTTCCTCACTTTATCACACGTCCCAGTTAATGCACTTCTTGACCTCCCTTGTAGTGATGCACTCTCTCCACCAGTGGCTTGAGCAACTAACTCTCGAAATTTCTCAACGTGAGCGGACGAAAATGTCAAGGTACTTATTTTTGGATCCATGCCTTCATCACATCCCGTGATTTTAAATGCCATCCTGTGTACTCCTCGCTCTTCATGTCATATTATCCTCTTTGCTGGCTTGGCAGGGCCAAATAGGTTGTTCTTGGTAGCCCATAACCTTCAACTACGCCAAAAACTGCTACCATAGCTCACTTCTAGTTAACAAATTTTGTGGAATAGATGCACTAATTTGCAGGTATTTTGCCGCGATCCAATAATCACCACAACCCAAGCTGGCACCCAAATCAGACTACTTCTTTCTTGCGTTTCAGATCTCGCATCCGCAGCAGACGCGCTGCTAAAGCTTCCGCCCTCGTAATGACGATTTCAAATCTGCTATACTATCATCCTGTAAGGAACCTGTTAGCTAGAACTGGTGCTCGAGCTCTGGTCCGGTCAACCGAAACTATGCCGATTATCGCACGGAATATCTCAACAAGCATCCTTGCAATTGGGCAAAACAGCGATTACAATTGTCTCCGGAGCGGCTTGCGCACCTCATATTCCCCAACCGTACTGATGAATAAGATCAAAATGCTGCGACAACAAAAATGACAGCATAGAGGACATTCTTGGCTAGTGTATTTAAGGAGTGTTCATGCACATGATTTCTCTTATCTGACGCGCCTCGCGGTAGAGCTTAACGCCATCCCTATGTAAATATAATCACTATCCCTGGAGTTCCATATCCAAAGCTTCACAGATTTCCTCCGGATAGTTTGAGATAATCGTTCTCCGCCCCCAGTATGTTTTGGCCATTTGTTGTCAACTACGTGTCTTATCCAATTTGCCAGACGTTCCGCCTGGTTTTCACCACTTCCATCCAATTACCGCATTACCACTTCTTGTCATATCTTCAGCTTCACGTTCCCATCCATTACGTAACGCTTTCGACGTTTAGTGTCTCTAGCCATATATCGACATCCACCGTTGCTAGTGACGAAACTTCCACGTTGAAAAGTCGCTCCTGTGAAGCTAAAATAATTGTTAAGGAAATGGAATGAATGTTATTGGGCGTTTTTTGGAAATTAAGAAAACGGTAATCTTGATAACCTGGTCATTGTTTCAACGGACGATTTTGGGCATAAACGCATGTGAAACCGGAAATCACGTCATTTGCACTCTCATGGCTGCCATGTCTGTTCGTGCGCACGCTACTGCTGTCCATATTAATGATTCTGAAGTGTTAAGACGTTACGTTCGCCGTTTTATGCTAGTTTTCCCGATTTTGAATCTGATTTTAGGGTTTTCAGCATAAGGCACTTACGTAGTTTTATAAATATCACAGTGTCAGCTCCAGAAATTGGCTCCAAGAGCATCCGCGGTCTCTTCCCTCTTCTTTTCTTAACTATCGGATCGAGTACTGCTGTGTACACAAACGCCGCAGAAAGCAAAGTGGTCGTCGGTAAGTCTGTTAACTTTTCAAGTAATAGTTATTTGCAAGTTTCCAAATATTGACTCCCCGGCATTCGTTATGTTGCGTGTAGTTAGCAAGCAATATCAGGCGGTAGGAAGTTGCTTGCAACACAATCATTCCTTCCTTCGGTCTCATGACCTTTACTACGTGTGCAATCGTAAGCTAACCCCGGAGCAGGAGGCGCACGTAATTAGCCTAGTGGAAATATTTAGAAATTCTAGAGAGGTTTGTCGATATGCGCGGGACAAGTTCAGCTGCCTAGTTACTTTTCGGGATATTAATGGTCTTGGGCGTAAATACCGGTTGATGGATGACCGGAACAACGTTGTCCGTGTTAAAGATTTATTACGCGGACACGGCAGTCTTAGGTAACTTAAACGGGAGGATGTAGTTAGATTTGCGTTTTTCGTGCCTGGTAGTGTTCGGCATTTAGCTGAGCGTTACTGCGTGGTGATGTTAGCAGATGCGACCCACCAGCTTAACTGCGGTGGGTACGTTCTGTGAAATGCGATGATAGTAGACGATAGTGGGTTAGGGCGGTCAGTGTTTTATGCTCTGCTCCCTAACGAAAGCGGGGCAAGCTGCCGCAGGGTGATAGCAGCCATGAAGGATATGTTGCCAGCGACGGGTAAGGTTAGAACGATAATCGTCGACCGCGGCTTGGAGCAATTGAACTCGTTTCATGCGGCATACCCGGAAGCAGGTGCAATATTTTGTCGGTTTCATGTCCTCATGGACATGCGTCGCCGCTGCGGTAGCCTTCCGGTAAGTGTCCAAGGGGATAGGAAGCGCATTCACCAGTGGATGCGCAATTTCGTGGTTGCATCTACGAAGGTCGACTTCGATAAGTTTAAGGCTGCAATATGAGTCCGTTGTCCGTCGGCGCTTACGTACCTTCAACGTGTGTGGCTGCCGAATTAGTCTATGTGGGCACAGTACAGTGTGAAGTGGGCACTAAATTTTTGTATTACTACGACTAATAGGGTTGAGGTAGAAATTAGGCTTTTAAAGCGTGGTCTCTCAATGAGATTCACGCATTTTTATGTCTTCTCGCGAAAACTGCGGCGCACTGGAGAGTTAGACGAGGCAAGGCGTCGCCGCGTTATTAGGGAATTTCTTAGCACCTACGTCCCACCTACAGGCTCGGAGATGTATGGTGCCCTGCTAAGCAGAATTAGTCACTTTGCAAGAAATGCACTCCAGGCCCACCCGGAAGCGCATAAGTTAGTTTACCTTCAGAAGGTAAGCGGTTCTTGGGAGGTAGGTTGTTCCAAACCATGCGGTGCACGTGTATTGATGGGCGTTCAGCCGTCATGCACATGCACTTTCTGGAACCAGTGGCTTTTACCATGAAGCCACATATTGCGTGTCAGTTCCTTCCTTAGGTATGACGCTGCGAGACTTCCAGTAGGCTGATGGGGGTATGAATGCGAGGGTTACAAAAGCCAGTCGCCCTCACCGGAGAAGGAATGCATCGTAGTGGAGGAACATTTACCTTTCAAAAAAAGGATAAAATGTCCCTCTATGGGGACGCTTGTCAGGACATTTACGTGTCTTCATTGACTGTAAGCGAATCTGTGTCAGGGCGTTTATTAGAGCAACTGCGACATGTAGCTACGTTGATAGCTGCGGGTAACTAATTCACCGTGGTGCCCATGGAGACCCACGCAGTAGTTAGCGCACTCGTATGTAATACTGTTCGCAGTAATGGGATACAGAGAATTAGGAAGACGGTTGAACTGATTCCCTGCACCTCGTCATCCTTCAGGTTGCCTACGTCTTCAAAACATAAGGCTCCCCTTGGCCCCGGGATACCGACGACGTCGATATACAAATCGTTGGTGATCCCTTACAGTTGGTTAATTTTAGAAATCACGCTGTTATGACTTCTGCTGACTACAGACTGCAGACGTTGAAGAGACGCAGGCAATCGGGGTCAGCACCTTCACCAATCACACAGGACTTATGCGGCGTCTGCAGACTGGAGCAGCCCGTGGTGGATTTGGACGACCCAACCGAACGGGTGCAATGCGACGTATGCTAACGTTGGATTCACTCGCAATGCGCCAAGTACCTGGGCCACGAGGTGTACATCTGTGTCCATTGTCTATCAGCATAAGGCAAGTATTATTAATACTAATATTCACCATTTCCATTGCAGGTGGACCTGAAGAGCCCAAGATCACGTGCGACGGACGAAGAGGATGAAGAGAACCCCGGAGGCCCACGGAAGACGACGGGGGTGCGAGGAACAAGGGCCGCGGGAGGGACGGGATTGATGAGAACGCCCCCACGGCCCCTATGAGGCCGCCACGGCCCCTTTGGGGCCACCACTATTTGACTACTGGCACCGATTTCCAAAATAGGTTATTTCTGTTATGACTTCATTGTGAAAATTAGGTTGTTGGTACGTGAATCTTCTTTCACGTGCGCAACAAAGGTTTGGGTTTCGGTGCTCATTCGTTTAGGAGTAGTGAAACTAGTCCACTGTATGCATGCAAATGTTAGAAGTGTATGCTGAGGCAGACAGGTTTGCGTTTCTCTAGAGATGCTTATAGGTGTCGTTCGCCATATATACCAGACCAAAGACAGATGGCGATAGACATGGCACGGGGTTGGCAGAGGGGTTGCACGTTTTGCCGTCGGGCATTTAACGTTAGTATAACTACCTTACGGGGCAAATTGTGATATATGCATATGTCGTACGACTAATTGGTTAACGGATATATGCATATATTTTCAGATTAACAAATCATTCCTTGCGTTAACATTAATTGCTATACCGAGATATGCATATGTAGTCTTTCCACATGGGACAACAAATGTTTATGAACATTTATTTAATAGGTAGTTTGTGCATGTCGATGCAACAACGTATATGATGTACATGTCTAATGGAAAAATACATGGCTGTATATATAAAGGTTTATAAATATATATATATAATTTCATATAAGCATGTGTCTAGTATACACACACGCATATGGATTTAGTACCTTCCGCCATGTAAATGCCCAAATTATATACTTATAGATGCACATCTATTTATTTACATACGTTTACGTTTCTATATGCATGTATAGACAGATACATAAATGTGCATATGCAAATCGACAAACTCAATTTATGTGACGTTTGCGCAGCAAAAATGTATATAAATGTTGCATCACCCTGGAACATACGTATGTTTACATGTATATGTATATATATATAAATTATTTTTAGGTAGACATCTTTGCAATCCTGGGGCAGACAGATATTTATGTACATCTTCTATTTCCCAGCCACCAACGAAAATACGCAACACGATAAGGTCATTTTCACTATCACAGCAAATACTTTTTATGGGTTTGGCATGCGAAATGGACATTTTTATTTTTCTGTACAAAAAACATCAACATTATCCTCCTAGCTTCGCTCCTTCTGATTTATCACTTTTTCACCACCTTGAAAACTAATAACAGCTGACACTTAACTTCAACCGTTACCAGTTATCGCGGGGTGGACAGTTGGTAATTGTCAGTTATCGCGGGTGGATGATTTGCGTCCGACTGTTTGAACGCCCGCAAAACTTGGCCGTTTTTCGGGGGTGGATGTTCCGTTATTATCATCCCCCATTGCGCTCCATGTTGTGCGTCAGCAATGAGCACTTTTAGTGCACTTAAGCACGAAATGACTGGTAGTCCGCTGCTCGCAAACAGCCCCAAGAAACCCTTTTTGGTCTTGAAAATTACGTTTCCTAATTTTTGCTTTTCACTGGCATACTTGTACTTTCCCGATTGCTTTGCAGCATCCCGTTTCACTTTCCATTGAGCTTCTGCAATAACTCAACATCGCTCCCACCCCCTTATCCAATTCGACTTCCACCATTTACATTTCCTGTGCACCATCCTTGTAAACATTTGATCTTGCCTTGCGCGTGCCCCTCGCAGAACGATAAATGTACAGTCTTATTATTATTTTCTTCCGCTCGCCCTTCCATTGGGCAGCATTACCTAATTATGAGGTTCGCAATATGACGTTAACTAGATAGTACGACCAAACGTTCGGCTTCAAATTTTGCCTTGCCCTTCTGCAGTCTCCCATGTCTGCACGCCGACTGAACTAACATGGGATTGAGCTTACGCAGTCAGCAGCTGTTTACGCTCGCTGATGTAGTCTTGTCATGGGAGCCTTTCTCATTTGAGAACTGTTCCATCTGCAACGAGCTCATCGGTTTGTTTTCAATGGTCGAATCCTTGCCTCGGTTGTCGCCACACCATTTATTCTGGTTTCTCTTAGTTTACCCGTCAATAGCACTAACTGTCAATGATATGCTCCCAGCTGAACCACGGCGCGGAGCAACCTCGCCCAGTCAGAAAAGTAGCGGAGCCGGTTCAACAGAACGCCAAGGTTAAGTTTTAACATTCAGAAGTGCGCATCGGATATCTGTCTTTCCGTTTAGCGCCTAAATGGCCGGTGCCAGGTGCCAATTTTTTCCATTGTCTACCAGAAATCCCGCCCATTTGTCCGCGGTGATAATTTACGGGGTGCCTTCAAACCACGAATTCATTAGTAGAACGCATTAGAGGCAGCTTCTTCATAGGACCACGAATTCACCGTGGTCTGTTTGCGGGCCTCCTTGAGCTTATAGGCCACAAAGGCATGGACCCGGGAGCTATCCTTTATTGCTGTCAACACCCACTGGTCTTCGTGCAACAGTTCTTTTTGGCATTAGGTTGCATTCTGAAATTCACTGTTGTATAAGGGCTTTAAATCCTCTCCAATCTCACCCACTGTTAATCCGAAAATGTTTAAGGCAACCATCAAATTCCCAATCCGACCTGATGATTCGAATATAACCCACCCCTACATTTTAATATGGCAAATGGTTCCTTCTTATTTCTAGGCGTTGATCTAGCATTCAATGTGATTTGGGTAGGCCTCATTCAATGGATTTGTCCAGCGGTGCGCCCTGCATTTCGGCAAACTTTGCATCTCTTAGATGACGTTATCTCCTGGTAGTAGCCCCGAACTTGTCTGGGGCTCCTACTCTCAGTTTATCAATAATGAACTCTAAAAGGATGACCACCGACTCTCCGCCCTCAATCAAATGAATTTCCGGGTGCACTTTTGCTGATCCTTTCACCTAAATGCTAGTGGTCGTATAAACATTGCAGTTTATTGGCTTTTTCGGCATGTCAAACTGTTTAGGTAAATTGTCGGTGACCATGGTTAAGCCCGACCCGCAGTTCAGAAAGGCTGAACCCCCCACTGGTCCTTTTGGGCGTCGCCAAGTCGACCGATAAAACTCCTGATAGTCTGCACACAACAGGACCTCCTAATACCGTAAAGACGCTTTTTGTTCTCCTTGAAGCTGGGCTATTACCTAGATGTCGATTTGTGAGGGCCTTTCTATTTAATTCTAGCGAACTTTATCCTTCAACCGCAAGTGATGTCTAGGCGGACCCACGGATGCAGACGAAACAGGTATCAGCACGTTGCTACACGATTTCATTCATCTGGAAGTCTGTAGGCAGGAAGCCTATAATTGATTTAAGGGTACGCAAGGCGTTAAGAGAAGAATACCAATGCAACTGATTTGGCTGTTTTTGGCAGCTATTTATCTTCATTACTAAATTCAGCAGGAAGCAAAGATCATCGCATGCGTTTCGCTTTGGAGCGAGCGCCGTCTTTCAGGTTTCCGGCTATCCTGAATCGCTTACTACCTCACGTGCCAGGTTTTGGCCCAATCCAGGATCTAACAACGCTGTTTCTCATAATACATCTCTGACCAGATGCAGGCAGTAGTGCACCAGATAAAAATCGCTGTCCGGGGTCGCTTACCCTCGACTCAATGAAATTATCTTATTGTCCCATTATTCGGCGGCAACTTTCTGGTTGTCAGTCGAAGGTCATCATTCCGGCTCATAGGAGATCCGGCGGCAATTCTCCCTCCGCGTCTCTGGTTTCTGCGGGGCTGGGTTTCGGCGGCCTTTGCAGGGCCGCATCGCTTGATTCAAAAGGATTTCCATGTCCGACAACAGTTCCCTTCCGCCATGCCGAGTTACTTCCTCTTTAAGTCCTAGTGTCTTTGATTCCTTTTGGAATCTCGGTAGTTCTCTCATCCGAAATGACTAACATGAGGAGTGCACTCTCAATTCCGAGCCTTTGAGCAACGCGCGGTTAAAGTAATACAAATTCCAGATAAAAACAAGAGTAATCAGCACGTTTCTATGGCACGCAACTGAACAAACATCGTAAAATACAAAAGTACAAACGTTAGTTTTAAAGCCAGGGAGACAAGTCTGTCGACCGCGAAAAAGTAGTCACTTAAGGACTCACAACAAAAAAGTGGTGCCCCTAAAAATTTGGCATAAGCAAACTTCATGACAAACACTTTCTGTGGGTGGGTGGTATACATAACTAAATGTTATTTGTTTCTATTCTGCATGCAGGGTTATGGAATGGGTGGAAATATTTTCAGAATGGTCCCTTTTATGGGTTTGGAAGCCGTAATCAACAACTTTGCGACCTACCTTATAGGTCTAGGTTTATGGGCAGCTTGTCGTGAGTTCACCCGGATGGCTCATATCAGCATGGCGTAACTCCTGTTTGTGTGGACAAGAGGAGATACCTGTAAATATGATTTAGACTGTTGGTTAGGTCGTAATTCTTTAGTGAAAAGGTAATTCATATATGGACCAGATTGCCTGGATAACTGATGACGACGCAAAAAGTGGTTTAGCTCCACCATTCCTTCAATCAAAACTGGGATACTGTGCATCTCGAGATACAGCAGGAATTAAAATGTCCATAGGCTTTTGATTGCTTTTTCTAAATTCATGCCTCGAATTGGTAACGGCTGTGATTCCTAAGGTCTCTTGCACTCTAGGCGAGAAGTGATATATTGTTTGTTATTTCTTTACCTGGATCCGTTGAGCTGAACCCGAAGGATATGGACACTCAACAGCAGAGCACAACGTTTAAATAATTCTGGATATATGAATACCGGGCCAAAATATTCCCGAATTGTTTGGCAGTTCAAACTTTTTTATTATTGCCGTTCTGCTGCGATAAGTGGAACGCCATTTTCGCAAACAACTCTTAAACATTTACATCTATTAGGCACCCAAAACACTGGCCGCACATTGCAAACATCTTTCTCAGCACTTACAAAACACTCAGACCACGACTTTTGGGAGTCCTTGTTTTGGCATCATCTGCTTGAAAACGTTTTGGTATAGACTTCGTCCACCCCCGGCACGTCTGGTGTCTGCAACCAACACGACATAGGATATGGTATCCTTGCTAACGAGATGCTTAAGGGGAAATATGCTTAAATGTGGTAACTGTGAAACGTGCAAGCAGTGGCTCGTGCGCAAGGTTCAGGGCAGCAACGTGGTTACTAAAACCCTAGTTTTAAGTGAATGATTAGATTGGTTCTGTCCTTAATGCGGAGATTTGGTAAGAAACGCGCATCAGGAAACGGTAGCCGCACATAGAGAAAATAACTCATGGAGATCAACAGTGCCAAAATAATAATCGGAATTACGTCTAGTTCCAAGACCGGAAGAAGGGCATCAGGGCCATGAGGGAATACGGAAGAAGGTGGGGTCCCAGAGGTGACACCCATAGTATCAAAATAAGTGGGGAAACAAAGCATCCAGACTAAAGGGAAATGAGTGAATAACGGCAAGCAAGGGCAGACAGCAAACTGCAGCCTAAGACAGAAACGTACTTCCAAAATGTTTAGCTCAAGTTGAACGGGCTAATTATTGAACCCCGGTACCTGACGGAAAACCGATTGCAGACCACCGCCGAGAGGCGGAAATTACCGGTAATTAATAACGCAAAACAGAGTTATCAAACCATCCAACGCCAGAAAGGAACTAGTTTGCAGAAGAGAAGGAGATACCTTGCTGTTCGCATATCTAAATAAAAATGCAGCACTACGAATGGTCCACAGATTTAGTGTAAGGTAATCGCCTAGAAACATCTTTGGCCTTTAATGATGTAGTTCCGGAATGCTACAGTTTAGACGTGATAAGATTAACATAACAAAGGGGGTAATGTCACGTGTCCTGTGATGGTCACCAGAGGCCGATATAAAGTGGAGGACCCATCGCTGCCAAAACACTTAGTTCAATCCTACGCTCAGAAGAGGGGTTCATTTGGAGCCCCGGCCACCTTGGAAGCAATTAATAGTTCTCATGCAGGACGTCCTAGAAATCTAGGGGGTTTGTCCAGCTGGCAGAAAAGGGTCCGGAGCCGCGGCAAATGTAAAATGCCTCCTCAGTCAGAGAAACCGGTGAAAGGGCAGACTGTCAGACGGGTTAAAGAAGAATAAAACAAGAATGAAGTCGTACCAGTGGTGTTAAGCCACAATGCTTCATTACGAAATTCACATCCAGAAAACGTGCCCCCACATGTGCCCTCTCCGAGTAGCAATTCCACTCAAGGTAACAACCAACATAAATGGAGGTTCTTGACTTGCTGATAGTCCAGACAGCCGCGTGTATCGCTCAGTCAATACGTCCTGCTAATGCAAACTGAGAGACTCGTGGGAGTTAACCAGTGCAACCACAAAGCAATATACGTAACAGGTGGGCGGAGTTTGTAGCATTCGCTGAGGACCACCAAGCGTCGCTCATCGCAGTCACGAAAACGTGGCTATTCAAAGATGAACATTTACCGCCAGTGGTACTAAAGAAGGTGGCAGCTTGCAGATATAATGTGAAAAAATCCTAGGAATGGCAGTAGCCGTCATTGTTCGGGTGGTTATTAACTACCTAAAATCAAGGGCTCGGTTGTGAATTGTGAATGTTCAGTTATGCCCCCTTTGGTTTACTTGGTCAAAAGAAAAAGTGGTTCCCTTTCTCCGCGCAATTTGCCCCTGAATTTGAGCATTGAGGAAAAGAGCCGAAGCTTGCAAGCCCTGACGGAAGCCATGATTTCTCTTTTGAAGGTACTGGCCTTGAAAGGTTTCAACCTGCGGCACATTAACTGGAAAGTTGAAACTTCCATTCTGCGGGCTATTTAACAGAGATCTCTAGAGTGGAAATTTTGTGGACCGACCTACACAGGAGACCGCGGAGTTAAGCATGGACTTGCGTTCACCTACCGCACCCCGTGTTTATGAAACAAAACAGGGTTATGAAGTACCTTAAGCTGTACCCTACTACGAACATAAATGACCGCATCATCAATAAATGCATCCCACGTATGTAACTTCCAAATGCGACGTCTTAGGTGACAAAAACCATCAGGAAAAAGAAAATAAGAAAGCTTCTTGGCAGGGCATTACAGTTGCCACGTGGTGCTAATAAAATCAATAAGGTAACTTGTTCAGAGTGATGAAAGAGTCAGTCTGCACAGTTCAAGATGGATTTTCACCCTGAAGGGTTGCAAATAATTGGCAGAGCACTGTGACGGAAGGCAGAAATGCGCAGGTCTATGAAGAGTAAGGATCAGATTTGTTTCCTGTATAAGGTCAGCAAGGGCAGTCAGACATGGGTTCGATTTGTCAAGGACGGAAATGAAGCAGATTTACTGAGGAAGGTTAAGCGCAACTAAGGAGCGAAGCAGCCTAAGAAACAGTATGCTAACGTCCACTCAAAAGGATTTCTTACAAAGGTAGTTGGATAGCTATTAAATAACCGAAACATTGCAACGGTGGAAAATATCAGCAGGACAAAATTACCAGGCGACTACTTCTACAGTGCATAGGGGGATGCTGGACTGTACATGGAGTCAGAGCTTCCACTTCCGCCGCAGAACAAGGACAACCTGAAGAAAACAGGGGATGTGATTTGTCTGAAACTGTAGAAGGTAAGGATTAATAAATCGACAGACCCAGATGAGATCCCCGGGATTATTACAAAGTATCTTGTGGACATCACTGCAAGGCAGATTTATGGGCTGTGAGGAGCGGCTCTAAAGGACCAGAAAACGGCAGCGACAGTGGCTGTCAACAAGGATGACTTGCAATTGAAATTGAGCTATAAAGAAAGCGGTTTAAAAATTTTGCTAAAATCGTTTTCCCAGCTTTTATCCGGCTTGATTGCTTATCCGTTCTTAGAAAATGTCAGTCCTTCGCTCAGTAAAACTGGAAAAGTTGTCAGCATTTTAGATTTATGTCATTTTTATTGTCTGTTTCGTTCCATTTTAAGAAGCATTTCGACGCCATGCCGAAAGCTGACCCAAGGAAACCTGGTCTCAGAAAGACTTGCGGGCCACGATTTCTACGAAAATTACAACTAAGTTATCGGTCCCGGTGGCACAAATTTGGTGACACAAATAAGGTAACTGCAGTCTTGCAGAAATAGCGGACCAGTGTTTTTCTCAGCTGACATTAGCGGAGGGTCCGCCGTTCTGTCTTTCCAAGCTATCGGCAAGTCCCACTGTACGAAATTTTGCCCAGACTAGTGGATTCACTGACTCAGTATTATTTAAGTCACTTAGGCACATGCAGAACTTCATGAATCCTATCTCCATGGGCATCTCAGTTTTCCAAGCTCTAGAGAACGTTAAACAATCTTTGATCAGCGCCCGCAACATGGCTCATTGTTTTAGCTATTATGCAACACAAAAAATCGATCTGACAGAAATCCTTCTGGCACCTAATGTAATTTCAGGATGATAAAAAAGCTCGTATGTTCATGACCGCTGCCAATATCACGCAAAAACATCACTGAGCTTAGGGAGGGCAACACGCCGCCTCCGCAAGTGGTGATTAGTCTCTGCAAAAGGAGCACGGCCCCGCCCACCATGAAGGTCATTAGGTTTCTTTGTCCTCCCCCTAAACCACCAAAACTTCATTCAGGATCGCCGACACCAACTTACATTCAAAGTATGAAATTTACTTTGATAAGTCCCTTCTCAACCCTCCCGCAACCTCCAAGTGAAGGTTTGCAGCATTGAGTCAATCATCTTATGATTCAAACCTCCACTCCAGCAGTTGAAATCTTCGCCTTCAAAAACTCGGCAAAAGTTTACTAGTGATGCCACCGAGTTGGTTCTAGCATCCCTACTACCGGCTCTGTTAATAAACTCTAAAACTGGTCTTAGTACCCCTCTCAATCTCGTCAGCCAGCCTACACAATTCACCTTAAAGTGGCCGTCGATGGAGGCTACGGATGCCAGCCAAATCTAGGAAGCTAAAATGTGCGCCCATCAACGGACAAACAAGATAAGATAAATCCATGTCTTGCATTGGTTTGCTAAATAAGCCGGTCAAAACCAGAACCTCGGCTAAATCAAGATGCGCAGCGCAGATCACTTGCAACCAAGTTACCTAATTTGGAAACTTCACTCACTTCAATCGCTGCAGAATATGCTGCGCAAAGTAAACCACAGGCCTCAGTCGTTAGCCGCCATCTTTTGTCCACAGCATCAGCAGCATTCTTTCGCGTTACAACCAGCTCTGCCGCCATCTCAATCGATGCCAACCAAATTACGTCCGAATGCAATTTGTCTCATTCTTGATAGATATATGAAATAAGCGCAAGACCAATTGGCATCCGGCCCATACAGGTACCTAACACCAGAGCAAGCCTTTTGATTCAAGACACTGTGGCATTTCTATGATCCTCCTGATTCCCCCCTACCTACCACCTGCCCCACCTCCCCTGCATGTCTCATCCTGCTCTCCGGGTAAAACCCATAGCATGGTGGCGAAGGTGGAAAGTCTGTCTCCGTTGGCCATTTTGCCCATTCAAACCCCAGTGGCAGTAGCTCGCCAACTGGCCAACCCTTTTTATAAATATCACTGTTGTCCATGGCGGCAGCTGTCCTTGAGGCCGAACCTTGTGACCGCATCTTAAGTTACCGCGTTAGACAAATTGGCGACTCACGACTTGGCCTGTTCAATCTGCCCAACGGATCACCTACCGTCAACAGGACACGGGAAATCTGTACTGAAGATATTATAGAGGAGGATCTTCTTTTCCTACGGAATATGCTTCGGCAGAACGGTGATCCTGAACCTTTCATTAAGAAAAAACAGTGGGCAGCCTGAGGAAAGGTATAAGAAAGTAACCGTGGGAACGGAAAACTGTACGTTTGTCCTTTAAGGGTAACACTCCAGCGGACGTCGTCTATCACGGTTGTCCGGAGCTGTCGATAAGACGTTTCACGCTGCCAAACTGCTAATCGTGTTTATATCGAAGTCACTCGTGCTATCACATCTAAAAGATAGTGCGCCAGGCTCTATGGTCTCATTCTGTATATACTCATTCACCTTGTCCTGTGGAGCGGCATGCATTAGTAGTTCATCCAGACGCTTACCAGAGCGGGTTCGTGGTTCGTTGGTCAAACACAGGAATGAATAAACTATAACCAGTTTTGTGTGCTCACACTTGGTTGATTCCAACCACGCAGTGAAGAAGAGTTCGGAATAATCTACAAATTCTGGGGCGCAGACACCTATCTGCGGCGCGCCCCGTCAGCTTAAGGTCAGCAGATGTTAAGGCGACGGGTCGAAAGCGCTTTGCCAAAACACTAGAACTGCTAGATTTTGAGATCGGAATAACTTGACCGGCCTTCAGTAGTCAGGGCTAGAAGAGATTAATGATGAGTTAATCACCGAAGTAAATGCATCTGTCAGAGCCAAAGCAGCATGCCTTAAAAGAGCTGAAGACAAACTGTCAGGACCAACCCTTGTGGTAATTTTAGTGGTGCGGAGTAGATCGAGCACCTCGTCTCTAGAAAAAAGTGTAATTGTCACATCATCACCCTGTCCAAATATGACTGGGGCATAAGTGGAAGGATTTATGAATGCATGATTGATGCTATCGACATCCGCAGAAAATCGTGCGCGTTTCTTTTACTTCCCACACAACAGCCGAATATCTTCCCATAGCAAGCGATTATTGTTACCAGTCAAGAGTTGGATGGCGAATGTCATGTCGATACGTTGGATTTCCGCTTTTATTAGGTTGAAGATATACCGCACGCTTGGGTTGTTGAGGGATTTATAAAACTGTCCCTTGTGTCTTTTCAGGGAATTCAGTTTCTGGGTGGAAATACGGTCATAAAAACAATTAATGTTTCTAGGTGACGGCAGGTATCAGAGATTTTATTGGCCGTCTCTATGACAAGGTTGGCACTGCCCATTGGGCATGGTTTCAAGAAAAAAACAGGCAGATGCGGGTGAACGGGATTTCTGCAAAAGAATAAGGCTGTTGGGTGAAAAGTTACCGAGGTGAACCCGGAATTGATTTGTTCGCCTGAAGGAATGGATGGCTGACGTAGAGTATATTTTGCACCTTAACAGAAGCAGGCAATGACTGCTACTTGAAATTGGAGCACGCCGTTTCATGGAAAATAAGTTGGGGTGGCTGCTAATAACTTTATCAAAATGGAGCCATTTTTGTGGGAGAAAGGCAGAGGTTGGTCAAAGCAACCAGTTGGTGGTAGGGTTCATGCAAGATTGAAATCATCCACGACTAAGGGCAGACTATCAGCAAGAAAAGGAGCAATAAGTAACGGATGTGACATTGTATTGCGAATTAATACGGGCAACAGAGTTTTATCATGATTTTACTGGTATGGCAAGCAAACCTAGGCCGAAAATGTTTCTCGAAAATGTCAGTTTCGTTTGGCAAGTTCATATAAAAGACTTCGGATTCTCCAAACCAGAGGGAGTTTGTGTTGCCACACCCATTCCAGCTTTCGTTTTGCCCGAGTCTCTGTCCTTCACGATGGAATCTGAAGGTGTCTGTCGACATCCATGAACCAGCGATATCCGGCATCAGCCGCAATTATTTTATGCGATTGATACAATTGCGAACATGGATCGATGATTAAAGCGCGAGGGACTGATTCGACACATTCGTAAACAGAGAGTGGATGTTGGCACTCAACAATACCCGAACGGGCGTTTTGGCCGGAACGGTTCATTTGAGATCTGCCTGCCAGCCAGCACGAATGCCTCTTTTAGATGGATAAGAAGGTCTTTAAAGTGCAGCAATGCGTGATCCCAGTCCATTTTGAGAACTAGTACGGTGCTTGAATGACAGTAATTCTGATCCCTTGTGGCAGCGCCCGAAGACCATAATGGAGCTAAATATCCGACAATAACAACGAGATAACTGTGACAAAATTTTGGAAGAGCCAAAACAACCAGCGCCATATTCAGCTGGGGGAAGATCTGAGAGACATAGCAGCTTGCATGTGCTGAATTGGGAGAGCCAACATCTCTCATCCGAGTAGATGTGGGTTGTAACTGATGCAACTAACCAAGCGCGTCGCCCCCTTGGCATATGTACCACCCACTCTGATGGAAACCTAGAAAAGAGTGCTTAAATCTCAAAAGAGTTCGCGGTTTCATTACAACTGTCAAAAAGCTCATGCTACCTGGGCCAAATTTGGCGAGTTGAGGAACAAGTTCTAAAAGAAGCTTATTCTTGGGATGAAAAGACAAATCCAGAGGCTAGCAGTTAGATGCCAACGAGTCTGACGTCAGTGTTGCACAAATGCATAAACCAGATAAATAAGTTCCCGTGATTCTTTCATCTTTTAAGCTACTGGTTCTTGATGTCGTGCATAACTAAGCACTTGGCAGCACAATTCGCGGGGTGATTGGGAGTAAAGCAGTTGTGGTCTGTTGCCTAGACTTCAGTGAAGACTTCGGCTCAGCGAGTCGTTTTCAGCTATACCATAAACTAGCCATTCCCGGTATAACAAGATCAGCCGGGAAATGGACGAGGCAAGCTCTGAGCAAAGGTACCTTTACATTTCGGGTAGGCAACTACGAATCTGCCTCAGATTTTAGATGCGGGGGACGCCACGGTTCTGTGCTCGGACCACTTCTGTTATTTTGTCCGTAAGTGACTTGGAGTGAGAACTAGCTTACCCTTGCTTCGTCTTTGGAAATTTCACCTAGAAAAAAAAGAGAAGGCATGTCCGGGGATTTAGAAGCAGTCAAAAGATTATCGGCTTTTCGGGGTCTGCCAATAAATCCTGACAAATATCATATGCTGAGGGCAAACTATAATGGCGACTGTGTCAACGCGGATCTTGTACTCAGTTTTTTCGCCCTTAGCACTTGCGACCACTTGTGTGGGTCACTCTTAATCTGCTCTGTACGATTGCAACACTGAAAACTCTGAAACGTCACGGAGACAAGAAAAAGGCAGTCGGAAGCGGTAGTAGGTTGATTATACTCCGACAGGAGTGCGCGAGTGGGGCGTGCATGAGCAATGCGCAAGTGGCGACCGCGCTAGCCGCTCAACGTTCCGTTAAACAAGCGATCCGGAGGAACAAATTTCCCTCTAAAATACGCAGACCCAGGTTGCAACGGAGCGCTACGTTAAGTGTCAGAACTATATTTAGGATAGCGGCTGGGCAGCGAAGGGTTATGAAGTAACTTCAGGAACTAAGCCATTACCTGAAAGAACGTAGACGAAGTAAAGGTGACTTAATAAAAAACGTGTAAGATCGTAAAAAGCAATAGGTTCACCGGCTTCCACCATTTTTGAACTTGGTACCTTGTGCCACAATTGTACGTAGTCTGAAGCCGCAGAGGAGTCACCATAGGCTAGAAGCGGGAGTCCACTTTTCACGACCTGGGTTGTGCTTCTCTGGAACAGGTTACCTGAGTAGTGTTGGCTGCACTTCGTTGGTAGCTGCAGAGCGGGCTCTAGATCTACGTCAGAATGCAGTATCTTCGGATTTGAGAACATGAATGCGGTCGGGGAACCTCAGCTCCTTTCTTCCGCTGTCTGTAATTGGACACGTTATAAAACTATGCGGGTAAATATGAGCACGGCACGGCCTAAAACCCTTGCTTTTAAGAAAACAAAGAACTTCAAATCCCATGCAGTGTTGGAAGCCAAGACAATTCGCTGCCCACACATCCATCTGGGAACCGTTTGACCGTTGCTATCCCCCCTGTGCAAACTAAACCGAACTGAACAGCTCTTTACATCATTGGCTGCAACAGTACTCAGAAGACCTCAGTCTGCTACCTAGCCGTAGACATACCACCAAAATCCGGCTCACTGGAAAAGTGCGGTTGTTAGGCGAGGCAAACCTCCTGAGATCTCGTTGAGAAGGGCCAAAAGCTGCATACCCTAAACATACAGGCTTTGTAAGTCATCACCGCAACTGGTGACTTGATGATCTCAGTTGTAAGCGTGTACCGGAGCCCGGGGTCGACGCAAGTGACGGGCGGGGAACTGTTTTTCCTTCTCATTGGGAGTGCAGGGTCTGCAGGCAGTCTTCTCATGCTGGGAGATTTCAACGCCCCTGAAATCGACTGGGCTTGCGAGACGGTCCCGGAAGATACCTTTAGGCGTCAACTCCTGCAGGTCGTGCACGAAAGAAGGATTGTTCAGCACGTTACTCAAATGACTAGATGGAGAATCGGACAAGTATCTTCAACCCTTGACTTTTTACTAACAAGAACATCGAATGACATATGGAGCCTTGAAATAGAAGATCCAATAGGCAGGAGTGACCACGCCGTAATACATATGCTACCGAGCCCGCCAGAACTGGTAGCCCCTGATAAATATGACAGAAACGTCTCAGGAAAGGATAAAAGTAGGCTGCCGGACCCAAATCTCCAAACTCGGTGGCAAGTAGAGGGAGGTGACAACTTCGTAGATCGTAAGTGGCAGGCAATTAAGCGAAATCTGTTAGCAATAACAGACTTGTTTGCACCCCTCCACAGAATCAAGTGAAAGGGGCTACCACCATGGTGGAGTAGGATCACGAGAGCCAGAAGGCGGAAACGCATGGCTTTCATGGGGTATAAGGACACAGGGCTACCGAAATTACCTAAGGTATATAGCGGAGAGAAAGAGAATGCCCTGCATCCAGCGAGTGCCGAACCGCCTACGGGGAGTAGATCACTGCGGCCGCTAGAAAGAATCCCAAAGCTTATTACAGTTACGTGCAATCTAAGGCTGTCTTGCGAAAGGCGGTGGGTGGAGTGAATACCACCAGGGGATTAGGTCGGCCTACCGTTTATTGAAATTCGCCCAGGCGACATACAGCTGAGGTCAAGGGACACAGGGACGAACAATATGCCCCGTCATCCTTTTGGTGGAGATGCCGGAAAAAGTGGAGCAAGAAGTGTGGGACAGCCTAGAAAATGGACGCGTTGAAAGCAGCAGGGCTTGATGGGATGCACCCAGCCATGATAAGGCCGCTGGCGGAGGTTCCGGTGAAACTTCGCACCCAGCTGTTTAATGCGTTGCTAGACGAAGGGCAGCTCCGCGTTGACTAGTTGACGTCGACCATCATACCGGTGCAAAAAGGCGGGAACAGAGACAACTGTAGTAGCTACAGACCGGTCGGCTTGACATCCATCATGCTGAAAACTCTTGAAAGAGCCCTTCACGACAGGATAGCCAATCGACTAGAGGCTCACAAGGAAGTGATATCAGAGCAGCACGGATGTTGGCACAAACATTCCTGTCTGGCCAACCTGATAACTTCCTGGAAGAAGCATCGGGTAGAATTGAGAGGGGCGAAGGGGTAGAAGTCTGCTATCTGGACTTTCAGAAAGCTTTTGATTCCGTGAGCCACAGGCTCCTTGAACGGATAGTGAAGGCGTTCGGAGTTGATGCTAAGGTGGATAAATGGATAGCACAAACTCAGAAGGGCAGATCTTTTAGGGTGAGAGTCGAGGATGTCTGTCGGGCAAAGGATTGTTACACAGCGGGGTGCCTCAGGGGTCAGTGCTCTTAATTATGTAAGTCAACGACATAGCTAACGGATTCTAAAATCCGTGTTTCATGTCTGCCGCCGACATCAAACTATTAGGGACAGCACATATTTGGGCTGTCCGGAATGATTTGGATAATGTTTACCAGTGGCCGGTGAGCTGTGATCTTCCGTCGAACTTGGACAAACATCAGCGGCTCATGGAAAGAGAAACAAATTCACCTCGCCACATGGGTCTGCCTGAACATCAGGTAGGAAGGAACAAACTCAGCAATCAAGTGACCATGGTCTAGTCATGAGTGCAGACTTCAAACAAAGTCTGCAAGTTCAGAAAGCAGCCAAGAAGGTATGGTGTGGCCTGAGCCAACTTAGGAGGATAGAAGGATCAAGGAAGCCTAACGTTCTTCTACCGCTGTTCAGGCATTTGTCCGACTGCACTTGGAATACTGTGTCCAGGCATGGAGACCATATTTGGCAAGAAATAGGAAAACGCTGGAAAGGGTTCAGTGTGTTTTAACACACTGGTTTGGACATTTGGGGCACATGGGATAGGAGCAGAGGCCGGGGGCGCTTGGCTTTTACTCCCCGAAAAGACGTAGGGAAAAAGGTGACATAATAGAGACCTTAAAGATTAGTAAGGGTCTGGACAGGATGCGGATTAACCTTGGAGCCTTATTCCAGATAAGGGGGAACGACACACTTAGAGGGAATGGGAAGACTGTTGTGCGAGAACACGTAACTACCGGATTGAGGAGCAAATCGGTGGCCACACGATTGATGAATGGCTGGAATGAGTTACGGGGAGAAGTGGTCGACGCGGGGTCAGTGCGCAAACTCCAAGGGAGACCGGAAAATGCATGGCTAGCTGTGTTTGGAGAGGACAGTGAGTGAATTTTGAGGCTGAAGTGATGGTCGGGAGGAAAGCTTCTCAATAATTGTTTCCTCCCTTGTAGGATCTGAAGAGGGTATTCCGCTATCCTGTTTTCGGAGCGTCGTCAGATCCAAGGAGCCCCCGGAGCAAAAGCCTGCACGATCAGGCATCTCGCTGAATAGTAATGTAACTGGAACTGGAACTTGTGTGGGAAACCGAATGTGGACCACGTATTGGACGCAGTAATAATAATCATGACGACTGGCATGGCGACACGTTTTGTTGATCATTTGAAAGTGGATGTTTTTGTGATGTTGAGTGGGTGTACACGAACGTGCCAGAAAAAAAACAGACAAACAAATGCTAAGAACTGCAAAGTCGTGGGCAAACAGCTTTAATTAAAGAAGGCCCACCTCTTTGGCGTTAACGTAACTTATGTCCTAACCCAGAAAATTAATGTCTCGGGCCATACCAAGCTGCACAAAAGATTCAACGAGTCTTTTTCCCTGTTTTGTTTTTGACTCAAGGACTGCTTGTGAAGTGCGGGAAAAGTCTTCCATGGGATGTTTCAACCATTTGCAACTTACTTGATGTAAACAATTAATAAGTCCATCCCTTGTTTTTCCTTTGGCGCTTGTTCTTAGGGGTTTCTGACTTGATTATCCCTTGTACAGCAGCATGGTGCATTCATTGGCCATGTGTCCGCACAAACTAGAGGCCTGAGGCCATCCATTTCACACTCATCAGAAGTTAACTTGAGCATAGTCACTGGGTACTTTTGGTAATACATGGCAATGAGACTGCCGCTTAATATAATGTAGTATCTTGCATGTCTGGTTGGTTTAGAAAGTTACGTAGGATGATTATTTCAGGTCATGCATTTTGCCGTGTCCAGCTGATTAATGTGTAGAGGCCTCACATTGTCCAGCCACCTAGAATAAGCTACTTCCGCAGGACCTCTCCCTGGGGGACTCTATTTAACATCTGCGTAAGTCGCTGCAGCGAACAGTAGCGGAGCAAAGCGGTCTCAGTCAATTTTCTTCGATTTCATCTTGTGGTCATCATCATCATCATCGTTCAGCGTTAAACAGGAAGGCAAGTACCGCGGACCGCTGCCTTTCCCCAGAGTTATAGGTTTCTGTAAAAAGAGAGAGTATCTAAGGGGAACGGGGTGGGCCTACACAGGCCAGAAGAGATAAGACGCTGCTGCAGCCAACACACGGAATAGTCTAACTGTACAGACACTCTTCCAATCATCGTGATTCGATAGAAAATGACAAGACGATCGCCACTGTTCACGGTTCACTGCCATATCCTTCAGTGTCTCCGGCCACCTAGTTGACGGATCTCTCGGACCCCAACCAGCAAGACGTGAGACACCTACTTTACCTGAGTTCGCTGTACATTTTCCCATTCCACGTTGTCACATTATCTGTCGACCTCCAGATGACTTCTTCCTTTTCTTTAGGAGGAACCCTAAACAGGGCACGGTATGGTAGACGGTTGTTGGCCATGCGCAACAAGTGATCCAACCAGCTGAAGAACGATTGGGGTTCTCAACCAAAGCCTTTGGTTCTGACAAAAACCTGACCGCAAGGCAGCGGGGCATAGCTGAGTGGAAGCCCATCTACTTGGATACATTATTCTTCCACTCGTTTTTCCGACTGAGCTGTTAACTCAGATTAATCCCCAACTGGGAGGACCAGGGGACTACTTCGTCAGGCCCCTACCCATTGACCTTCCAGGTATGATTGGATCTTCGGCTTGAGATAAGCCATCCTGTATAGCTCGCTGGGTCATGGAAGCATGCAAGCCGTCACACCGCGTCAGGATGAAGTCTCGTTGTGACAGTGTTTCTCTGTTCTTGATAATCTATAGTACAAGTCCTCGCATTAGAATGAAGCAGTCATATGTGGAGTAATGCTTGTCCTGCTCCGATTTTCACACGTGGCCTATGTTAACGCAATATCAGACCTCTGCTCAGTGACTCTTCTTTAACGTTCAATCTACAGTCGACACAAAATGGTCACGCGGTTGGTCCAGTTCACTATCGCTACCACTTTGGGCTTTGTTCTTCGGAATGCGCTTCGTTAGTTCCTGCACCCTTGACGTTATTCCGCACTTCGCGTCCTCAAGTTTCTAGCCATTCTCACCAAAGTTTCTATCCACAATGGCCGCATTTCTCTGAGTCGTAATTTCTCCCCAGAACTCCCAAGCTGTGGACTGCACTCCCTATATCTGATTTTCCACCCACTGACAATGTCTCTCCCTCTCTCTCTCTGTCTTGAAAAGCAGAATCAACCGACTGGTTCTTGCGTGAATGTCCCTTGCAATTCCCTTTTAAAGTGCTGTTTAATTATGGTATTCAAACCTTATGCTGTAAATCACTGGTAAAAAGAAAAAGAACAGTCACCTGAACGGGCATTGAACTGGAATATATTAAGATGGTTGGGACGCTCGCCTTCAGATAGCGGTAGTGGTCGAGATGTAGGGCAAGGTGTGCGGTGAAAGCGTATCGAAATCATAACCAGCAGACTGCTCCAATTAGGCCGAGTTTGATTACTGAATTGAACTTCACTAAATCTCCCAACACAATGATTGTAGACCAGACGATACGGTTAATTTTCACAATTAGTGGCGTTCTATCGTCCGAAATATTTCGGCTTCTCTATGTTCGTTCTGGCTTTTGGTTTTTCCTTCACTGTTATTCGATTATGGCAGATGACAACCAGAATGCAGACGTTTTTTGCAAGGCGTATGGGTGTAGGAACTTGAAGCAAATAAACTGATTCAAGTTCTCTGTATACTTCGGTTCCTTTTTGTGCTAGTTTTAAGACACCAAAAATGGCCAAACAGTTCATGCAAGACTGTTTTGCAGTTGAAAATCACCAATAACATGACGCGTGATCTTAACAATTTTTTGTTTAAAAGTGAACGTTGTTCACGATTCTCATTTTTCTTTTCCAGATTTAAAGGATCATGCCTCCAGTTTCCAGTTTTTTCATCAATTTGGCGGTTCGCAGTACTTATAGAAACAAAAATCTCTCTGTGATTAGCCCAAATTTTAGCACCTGTATGAAAGCCACGGCATCCCAAGATCTTCAGAGTTTTTTTTCCAACCCCAGGATTCACAATCTCCTTCGACTTATAACAGTTCGCAATGAGGAAATAGTTCACAAATCACGTTTTCGCCGGTTACAAGAGTATACTATCAAAATGCTAAGCGATAAGGAACTAGACGCGGTAAGATCCTGCCATGGTTGCAGTTATATTGCGGATCTTAGGTAAAAGCTTTTAGTTCTGCGTTTACTTCACAGAGGCTGCAGATGCCTCCGGTTCTGGCAAAGAGACCTAGTGACGACTCAGGTCATCTAATTAGCACTGATCCGGGTTTGCAAGGTCTATTACCGAGTAATAATCGACTTGTATTTACCGATATCAGCCTGGGTCAATCTAGAAGAAATCGTCTGATTGTTATTCGAGAGCCAAACGGTGATTTGCGCCACGCTTCTATGGCAGAGCGAGAACGGATCAATGGAGTTTACTTTCCATTACCTGGTAGGCGACTTCGTGTTCCACTAATGTTTTCTGCAGAACACCTTCAGGTAAGCATTCGATGCTTTCACCGATGGGTTTTGCTTTTGTTGATGGGTTTTCCTACTTTCATTTTTCGTTTTGCTGTACTTCGTTTCTCAGTTGCATGAGGATGCAGAACGTTTTTTACGGTCTCGATGAGGATTGCTAACCACCTAATGGAGGCGAATCTTCGTAATACTAGTTAGAGCGTCTCTAGCTATCCACAAAATGGATTTTTAAAAAGTCAGTTCCGTTCACTTTGTTCGATTAGGCTGTTATATGTGAATCCAATCGAAATTTGTGCGAGTACGCCTTTAGTTTGCAACGCCGATTTCGGCCACCGGCTACTTTAAGTGGAGTACGGATGTCTTACTATTGTTGTTCATCCCGTTTGAAGAAGCTATCTGAAAATTCGGCCACCTTTCTCTTTGATGACGCTTTGGAATTTCTCAGCAAGTTCATTTTTGGATTACAGTAGCTTTCCTCTAATTGTTAGACTTCCCCGGTGGTGATCTTTTCGCTTTTAACATCAGTTCATGTTATCACTTTTTGAACGATTAGATCGTTCTAATTGTGTGATCAACTGAAAACTTTACGAGCGGAAGCACCGAAAAATCCTGTGTAAAAATTTAGCACTGACCACATTGATTCGCACTATTCCTACCTTTAGGGTATGCTTGAACGGCACCAATTTATTTACATTTTGGACCGAGCATGTGCTCAGTTTGAGCCGGATGACCCGCAGTATATTCGAGTATGCCGTGCTGTCTATGATAAGATCAACCAGCTTTCATGGACCCCATTACATGGCGACTCAGGTGATTTGAACCCCCTACGAAGCTTACGCCACACGCGTCACTTTGGACCCTTGGCGTTGTATATGATTGTTGAACTATCGAATCCCGGGCCCTTAGTGTATGAAACACTCTACTGCCAACACTTTGCTCGTTTGGGCTGGCTACTGCAACTCATCGCACTATTGCAACCTGAGTCAAAGTTTTCCCAAGAGTATGACCGATACCCGTCATCCACGCCGTTTCTGAGCACCGAGGTTGATCCCGGTGAGGTATCAAGTGACCAAGCCGAGCTCAGTCTAAACCCAACTGATGTTCTGCATGTATTGAATCTAGCTGAGGTGAGTTGGACTCCTGACCGGGGTATCGAATGCTCCGATTTGTTATTGCATGCCATACACTTGTCGAATATGCGTTATGCTAGGGAGAAAAATCAGAGGCTGAAAGTACAGGTCCATCTAGTGAAGCCCTCCGAAGAGTGTGACTGAGAGCGCTATTTAGATGTAATTGCATATTTACTACACAGAGTTTATCTAGTCTAATTAGGCGAGCGGCACGTATTTCTAGATGTCTACCACATTTCACTAGAATCTCATTTGGACCGGGAAAGTTCTGTTCATCCGTCTGTATGCGAAATATACTACTAAGAAGTCTATTACATTTGCACGCGATCTTCCTGTTGCTCTGTTTCACCGCTCCTAGGATATGTCAAATCGCATAGACAACATAACTGCTGAATGACCATGGGAGTTTTCAGTTTCAATGATGACGGTTATGTCCCCAGTTTTTCTCCGTTCGTTTGGTTGCCAAGATTATTGCATCACTCGCTTCCCGCTAGGGATTTTCTGTGACGAAGCAGTATGCAATGATCGGCGTCTTTATATTACTTTTGGTAAAGAATATAAGTTATAAGAATCTGTTGTAAGATGGCTAGTTATGCAAAGCAAGCGATGTTCTTCGAGCCGTTGCCTAGTCGGTTAAATCTCGGTATTTTTCATTGATATCTTCGTACTAGCCTTGGGGCACGTGCATATTTATATGTTGCAGTCGGCTTCCTGTATCATTCACTTGGGGCAGATAATTTTCCAAATCTTGGCTATTAACATGTGAATCCATGTTCGCTGTTTTCTTTACGGTTTTAATACCAGATTTTCGTGGACAACAATGCATTGCATGATTCCTACAAACAACTTCTGAAGCAACAAATACATCTATGCCGCGAAGGAGTGAATGCCAACAAAGCAATGCGGACATCCGGTTGATCTGTACTGTAGACTGAAAATACAATGTATTTATTAAGCACATAAAATACACTGTTGTACTTGATTCGCTCAACTTATGTTCTGTTGCTTCGTTGCTGTTATGGTTTGCACTCCTTTTCTCCTTTTATTACATAAGCCACTCTTCTATCATCTAGACTAAATAAATTTAACCAGGATGTGTGCTTTTGAAGCCTCCGAGCGTTAATCAGTAAAATCAAAGTTTGTCTCTTCACTCTGGGTAAGCCATTTTTAAAGAGTCATTTTGTTACTGCATCACCTTTTTAGCTGTTAGATAGCAATGCATCTAATACAGGGCACTGTACACTTTGACCAAAATTTCAGTTGCTGTTGACAGTAACGGAACTTATATGGTCAGGAAGTAGTGCTCTGTCATTCATACACTGAAAAAGTGTATTTTTCTATGGTGTTTCCAAGTCCCCGTATGCTCGCGAATGATATGAATTAGAAGTTTTTACTCACGAAGTTGTGCCTTATTGGTTCATGAACTAAAGGAAACACTTGTTGCCGCAATTGAGGCTGTGATATTCAGTCACCATCTATAACTCTCTAGTTCTTGACAGTACGTCGTTTATTTTGGTGGTAATCGTCAGCTCGCTGTCGCCCGGCTCGTAATCGCACCAGACTTGATGAGACCTTACGTGGTTCTATATCACCCCAAGTTCCCCACATTCACGGTTGTCGGTGCCTTCTCCACCCCATTCCCCCCGACCTTGTGTAGTGAGACCCAATGCCTTTGGGGAATGGTTTTTCCAGTCATGCGCCAGGTATGTCATGAGAAAAATCAGTGTCCACTCAAAACAAAATATCTCATGGATGTGGAATAAGTTCTGTTGTAGGATTATTGCGGATCAAGAGACAATTGTATTGATAGGTCTGTTAAGTGTTTGGCTATCAAATTCCATAGATTTAGAAATCCAGGCGCCAAATCCACTGGTAATTTTGTTCATGACTTTCTCCTGCGACATCAAGGAGCCGTTTAAACACCCTTTTCAACCGTTGCTTATCACTTAAGCAGTACTAACGGAGTCATTTGCGATACCTGCAGACGCAGTGTTCGGAGTATTCTGGTTGTTGGGATACCAGGTAGTCGTCTTTTGTACTGCGACTTGCTCGATCGCAAATTTGTTGATCAAACACTATCTCCATATTTAGACTATTTTGTTAAGACGTTGCTACCGAAACACCCATAGTTCATTTTTACGGCCACATAGTGAGTCTAACTGAAACTGTTGTATAGAGCGCTCTGTTGCATATGGGGACGGATATCATGCGAATACTAATGTCCCAAGCGTAGAATTTATTTATAACATCGTTCCATCCGCTGTTCAAATTTTGAGTGTAACTCAACCGGAGAGTCGGATTTTTTCTTTCCCAAGAATCATTTTTCGTGGGATCAAGATTGATGTTGCACCCATCCGTCTACGTGACCCATTCGCCCTAGAATTTTTGTTTTGGAATAAATTAGGCCTAAAATTTTATTATCCATTGAGGTCCTTATGTGGTTCCCTCCTAGATACACAAATCCGTAAAATACCAGACGTCCGGGAGACTGAGAAAGGACTGCGTTCAATGGTGGATAGAAAAATTTGGAGAAGTGGAAAATGTTGCTGCCATTCACTAACCTATCGGAAGTAATTATTCACCGGTGTCATTTGGAAACGAGGTGATCAAAAAACGCGACGACTTGGTGTTTCACTTTCTGTAGCCTCGTTCGGAGCATTGGCTCATTTAAACATTAGGTATCCAACCAATGCCTGTAAGTGAAACAGTTCAGGGTAGACTTGAATCCAGTATCAGGATCGGCGATCGTCAAAACCATGCGCTTTCCGAAAGATCATAGAATCGCCTGACCAATTGGGATGTCTGCATCCTTCTTCAAGGACTGTTGCGAACTGTTGACATCAGAGTTAGCAAACACTGGAATTCAACCTTGTTAGAGTAAGAGATTTTTAGGGGCTGATGTGAGTTAGTGTTTCTGCCGACTTAAAAGAAAGGTGATAGATCCTCGTATGAAAATCGTAATGGAATTGGTTTGGTAGGCATCGAATCCAGACTGCTGGTGGGCACTGTCCATTGCGGATTAGCTGTTACTGGTGAATAATGTATGCGTAATAATCATGTCGGTTTCCACCCCGACTGGGGTTGTATTGACCAAATCCTCATTCCGAATGTGGGAGCGCGTTCGATAGATGGCGGACTTCTGTCTTTTGTTGGTTTGAAGGTGCCGTTCGACTCAGTCGATTGCGCAGTTCCTCGGCGCGACTTCTCACTGAAGAATGTACCAGGGGAATTCATTTAACTGTTCGGATGTGCCTGCGGACAACCGAAGATAAGTCTGTGTCTATGGTGATCTTTCGAGAACTCAGCAACAGTTGGACTAGTTCTGGCGTATAGCTGTGGAACCAGGACGTTTATAGCTGGAGATATAGGATGACTGAAGACTTTTGGTCACTAGTGCCCTAGGTATGTTTTAAAAATAAATTGGAATGACAGGATCTCCGATAAAACTACTAGAAATCACTGCAGCATCGCCCGTTTTTCCATTTGCACACAACTCCGGTTCCAGTGGTCTCTACACGTCTTTCGTAGACATGGTGTGACTAGTTGGCTCCCCCCAATGATCCAGCGAGCTGTACAAGATGGCTTGCCTGAAGCCGAAGATTCAGCTAAATCTGGAAGTTCGGTGGTTAGGGGCTTGATAAAATGACCTCCTGGTCTTCCAGTTTGTGGGTGGATCTGTGCCCACAACGGCGTCGGAAAAACGAGTGGACGAATAACTAGTGCAAGAAGACGGGCTTCCATTGTGACACTACCCGCGACCTTGCAAAAAAGTTCCTGATAGAACCAAAGGCTTTGGCTGAGAACCCCAGTCGGCATTCTTTTTAGCGACCGAACTGCACCGATCGTCGCACAAGAAGTTACGTAACTTCTTGCGACACACTGGTTGCTGACTGTCTCTTATGAGGACGGAAGTCCATCGTTTTCAGCGACAAGCGTGTACTATCATCATTTAATTGACTAGCTGTTTTGGACAGATTCATTGCTGGCAATGCTGCTTGAACCCGACTGGCCTTAATCCGAAGAAAACTGACGGATTACATCTCTGAGTTACCTAATTTCCCAGTCTACGCAATATGCTCCGTCGGTCTCACTGGGGCTCTAACTGTCATACAGAAAGCGAGCACACCTGAAGACCCGTGGTGTTTACCAAATGACAGTAAGCGTCCAATCACAAGGCTATGGCAAACTATTCTTGTTTGATATATTCTACTTTTGGAGATGCCCAATTTTTGTTCAGCATTTCAGTCATATGTGGCTGGGCATTTGGGATGATTCGCAGGCACCCTACGATTTATTTCAATTCGCAATGCCACACAGTAGTCACATATAAATGGCCGAGTGTCGTTTCATCGACGCACTAAGTCTAACATAATACTCTACTGAGTTGATGTTGTCTCCTTTCTTTTCGATTATGGCAGTTTTTTCCGTTCACGTCGATCGCGTTCCAGGCTTATGCATGTTTATTCTTCGATTTTTTCATTTCCGTAGGGTGAATTCACGCATGATTATTTCTGACAGAAGCAACGGTTGTACTTTGTTTTTAAGGTTCTTTTGTCTAGCTACTCGTTGATGCTACGTGAATAATCATTACTTGCCAAACGATTATCGGTCTAGTTATTCAAGTTTTCGTCACAAGGGAACTAGAATCATCAGTGAAAACAAATGACCAACTACACTGTTTTTAGGATGGACCAATATATGTTGGCTTCTACAATAAAGCTGTCAGGTTTGTGTATAAATTGAAAGTGATCATGGTGAACCTGTTTTCTTGCAGTGACCCCGGCAGTCAAACCTCATCAGTATAATGCGGTTTTGGACTGTCGAGTTGTAAAGCTTAGTGGTAACTGCTGGTTTGGTCGCCTTTAAATCTTCTTAATTTCTTCGACCTTCTACTGTGCACTACTTTAGTATTCATTAGAATTGGAAGAAGACAAATCTGGTGAGCTGTCGACATTCCTCGTAAGTTAACCAATTTCCCGTTTTTGCAAATTTGGTTTGGTAAATAAGACGGACGGGTTTGCAGTAAACTGAGCTTAGCTGCAAGGTCGCTGGATTGTTTTTGACTAGTCTTTTATGAACATACAGATCTTGATTTGTAATCCCGTCATCAGCACTTCGTCTGGGGTCAGTAGTTTGAGATTAGGATTACTCACAATGGACCTGAAAGAAATTGCCAACCTTGTATTTAGTTAGGAACACGGTTTGGGCAACCGAGTGGCATCAAACCCACAGAGGGTTCCTGGATCCCAATGGATGATTGATGATGTAAAGATAGCGTGTGTTGTGAACTCAATGCATTGTTTCTTTTTATTTCCTCTTTTTCGCTCATTGTCTTCGTCCTCCGCCGTGATTCCTATGGTACACATTTGTGCAGTATATATATATAATATATATAATGTATATATATAATATATATATATATATACATATATATACGTTTTCTTTTCGGATTTTGTGGGTGACAATAACCGTTTTTATGTGCATTTCCCCCGAACGTCACAAATTGCATGTAACTTGACAGGTTCTCGAAATTCAACGCACATCTTCACTTCTCATTTTCAGTAATATGATCATCCGCGAGATTTTGTTTTATGTAAGCACTGCCTACGGTTATGTTAATCATCTACTGTGCGTTCGCACTTGGTATTCACGTGTCAATCCTCACGTCGTATTGGGGGCGTTGCCCTTACGATCCTTTTGGCCGAAAATTGAATCCAGGGAACAAATCACTCATGTACTGAGCATGCTAGAGCCGTTCGAAGTCAAGTCATTTGTTCTTGGTCCCGTTGAAGCACGCAGTCGCGGATTGCAACATTTATCACTGCCCGTGAGGGACTTTATCGGTGTACCTAGCTGGGAACAGGTACGTTTGGGATGCCATCTATCGCTTGCTCTGCTTTAGGAAGGGGATGGATAAACAGTTTTGCATCTGTAGTGAAATTTGATGTCGTTGATAGTTTCTTCTGGTTTGACGATGCGTTTACTAGATTTGTAAACCTAAAAATGGAAGCACTGCAATGCAAGTGATTCACTGCTCGAAGGATGCTTTGGATACGAGGGAGGCAAATGGCAGTTTTAGCTTTCCATAGTTCTGTCAGGAATCCTTATCATTTAAATATTGTCCATGACGGTAGTAGGAACGTTTTGATTCATTATTGGACAATAATATACCATACTTCTGCGGAAGGTTGCGCTCAGTCAAAGGTTGCAGTTTAGGGAACTGCCTAACTGAAACGAGATTGGCACAGGTTTTGCGCAATAAAGTCTACCATTGTCGCAACTTCTACCACTGGTCGGTTGTCGCACTGCATAACAGGAATACCGAATACATTATCGTGACCATGAACGCCATTAGAGAACCTGCCCAACTCCCATCGCATAAGATCAGAATACACAATACTTGCGCAGCTCGTACTTTTAAGCTGTTGAAAAGCGAGGAAAGTAGATCACGTTGACGGTGAATTTTCAAATGCATACTCGCATTGAGCGGTTGTAAGTATTTTTCGATCACCTTTAAGCATTCCTTTAGCTAAACAACGGATTATTTTCTATTCTGATGTGAGATGATTATATATATATATATATATATATATATATATAA
>LUCM01000620.1:0-17705 GCA_008360955.1 Fasciolopsis buskii | reverse complement strand
GGAGGGAGACGACCATTATGCGGTTATTGTCGCTCGTCAGGTATGCGTACCCGATGCTCTCTTGTCCAAACATCCACATACTTGTACACTCCGAATTTATATTTCTCACCAGAATCGAATCTGTAGTAACGGGAGTGTGCATGGAAGCTCTTCGTCGACGAGTTCATAGATAAACCGTAAATGTGATTCACTGTTAACTGCTTATTAGTTGGGCTGAGCGAACCCTAGAAACAAGGGCAGAATGCCTCAGAATATACATATATATGCAGATTTTGTAAACAGTTTCTGGATGAATGGCCGGATACTTCCCTGTTCGCCTAGCTTAGGTGTGCAATGTCCCCCAAACCATTCATTTGGTTCCTGGCAAATTTTACTCACCCAAGTGGTAGATCAATATATGTATATAGATATATGTTTAATCCTTTATGTTGCCTTTTGCCGTTGGTTTTTAGTCACATTTGTTGCCATGGTAACGTTTTCTTTAATTCAGCTGAAACGGTTGCTGGAGCGTGGGACGGCAAAATCGAGGACGTTGTTTTTTGTGCGCCGTAAACAGTTTGTGATTATATGAGCATTACCGCTGTTCTGCGTTTGTGACGCCAGGTTTGACCAGATAAGCCGGTGAAGCCCAGTCCATACTTGTGGCGCTCTTTTAGCCGAGTTCGTCGCAAGAAATCATGTTGCCCAGGGTTCCAGTGTTTTCATCCTCGAGATTGATGTACTTTTATAGCTTACCCCCCCCCTCGTGTAGGAACAGTGAACTTCATACTTGCTCAAATAGCAAATTGTCTGTCGTAGAGTACGCACCTGATGTCGCACTTCCGGTCGAATTTGCAGGTATTTCCCCTACTATGTGAACGACAGTGTGCGCAAGTTTAAGATGCGTTTTGCACCTCCGAGGTGCAAAATACTGTTGCACGATTGGATTGGTCACGGTGTTACTCAAGTGGATTTAGCCTCTGTCACCAAAAAGATCAGGGGTTCGAATTCCCGGTACACCAGTGACTTTGATGGTAGACGGCAGTTGGCCGTTCCTCCTCTCGTTACCACGCCTGACCTAATGAGACCTTATGTTTGGTTCTATACCACCCCAAGTTCCAGGTTCACGGTTGCCGTTACCCTCTCCCCCTCGTGTTTTGAGTCCTAGTGGCTATGGGCATGCATGCCCCATTCACTACACATGCATGAAGCATATCATAAAAGAAACCAAACCTCGTTATTTGAGAATAAGAGCTGGTCTACATGGCTAATTTTTGTTATTCCGCTAGTTGCATCTTATCATGTGGTTGTGCATCGAATGAAGTGCACGCAGAAATCTCGATTGGCGTTCGCCAATTTAAGAAGTGTGGTGTCTTTGTTGCTTCTGCTTATCGATCAGCGGTCTTGATTACACGGCAATAGTAAGGCCGGTCTTGCAAGGCGGCTCAAAACCACCGGCCTTCCTGACAGAAGTGGAGGAATTTCAGTGTTTGATCATCGTTGTCGCCCCTATATCGTGAACTTTCTTAGAAGTCCAAAGGTTGAGGATTGGATATCATGTCGCGGAGCTTGGTCAGTTAGCGGATACTGAATTTGAATAGGTTAGGGTGATTTGGACGTGTTTTGCGCATGCCCATAGGTCGGTGTTTTCGGCGTATGCTGTTCTTTGGAGCTGGTAGTGGTTTAAAGATAGATCAAGCTGGCGGCAGTTTTCTGTCCGCCCTATAAGACAGTTAACGGGTGTTGATTCATAACTAAAAAAATTGATGTATAACATTCCGAATTTTTCATTTTTCTTGATATCAAATCCGATCTCTTTTGGGTCAGTTTCGGAACTTTTTGCCCGAAATTTTCCATAAAACTCCACAAAGTTATTGTGCGAATCCCCGCTAATGAATTGCCTTAATGTTGATGAATTCCTAGTAAAGCTTCCTTTTTTTGATGGGGTTACCTGTTTCTGTTATCATCACTTTTTAGGTTAAAATGGGAATCAGTTTTATTGAAAACTGTGTTAAGCAAAATGCCTGCGTTTACGTGCATTGTAAAGCGGGTCGAACTCGCTCTGCTTTCCTCGTAGCCTGCTATCTGATGCATTGCGAAGGGTTAAATGCAGAACTTGCTGTGCAACGGCTGGTGAGTTGTCGGCCCTACGTCAAATTTACCAAAACGCAATGGGCTGCCCTGCGACGATACTCGGTCTCCTTTGTACAGAAACCGACGGCGGTTTCTTAAGGTATGAAATCTATAGTTCATTTCCATACCTCACATTTAATTTCTTGCGTTGAGCAACTTTTTTGAATGCACATTTCTTTGTGGGATTTTGGTTCTCCCATTATTTCGTGGACGTGCCAGTTCTGTTGCATTAATTCGTGAGAAGAATAAATCTCATCGTCAGGTCATTGTGGAAGAAAGTTTGGGATAATAATCATGTTTGAGCCGATTCCTTAATGACGTTTCCAAATGCGAAGTAGCCAAGTATGGGATTAATTCGGCAAAGCTTAAACGGCAAGCTTCGTGGTATTCAAATGTGTTTATGGATTCGAATCTTTCCACTGTCGACCACTTCCTTAGTAGATGGTCTTAGGTTGTTGGCTCTGCACTTCATGAAAATAAGATAGTTTATGGTATCAATAATAAAGGAAATAATAGAATAGAGACTAAGGCTCGGCAGTCCTATTTAAACGAAGCCCTGGTAAAGATGCATAGCAAATTCTACATATTCGCGAGTGAGATGCGGGAATTGACACTGCTGAGGCAAGTAGCGAGTGGCAAATCAATGCATCAAGAACAAAAGAAAAATGGTAAAGGAACTGCTTTATGACGGTCCGCCCACTGATGCTTCGATTGTCTCCGAAGGGTATGTGGTGATGGAAAGAAGACTAAGAAATGTTTTGGAGGCGTTGAAGTGGGGATTTTTTTGAGTGCCCTCATAACGAATTTAATCGTACATTGATGACATTACGCTCACGACCATTGTTGGCAGAAGTTTCAAAAATCCTGGTCATAATGAGTGCAGTTGCGCAGTTCCTTTGGAGGTACACCTCTTGCGGTGCATGAAACTAACTCAACTGACCACTGAATGAATGATTTCATAATCGGTATGAAAGCGCGTTAGCGTTCCTTTGTTTTTTCTTACTAACGTGCACGATTTTCTTTCAGTTTTATTCAGATATCTGCGTTGATTGCGGTCACAATTACTGATGATCTACAGCATCGAATAAGTTGGCTCCATTGGTTTGGTACGTAGTGGTACATAGTGTACCGGCTGTCGCTATTGTCTTGATGCTTGCCAAAGTGATTCACGGTTCGGATCGTCAACTTTGGGCTCAAGTGCAATCCGACAACGCTGTATGCCAAGCAGATTTTTTTTATCACTACCGTGTACTGCCACTATTTGAAATAATTCACACCAAAATTTTTCATGGATTCTTGGTATTCTGTATTTTTATTGACAAGCAAAATAAACCATAATTTTCTCAGGTCGTTTTTATCATTTATTTATTCCTTATTAAAGTTTGTGGCTTTATTTGTGTGGTTGGTAATCATTCTTCTCCGACGTTTTGTCATAACGTTCCACTTGAATGGCTATAGAATCCATTTCGGTCAGTATTGTATTGTGTTGTATTTTATTGTATTGTATTGTATTGTATAGGCTTTTGCGTACAACAAATAATGTCGCATTTCAGTAAAAAAACGTGGGTGTAAAAATAAATTAGGGGAAAAATAAATACATAAAATAAGTAAATAAAATAAAAATGCAC
Organism: Fasciolopsis buskii; assembly: GCA_008360955.1. NCBI lineage: Eukaryota > Metazoa > Platyhelminthes > Trematoda > Plagiorchiida > Fasciolidae > Fasciolopsis > Fasciolopsis buskii. The sequence goes on along the minus strand of LUCM01000620.1, from coordinate 13,965 downwards.
TCATCGCTTCGTGAAAAATATAAACGAACCCACTCCGGAATAATCATAACACAGGTTGCTCAGGAATTCGCCTGAAACCCGGTCACGGTTTGTCAAAATTCGTGCCAAATATGGGACAGTGGAGTTTCTATAGATATTGATTCTAGAGGATATGGAACAAAAAGTGGATTGTGTAGAAAGATCGTTGTGCAGAGGATTCGTGGGATCTGAAAGCATTTCGTGAGCAAATTTTTCACCTGCTGATCAGCGTTGATCACATAGGTTAAGGGACAATTCAATTAGCGGTACGAAGGACACTGGGCTAATAATTGACAGTCCCCGGCGAAGAATTTTGGATTCTTTTTTAAGAAAATCTGGAAAAATGACCGGGGAATAGTAAAGGAGGATTGAAAAAAAACATTGGTATGCAAATCGGGAGATGGTGCTTTGTTTCACCTTGCAGTGCCGAAGCTTCCTGATTTGAAATGACAATCATCGGAGATTCTTTACACAGATAGAAATGTAAGAAGTCCAATTCAGTAGTAACTCCTATATATTTCACAGCATTAACCCTGGTAAGAGTTTTTGAGTTGATGGAAGACGTTTCGAATGGGTAGGCCGGCCAGGAGAGACAGAACACAGCTCTTGATTAATGCGGTCATTTCGGCGAAGCTTGGTCCTTCTGTTACGCAGGCAGCAGGTCATCCAAAAGAAGCCTCTTCTATCTTTTTGTATCCTAGGCTTTGGCTCTCCTTATTTTCCGAGAGCCTCAAAGTTGTTTTTTCATGTATTTCTTTCCTGTGGCCTAATTTCAATTTTGCCGAGCTAGTAGGGTCATGAATTTCCTCAGATCCTTTCTGTCCAGTGGGTCCTCAGCTGAGAGGTTTACCCCTTCTGCTGTAACTCATGTGTATAATGTAAAAAGCCAATTAAAATTAAGGGTTGTGTTTGGTGGGAGAAAGCGAATTTGGTGGCTGATTTATGATCACGTCACAAGCTCTCCGGTGTTCATTAAGTGGGCGTTGTCTGCTGGTTTGAATCGAATAGCCGATTTGTTCCTGATTGATTGCAGAATTTTCTCTTTTCTCCGCGGATTTTTTCGTATGATCCTTACCGCGTATTCTTAGAAGTTTTGATATATATATATATATATATATATATATATATATATATATAAGCAGGAAGTAGTATCTGGATGCGTAAACAAAATTAGCCCGGGAGCACACGACCGGTTTCGCGGTTATTGTCGCTCGTCAGGTATGCGTACTCGATGCTCTCTTGTCCAAACATCGACTAGCTTGTACACTCCGAATTGATATTTCTCACCAGAATGGAATCTGTAGCATCAGGAGTGTGCATGGAGGCTGTTCGTCGAAGAGTCGACAGTAAAATCACAACTGTGATTCGTTGATAATTCTTTGTCAGTTGGGCTGAGCCAACCTTAGGAACGAGGTCAGGATGCCCGAGAATATACGTATGTATATATAGAAGCAGGAAGTAGTATCTGGATGAGTATACATATATATATATACATATATATGTATGTAAAATTTAGGCTATATATATAGCTTAAATTTTGGTACTTACCCATTTCCAGCATGATCGGTATTCGTCACTTATGGCCTCGCAGTAAACAATTTATCACTTTTACACCTCGTAAGTCCTCGTTTTTTCTAGGCGTCGAATGCAGCGGAAAACACAGATGAAGGTGAACCTTCATCCAAGTTGGGTGACCGTGATAGTGCCGGAGTTCGGTATCGGGTACCCAGTTCCACTGTCACATGCCCTGTCGATCTTCAATTAAACCTGCTACCTAACTCCCACGGAGACCGTTTTTCTGTGGAACATCCATCCCCTAACCCAAATAGGAAGCCATTTACGAAACCGAAACCCTCTTTCTTCCTGAGACCTTCGAGGCGATTCGCATGTTTTATTACGATCGGTCTGCTCTTTCGCGTGTTCCTGCTAGTGTTTTCTGTTTGGCAGGACAGGACTCGGTGGCCGGATGGGCAGTTGCGATTCACAGATATCGATTACGATGTTTTCTGCGATGCGGCACAGGCTCTTGTTCGTGGTGAAGATATATATAAAGCCCGCCCAACTTATCGATACTCGCCCTTAATTGCAGCAATCGTTGCTCCAGGGTTTATGTTCTACTCTCCACATACTGCGGGAAAAACGGATAACTCTGACACAGAGTTATTTTTTGATCCACCTTTAACCAAGCCAGTGCCCTTGCTTGGGCGTAACGAATATGATCTACGTGCGAAGATTTGGGGAAAGATTGTTTTTATCTTTGCCGATATCCTGTGCGCCTGGTTACAATTTGAGATCATTTGCGCGGAATCAAAGGTGAGTAATTCACAGATAGTAATGGTGGCATTGTTTCCTTTATTAAAACCGAATGCACTTTTCAGGAAGGAGGCCAAAAGTAAGGGACCATATTGCGAGAAATGTTTCATCCAAAATCCTTGTTTGAATATATTCAATTTGGGTGACAGACATTTTTGAGGGTTCCTTGTGTGTTTTATGCTGTTCTTAGTTTTTGACAGTTCATTAGTTCTGCTGTGACAAACTGAGGTATCTCGGGAAGGGTTTATAAATGTCAGTATTTTTCTGGACACAGTTGTTCAATAATCTTATTGTCTTTCATGCAAGACAAGTACTTATCTTGGTAATCTTTTTGTACCCCTTGGACTTCGTCGCGAAAAACGCACCGCCCAGTCCACGTTACAAACCATTTGACGTTCTTTTCGGACTAATCAAAATGACTTTTTGTTAACTGCGTCAAAACCATCACCGTGTTTTATGTTGTGTAGTTCTCTCAGGTTATGACTCCAAAATACAGCATCCTGTTTCTTGAGTTGAGAATTGTGCTTTAAATATAAATATGATTGCGCGATTCATGAGGGAGTCGCCGTGTCAATTGAAATGTTCACATTTTCTCTTGTTTGACTATAGTAATGGCTACTTCGGCGGAAAACAGTAGCTAATTTCGGTGCTCGTAATTTGTCATTTTCATCCTAGGGTATATGCTTCAATACGGGTGCTGTTTTTTTCGTGCATGGGAGTCTGCAGGAAAAAATTTGTTTCGCTTCATGAGTTGTTTGTTAACCCCAGATGGTCACATGTCCTGGGTTGCACCGTCAGTAGACTGCCTCTCTAGCCACCTTATTTCCCCCATAGAATAAAAGAAGACCAGAATGAATTATGGGCTAATAAAACATACGGCGTGTTAGCTGGACATCACGTTCTTCACTAGGCTGGAACGTTCATCCTCGATGACTGATGCTGCATTCCTCCTCGGCTCATCGCACTCTAGCATTTGTAGCATTCCTGAAACATTTATGTGCAAAATATTTATTCCTTCATTTTCTTCACACGAGGGAATAAACAATGCTTTCTTTACTGCCTGCTGTTGTTAATTGACTGTAACCCTGAACTGATCTTCAAAGCTGTGTAATCGTAGTTGAATGGGCGATCCGTGGTTGTGGAGGAATACTCCATCCCCACTAATAGTACACGCAGTGGAAGGAGGTTCAAGGAAAAGGAAAGTACGTTTTGGTTTGCAGAATACGTATATGTGACGCAAGTCCACTCACCTAGAATATACACCGTCCAGCCGTCCCACAGTTGTACCAGCTCGAATTTTGCACGGCCTGCGTAGCTTACCTAATTGTTATTTTTGTCTGGTTGTCGGGCTATTGACACCTGCCACAACAGTGTGGTGGTGATGCAAAAACATGCTGCATAGATGGAACGGCCTTTTATTATATATGATATCCATGGGAGCAGTATACGGACTATTCCCCAGAGCCCCTACAGCCCACGTGGCGGAGGGAGGAAGCGGGAACTATGTCCCTAGAGCTTGGAGTAGCATGAAGTAACATGCGGTCTCCATGAGTCGGCCTTGCCTTACACAGTCTGCGACGAGGTTGCCTGTTTGCTTCTGAATAAAGGACTATCTCAGCCCTATAACAATCAAGATTTCCTTTAACTGATAACGGCCGTCTGAATTGCTTCAACAGTGTCGTGTTTTCTGAATACCAGTTCGACAATTACTACCTACTATCGTCTCTAACTTTAAGTATCTTAGCGTAGTACAGCGGTGTATTTTCAGGTTTTTGCACTGAGCGTCTCTCAAAATGCTCCCGAATGACCGTGCATCTCAAACAGCCTCCACCGAGGAGGTCAGGCAAACTGCCCTCCCGTGGCGGTTTTCACAAAACTAAATCTCCGGCGCTTCCCACCTGGTTGACTGATCTATGATAGTCAAAGGGAGACCGTGAAACCATGATTCCAAACCAACTTCGGTCGGCGCACGTAGTATACGATTCTGTGCTCACCAGCGTCTTTTATGGAAGGGTGATGTGCGCACCCAGGGTATACAGCCTGCACTCCAAGACCGTGTGAACTGAATAACCAGTCACCGGCATCTAGTGGATTAAGAGACATTCAAATCATCCCACGGCTTTGTAGGTTTAACTTTTTTACAGGTTCAGGACAAAGTTCCCTAGGCCATCCATCTACATCGGTTCGCTCAATCGGGTGATATCCAACTCATATATATCTGGAGGGAGAATGATGTTCTTTCTCGTAGCTCAGGTTCAACAGGATGTGGTGTTGGTTTGTTCGCTGAGCTGGACAATTTGATTGCAAACGTTTCATCAGTAATCAAGGTGATGTCGTCAGTACTGTGATATTGTGGCGAACATCTGGTTGCCGTCGTCCGTCTAAATCGCTCACCTAGTTGGTGTTGATTGGCTGCTCTGGATGAATTGGTAGGGCAGAAATGTTGCCGAGTAGTTTTGTTCATCTTCGTCTACTGTGGACATGTCGCAGGTTGAATCAGCGTCCGTTTCGACTGGCTTGCACTAATTGGTCCTTTGATCGGATCGATAGGTGTAAATGGTCCAGACCGACCTGTCTGTTTATTTATCTTTCCGAAAATTGCCCAGCTTCGAGAAATTCCCTCAAATGTTTTGTTCTACCCTGGGCGTCGATCCTCACGTTTTCGAAGTTGAAATTGTGACCTTCCCGGTCTTCGTGAACTGATGATAGGGAGAGTGCATCGTGCTTTTTTGTTTCCAATTGGTGCTCATGGATCCGTGTTCCGAGTTCCTCTCCGGTTTGTCCCGTGTATTGTTTGTTTTTCGCAGTCGATTTGATAGACAACGCTAATTCGATTCTTGTCAGCTGTTGGTTTTTTGGTATTCGATTGCACCAGGTGACAGCCAGCATCATCAAACCAGTTGGAAAATACGGTTGCGGTCTGTCACAGCAAAACTGCACATTGACTTGGTGTGACGGCTTGCGTGCCTCCATGATCCAGCGGGCTATACAGGATGGCTTATCTCAGGCCAATCGATTTCCCCCGTGGTCCAAGATCTAGCGTCCATAAAAGAAACCGGATCTCGTGAGGACAGTTGGGTCTGATGGAGCAAAAACGCCAGCTCCCTAAGTGCAAGGAGGTGAATAAGATGCGTCGACAGTTGCAGCGTCAGTTGACAATAAGCCCTAAGAATGGCCGTGGAAACTGGTGGGTTAAGGTAGCCGAAGAGATGGAAGTAGCTGTCGCTTCAGTTAACAGTCGAAGACTGTTAATGTAGTCGTGTGCAATAGAAATAGAGTGCTCATTTACGGTAAACAACAGAGGCTGGACCGTTGGGCTGAGCATTTCAAGGATCAATTTAGCTGGTCACACGCTAACGTTCTTAGGCCGATGTCTGGAGTTGCGAATCCCTGGAAGGTGTCTGTTGATTCCTCAACGGAATTGGAATTGAAGTCAAATATTCGACTTCTGAGGAGGGGAAAAGCAGCCGGTCGCGATGAACTCTCCCCCTCCCAGTTCTTTCCAAACGAAGTGGGGAAGCTCTGATGAAATCATTTACTTCCTTGCTTCGTGATATCTGGAACGAGGGGCGTATTTCATTATCGTGAGGTGAGTCACTGATTGTACCCATCTTCTCGAAGGGTACACTAGGTGGCCGGGCAATCATCGTGGGATTAGTTTAATTCCGATAGTTACTAAGATGTTGACTTCGATAATGCTGCGTCGTTTGATACGGATTCGTGAGAATACCATGCGTGANGACCGCGAAAACTGGTGGGTCAAGTTAGCCGAAGAAGTGGAAGTGGCGTCCGCTTCTGGTAACAGTCAAAGACTGTTTAAGCTTACACACGACAGCCGTGGGCGACACCGGCGAACTTCGGTTAGTGAAGTCGTGTGCGATAGGACTGGAGAGTTCATCCATGGTAGACAGGAAAGACTGGACCGTTGGGCAGAGCATTTTAAGGATCAGTTTAACTAGCCACACGCTAACGTATCTAGTCCGACCTCTGGAGCTGTGAATCCTTGGGAGGTATCACTTGACCTCCCAACGGAAGTGGCAGTGGAGTCGATTATTCGGCTTCTGAAGAGGAGAAAAGCTGCCGGTCCCGACGAACTACCCCCGGTTCCTTTCAAATTGGGTGGAGAAGCGCTGATGAAATCACTTACCTCCTTGCTTCGTGATATTTGGAACGAGGAGCGTATCCCGCTATCGTGGGGTGAGTCACTGATTGTGCCCATCTTCAAGAAGGGTACACGGAGTGACTGCAGCAATCACTGGCGATTGTGTTGTCATTTTCTATCGAATCAGAATGATTGAAAGAGTGCATTTGCACAGTTTTCCTGTGTTTGTCGGCTGCAGTGGCATCTTATTTTTTGCCGCCTGTGTAGGTCCACTCCCTGTTCCCCTTGGATATTCACTGTTTTTATAGAAACGTGCAACTCCGGGGAAAGGTTGCGTTCAGTGAGGCTTGCCTTGCTGCTTAACGCTGAATGATAATGACAATGATGGTCCTGTATAGCAGGTTGGATCCTAGAGGCATGCGAGCCTCCATACCACGTAAAGCTGCTGTCTCGTTGTGAGTAGTAACCTCTAGCATTTAGTCAACCAATTGTTCCATTGTAACATTCGGCTGATCAGAGTGCTGTAGTATCCGCACACGTCCTACGAAACAGTATACGCGGCATAATGGAAGAAGCCTGACTTACGTCGTCGTCGTCGCACAAGCGGCGAAGTCGCATCATATTTATGTCGGCTGGCATTCAACCGAAGTACTCCAAACACTAAAGAAGTCATTCCGAATAGATGACAGCAATGCGTTCTCGTTGGGTTTCATTTAGAGAAAACCGTCTACTACGGCGCGAAACGCAAAACACTCGTGGCCTTATTCATAAACTGGTATTCGCACGAGAAGTCTCAGCCTTAGGCAGACTCATAAAACAAGGGATCTAGTTAGGGCCACAAAAAGAAAACTCGTCCTATGGTATGAGAAGCAGCAAAGTATGGCTCGTCCAAATGCCGTTAGCATCACTCCCCAGGGGAAACCTGCATTCGTTCGATAGTGATGATGATGATAATCACGGCCAATTTACTTCTCACTTTTTTATTATAAAACAAGGTTACGAAACTCTGCATAGGGATTGTGGTGGCTGGAAAAGATGCCGAAAGAGGATATCAGGAGCAAACAGGATTGGAACCCACGACATTCGCCTCTGAAAGCCACAAAGTTGACCGCTTGATGGCATATGGTAGTCTGCTTTCGCCTGGCTCGTTAACAGACCTGACTTAATGAAAACATAAGTAGATCTTTGTTATTTCAAGTTCTAGGGCCAAGGTTGCCAGTTCCCTTCTCCCCGCGTTGTAGGCTCTAGTGGCAATGCAGTATACCCGTTTCACAACATTCATGCACAGTACGCAGAAAAAAAATTAACGGGAGCCGGAGTGTCCACCACAGAAACTAAAATTGAACAAGTTTATGAAGCATCCCGGCAGGGAGGTCTATACCCCTGTGCAGAGGCCGGGGATGGATTTCACCCAATTCCAACAAGCTTCGGTCCAAAGCCGCACGTTTAATGAAGTACGGTCGGAAATGTTTGTCCGAATTTGTAATTTTGGTGAAAATCACGCTTACCTCTGGATAATTCTTGTGATTTATACGTCCCTCTTCAAGAAAAATTTGATGTGACAACAGCGACTATTTCATATCAGAAAACAAACAAGCGGCTAACTCCGTTGTAGGGTAGGATGGAGTGAGGTAAGACAACCGTAAATACACCTCAACGTAGACCGACTGCAAAATCGCCTGGGCCATCATGACCATACAAAATGCAGTTCCCAGAAAGGAACGGCAGCGAATCAGACGCTGGCAATATCCTTATTCCGTTGTGTCGTGTTGTGTCAAGTTTTTCAAAAGATATGAATGATCTCTTCACTGCTCCCTGTATCAACGGGGGCACAAAGCCGTATGCATGCACTATAGGGGTATCTGATCAAACAGCTCGTAATTAATACGCTAAACCATTTTGTTGCTGTCCGAGACGAGCGAACGTATTCTTATACGTACGGGAGAGATGAGGTTAATCAAATCTAGACAATAAGGCAAATCTCAGAACACTGCCTATCACTTCAAACAATCAATTACAATATGCTTCATTGACTTTCACCTTATATATTTGGCTTCTTCAAAAGAGGGATAATCTGAAACACAATACGAGCAAATGAAATTGCTGGATAGCGTGTAGAGCGATCATAATTGCCCTGTTCGGTAAAGCAAACAGGATTGCGCCTTAGTTTTGTACTCCATTCCAAGGGGGTCAAAGTAGTGTATGAAATATAATATACGATAACCAATCCTACCGCAGGGTGTAAGCTTACCAAATAGAAGTAAGTGGATCCCAATAGAAAAATAACGCATGATAGGGACTTTTGAACTACAGTTTGCCTACGGATTTTATCAATATTTGTCCAGAAGCTTGCATATTAAACAGTTTTTGTCGTCATCCGTGGGTGCTGGGGCTAATTTCAGATAACCTAACACCCATGCGACTAGTGAGTCTGTTTTATGGAACTTGCTGTGAGAAAAGCCCGTAGTACGCGCACTTCCATATGCATTAGTCAGCCCAGCAGCAAAATGTCAGTATTTTGGTAATGAAACAAACACCAAAATAGTCAATCCTAAGTTCCCGGGAGTGTGCAATTCAGAAGAGCACCTATTAAAAAACAACAGCAGATCAAGTTCGGTGGTAGCGAAAAATGACAAAAACAAATTATATTATGTGCACCTAACCTTCTTCATTTTCTGCAAGTGCCGTCACAGAATCAAACATCATCAGTCCACCCCCGACCCTGGCCTTACGGAGCCAGCCAGGAGGATATCCGAGAGACCTCATGCGGTACACGTGTACGGGTATTTCATGTCTATCAAGGTTCAGAGCTCGTCGCAATTCACGTCTAAAATTAGTGAAATAATCCAAGGAACCAAAAGACCTACGAAAGGTGCCCGGGTCGAAATTTATTGAAATCATCAGCTTCGTGATATCGCTTTCCTACGGGGCCACGACGCTGGCGAGCCGGCTTTGCCTCGCTACTGGGTTTCGGAGACTGTTGTTCATCTTCGGATTTAAAGTAATAGACAATGTTGCTTGGCTGTAATCTACAAAGAAGAACTGTAAGTACAATATAAAAGTAATTACTCCTCTGCCCCCTTCTTGTCGATCACAAATAGATCCTCGGCATCATCAACCATCTTCGAAAAACTGATGTTTTCGGGATATTCCCAGCGGGATCAATTTATCTGGAACATGAGAACATTGAAGTTAAAGGTAAATGTAATCAAAGACCCGCACACGCCAGTCGCTAGAAAAGCTGCTAAATTAGCCTGGATGCCGGATAGGACGTAGAATGAACGTGAAAGGTGAGAATACTGGGCGTCATTTAGGTTTAGTCCTGAGTGCTTAAAAATGGTCAACAGAACATGTGAATAATGTTTAGATGCGGCTTTCCCCAACTGTTTTCACATTTACTAACCTCAATAATGTGCTCTGGTTTGCTAATGCCTCTTGCAGCACCGCATAATACTGAAAAGACAACCACACGGCAGTAACTGAAACCAACCGAGAATAGATTCCAAATGTAAAAACTCCAACGATTGCGGGTACTTGTCCATAGCATCTGGGGCCTTGAACCGCATTGTGAATGCATATATATACCCAAAGCATTCTACTGGGGGGTCCCTGGGTTGCAGATGAAGTAGCGGCCACCATCCAGATGGTTAGCTGTGAATAAGGTAAGCCCGAGCCCATGGAATAAGCGGTCGCAAACAAGCAGCAGCAGTACCGAGGGCGTCTGGCAAACGACCTCCCTAAAAATACCATAATAGCCTATTGATGACACTATGATGTGGCATCATCATCATCTTCGTTAGGCGTGACGCGGCAAGTGTGGCCCGCCAACCAAATGAAGCCATTGCCTTCTGTCATGCTCCATTGACCCGACAAGGTTTTCCAGAAGAAACACCTGAACTGATCAACTGGCCACCGGCTCGTCTAGAATGATTCTGCTGGCCTGTTGGAAGCGCTTGGGCGCGCAAATTCTCGGAGTGTCTGTTCGAATATAAAGGCCTACTCTGGACTGGGTGACCGAGTAGTGCAACAGCCCACAACGCTTACAACCAGAATAGTTTCTGGTTCTTCGCCCACATGCAAAAGCGAGCTTTCACTGTACAAAATTGTTCGTTCCTCTACTAATTCGTGTTATTCCCCTTCTCCCACGCTATTTATTTACACTTCGGGAAATGCAATCGGTCATGCTAGCGGTATTGTCACCGGCATTAGTCCTGTTACTGCTCTCTCGCTTTCTCCCTCAGACAGCACCCAAATCTCACCGAATCCGCTTCTTCCGGCTGATGCACTTCTTCGTCCTCGATGCCCCTTCAAACTAGCCACATTCAATGTACGAACACTGGTGCGTATAGGTCAACGAGGGTATCTACCCCATGCACTGAAGGCCCCAGTCAGCGATGTGTGTTGTACCGAAGAGACTCGCATTCAAGACTTCAGTTTTGTCATCCGACTGACATCCCCATCCAGCCTTTCGATAGCTTTCGGCATCCCACACAGCAGCTGTTCTTCACTGGGAACTCTTAACGAAGCATTTCATTCATCCACAAGGCAGCGGGGACTTGGAGCACGCCCATATTTATCACTACCCACCCCGCTCAATGCAATTAGCAGCGCGGTCCTGAATATCCTGCGCGACGACTTATGCAGCATGGAATTATTTGTAGACGTGTAACTTATGCGGATTGATGGATAGGTACTACTAGGGAGTCCAGCCACTAAGCAGAAGAACGATTAGGGTTCTCAACCAAAGCCTTTGGTTCTAACAAGAACCTATCCACAAGACAACGGGGAGTGCCTGAGTGGAAGCCGATCTACTTGGATCAATTGCTCTTACACTTAATTTTCCCACTCAGCTGCCAACTCAGATCAACCCCCGAACGGGAGGACCAGAAGACTACATCGTCAGACCTCTATACACTGACCTTCCACGCATGAGTGAATTTTCAGCTTGGGATAAGGCATCCTGCATAGCTCGTTGGATCCTGGAGGCACGCAACCCGTCGCACCACACCAACGGGCAACCTTGTCTCCCTTGAGATGGCAAATATCCCGTTAGCTCAAAGTGAATAAATTCGAACAAGTCAGACGTTCACCATGGGGTGAAACAATGTCCTCATCGTCCTGCTTGGCATCTACCATTCACGCAGATCTCACCGCAATGGTGATATGCATGTTTTAAGAGTGAAAAATCTTAATCCAAACCCTGGACCTGATGATCGACTTGTACCATTGGTGGGCTCTATTGAAAGCGAAACTTGAGTCTGGTGTTTTCCGAGTGTAACAATGAACAGATGACTTGAAGCACTTGGACGAGAGGTGTACTCTAAAAAAAACAAGCATAAATGCGTATACACACGACTGTGTGCCAAACAAAACAGCACAGCCAGCGAGAAAGGATTAGACCGAATTAAAGTCAAGTTTTGCACACTGGTAGAGATAGACGCTCTGGATACCCACACAAACTACTATCAAAGAAGCTAGTGACCATAATGTTGTACCTTGCGTACGCCGCCCCTGGTTGGTTTCCAATTACGGCTTAGCCGTTCTTCCTAGAATGAATATCACTCAATGCGGTGGAGATCCGTGCGCTAGTCGTCGTCCACAAGCCTTAATGGAAACGTCGCCATAAGAACCCATAGTGAAATACTTCCTTTGACTACCGACCTGATCTTATCGGAGACGTGGCGAAAAAGGAAACCGATAAGAATGAAGATGTTTGTGTACGGTTCACCGTAAGAATCATCTTTTACCAACTCCTCCTGCTCATCGTCAGTTGACCATCGTAATCCGTGATATCTCCGCCGGCGCTGCATCTCCTGGCGTCACACATCGAAACCGACAGTCGCGAGGAGGATTCGTTTAAATGCAAGGAAATAAAACGATATCAATGTAATAGGGCCGATGAACTTTTTGACTCCCCTTGGCGAACTCAGGTGCTGATACTCAGCAGCAAAGTCACAAACAAAGGATGGTGGTGAATCGCAGTCAAACCGTTGGCAGTTTCATAGAAATAGAGGTTTTTTCGTTACCGAACAGAAGTGCTTACAACCGGATACCGCTTACGAGAAAAATTCATTTGCCACTTTCAAAATGGCGAGTTATTCGTTAATACGTTTGCCAATGGTCAGCATTTCCGGCAAACCACTACCAAAGCGCTAAACATCAAGGTGTTTTTCACTAACCGCCGGCTGCAATAGAAAAAATGAACATACATGACCGATATGGTGTGTGTCTACAGGGGTGAAAAAGAAAGTTCATAGTAGTCAGTACATGGAAAACAGCCTACCTGTGCAAGTGCATATTTTCTAACTACTGCCTTGATGGATCAGCGGTGGTTAGGTGGAGTAAGCTACCGTTACCACAAACAGGTCAGAGGCTTCAATCCGAGATCCGCCGGTCACGTTGGTGGCACAAGGCAACGTGCTGTCGCCCGGATGGTTGCCACGCTTAACCTATTGAGGCCTTATGCGGAACTTTGCCACTGGAAATTTCAGGGTCATTATTGCCGGATTCCAGTTCCATCCAGTGCACTGGGCTGTAGCGGCTGTGGGGCGTGCATCTCCCATAACAGACGCGCTTCCGGGATTTTATAAAAAAGAAACTGTCGCTTTTTGTCTGTGACCGCTTTCGTCGGCAACTATTGTGTGGTAGTAAAAAAAAGCTAAAACCGATAGCCTTGCACAGTTGCTTCTAAAGGAGAGTTGTCGACCTTAGTGCCTGTCAAAACATTACACACGGCTACTGTCACAACCAAATCCCCAATACCCAAAGTAAAATTGGCGGCAGAGTATGGTTGTCTCGATGCAGCTATAAACGCCACGCATAACTCGGTATTATAAAGACCTCAGAAAACATGGATACTCACAGATCTCTGAATGTCACGTAAAATGAGACGCATAAACTCCCGAGGCGTCAGCTGACCACGAGCTTGAAAACTGACCCAGAACAGTGATGGGCTAGGAAGTGTAGAGTAATAGAAAAGACTGTGGCCGTGAATAATAATACCAATCATCACGAACTAGTTAAAGCTACTCGTCCAGAAAAACGGGATGAAAGCCAAGTGATCAAGGAATCCGACAACTAGCTAATTCACCCTCAGAAGCGTTATCTGGAGCGTTGTACAGAACACAGTCGGAAGCAGTGTCGTTAGCCCAGTTCTAGTGATTTATCAATGTCTGCAAGTAAAGCAAAGTAGATAACATCCCAATATTAGAAATGCGTGATAGCAGACAGGTAAATCTACTAAAAAGACATGATTTCTGGACAACCATCGTTTAGCATTAAATATGAAGGCTAGCTTCACTGACCGCTGCCTTTTGTCCACGGTCACACACTCAGGAAAAGAGCGAATATCCAAGAGGAACAGGAAGTGGAGCGAAAGGAGTGTGAACAGATAAGAATGACACATTATTCAACATAAAAACAGTCTAAGCGTACAAACACTCTTTCAATCATTCTGATTCGATAGAAAATGACAGCATGATCGCCACTGTTCACGGTTCACTGCCATATCCTTCAGTGTCTCCAGCCAGCAA
>LUCM01000618.1:3145-25377 GCA_008360955.1 Fasciolopsis buskii | reverse complement strand
GCCAAATTTGTTTGAATGAGATGTCTAGAATCCTGAGACGGCTGAACCAAAATGATATCAATGATTCGACCGATTTTTTAATCTGACGCGTTTTATCATTCTCTTTCGACATGTTTGCAATTTTTTTCTTGTCATTCCGAATGGCTTCCATTTTCGCTACATAGTCAGACTTGTTAACGAGATCTATTCCTGCACCCTTATATGGTCTTGATTACATGACTTCTAGATTTTTCTGCGGTTTTCTTAACCGTCACTTATGTACTAGCTTTAATAGCCCAGTCGTTGTATGTCTAGCGCCACAATGCTGAATTCTTGAATGTTTGGAAAACTGCCAGCAATAAACCTTGGGCTTTAAATGCAGCAGCCAGTGATACATGATTGAGGTCTGGCATGCGGTTTAATAGAACGACTCGGAGTGTTCGGTAACAAGACTATTTAAAACAATTATCTTTATTTGAAGAATTAGATAGATAGATTAAATTAAACACAATAATGGAAGCAGTAATATAATTATCCACAATAGTTTGTAAATTACCACCTACAAAGAGAAAAGGTAGACAGGAATCGGAAAAGATGAAAAAATATCGGTTTGTTTGCAAAATGGAGCAAAGTAACGTTTCCGTGCCCAGGGCTCTTGGGACGGCTCTGAGTAACCAGCCCGTCAAATTCAGTCAATGGATATGAAAAGATCGACTCAAACATACTTGACCAGATAGAGTTGACGTGATCAAGTGGCCTCCGGATTTTTAACGCTGGAGTGTCTGTCCTGTGGCCTGTATCAAGCCCTTCAGTGAATACGGCAGAATGCAGTTTCAACTACGACTCCCGAATGCAAATCACACAAGCTGAGAGCGATCAAAGAAAGGCTGATCCGGCAGTTCCGTGAACCGAGATCGTATGTTAGTACTCAGTAAGGGTGGGATAGACATTATGGTAGAAAATGTCCACCAAGAAACAGCTTGTCAGTGGGCACTAATTCTTCTTTTCGGTTGAATGGGAAATTTCGACCGAATACGGAGCACTATGTAAGACGGAAGTATTGATGACAAGACTCTCCTGTCAAAAGATATGAAGTTTTGCAGTGCCCCATCAGATTTTGGCAGAATGGTAAAATTGGAAGTTTTCCAGTCTTTCTATTTTCATTTCAGGCTTACCCGAGAAGGTGCACCGTATGAAAATAATCCGGTAGTGTTTCACCATTATTTTTCCTTAATCGTGTAAAGAAATCGGAAAGAAGGAAGCCATAAAATTCTCCAAGGGGAGGACTCTTTGTTAGAGCTTCAGTAAAGATTACGCAACCATGTGCAACTCTTATCCTCTAACCGAGATAGCGTCACCAGATAACAGTGTGGTGATTAATCATAGACAAAAACAAAAAAGCAGATGAAAAAATATTGTAAAATAATCGAAAAATTTCAAATTAGCCAGTCCAAAACCTACGTGACCCCATGTATTTCTACAAATTGACAGAGGAGGTTTTCTGGGAATACACAGACAGGAAAACTCAAACTGTAGATTGGCATGAAAAAACATGCATGTTTCTAGACAAAAGAAAAACGAATGATCGAAAAATAAGACAGCTTTAAGTAATCGGACTGTTTCGTTCAAATCTGCGGCAGATCCTGACTATTCAGGGGAGGTGAGCAAATTCAGGCGTCCTTACACGGAGATCGACCTATCACGTGACACAGATTGCTTGTACACGCTGTGTTGATCGGGCAAGTGATAACGCCAAGCCTAATAAAGCGAGTGGGGTTAGTGCGACGTTAACTTGCCAGTCTCTCCGTTGCATAGGAAGTAGAATGTTTTGTTTTTCCCTATGGCCAAAAATATTTTTTACGAGTTCCAGATAATGGAGAAGAAAACAATTTGAGCTCCAGGAACTGACTAGCTCTCACAAATTGGTTCGAATATGAATCCGACTTTTAGATATTTATTCAAGCATGTACAGGTGCACAAACATACATGCACGCATATACTGAACCTGTTGGATTCCCCTACACGTTTGTACTGCCGTGTATTTGTTTTCGATTGTCCCTAGGTAAATTTCAATTCCCTGCCGCATATGACGTTTTGCACACCTGTCAAAGAGTGTTAGTATGTATGTTACATTGTATTATATTTTATGATGTTATATATTATATTACGTACCGCCCACATTTATGAATCCAAAAATTTCCTGTTATTATATCCAGGGTTCTAGGACTGGCGACGTATAAAGAGGCATCAGCGAATGCCATTAATTTGTTTATAAGTTTCCTTTATTATATCTGTTTGTACCAAGACTAGTTAAACAAGTAACCGCAGCTGTCTAGATAAAATCGTCTGAACATAAAATACGAAACCCAACTGGAGCATGAAAATTTCACAAACGTTTCTGGAAGGGCTTTAGAATTTATCTTAGAGTACATTCCAAAATAAGAGACTCGCTTGTCTAACAGAAACAGTTATTTGGTCGAACATCCAAACGACGACTGCGCCTCTATTTCCAGATTGAAGATAATTATTTGATCACTGGGGAATTTTGCATTGACTGGAGCCTACCGATTATGGTTGATCGGGAACGTGAAAATTTTCGTCTAGGAAGGGTCTTGATCCACGTCAACACTGACCCTAAGTCAAGGTCATCTGAGAACGCTGCATCAACCTCTTGAGTTGTTGTCGTGGTAGTGAAGCAGTAGGCAAGAGCCAGTATAATGATTTGGCATCATAACTTAGAAGATAATGAACTGATTAGAAAACCACCATCAATTTACAATTCTGTATTTTGCAATTTTCAGCTATTAAACTAAAAGAAACTGTAATTTGCACAATATTAAAGGAACAATTTATACCAAGATTATTTCCCTCACCGGAAAAATCAAGCATATCTGTAAGTGATCATGGAGTCACTTATGTTCACGTTAAAAGTTTACTACATAAGCCTTTTCTGATATCTTCAGACAGACTATTCCCGATATTGCATTCAACCTGACCCAGATAAAGAGGAATAAGACTAAAGCGTTCCAAATGTCAGTGGATTTGGAGCGTGGATTAATCGCGCAACAAGGCAGGGAATATAGTTATCCTCTGCAATAACAGAAAATGCTGAGCCTTTTTTATCTGGCGACCCGTTAATTTTGTTTGTGAATGGAAGGTATTTAGTGACCTTACGAAACGGACATTCCCAAAGCGATAATCTTTCACGAAGTTACTATGCTTTCTTATTCCCGTCCACGTGACTTACTGTTGCACGAAAAAAGAGCAATGCCTTACAAACGGGTCGAAAGAGAATGCCCTACCAATAGGGCAAATCCTGTCCTTGTGGTGACCGAGATATTCCCCTGATTCTAGGAAAGCAGAAAATATAAAGAAGCAACAGTACCTCCGAAAGGCGCGCCCAATATGCCACACTAGGATTTATTAAACAAGCTATCGCGAATGAATTTGTTTTCTTTCATTTTGATGCAAATCGAGTGAAATCGCATTTGAGTCCTGAGTATGGTTCATATAAAACATACCGCGGCCTGTATCTTAATTCTATCCAGCACATATTCTGAAGCATTACGTGATAATTTAATCAGCCAACTATTCAATGGGCTCTTCTGGAAGTAGGATGTAAAATCATTTTCTTATTGGAGCTGTTGAACGCCAGATGAAAATAACCAAAAATTACCGACTTTGAATTTCTAACAAGACATGCCTCAAATTGTTGGGACTTAATTTTACTTTTTTCTTTCTGTCGAGCTCATAATGCGACACGGCTCGAATATACATGCAGCGTGAAAAATGAAATGTCGAATAAATTCCTAGCTTATTTCCACGTTAAATAACTCCAGAGCTCATGGCTTATTATCCAAAAGACTGACTAGCACTTGTTGAATAAAAGAAATATGAGTTCAAGTATCTGTTTCTTTATGCTGTTGCTTGGCGAATCATGAGTTTTGCCAAGACACGTATATAACAGCATCTCACTTGAAGGCCAGGGATGCAAACAGGTTTATGTTGCTCATGGAGAACACACCTGTGATCACTGTCGGTTCTGTTTGGGTTTGACACTACCAACTAGTGAAAAGACGGTGCCAGACGCGAATAACTGACAGCCAGCAACAAGGGCAAAACTAGAAATATCCTCTCACTACTTCTTGCTTGTTCATCTAGACTCTACTGACTATATACTTATGCATATACATATATGCATGTGCGTGGACATTTATATTTACACTGCCTGAATTCTGATTGTACGCAAGACAAGTTATGACGCAGCCACAGCAAGTGGGTTAGATGGAATAAGCGATGGAAAGAAAAGTCCAAAAAGATATGGAAAAAACTGAAAATTCCGGTGTCCAAACATAAATGGATTATGGGTTAGTTAGTGATGAGATATGAACGTCAAGCCAATTACTGTCCAAGCAAAAGCAGCTATTCAGTAGTCTTGGACATCTTCAGCCACGGTGCAAATCAATGGACTCTAACTGGGATAAAATAGCGTAGTCCGCCAGTTAGTCAGATTAATTGTGAACGATTCAGCCGGATAAAGTGTCTTCCTTTCACTAGCCTCAGTTCAACCAACAGCAGCATAGCCAACAACCGATGGAATTGTGGTTACTAAGTCGTAAGCAAAAAACAATGCGTTTACTTAGCATAATGTCACTAGGACAAAACAACCAGACGGGGACATATTCAATCCTCAGTGAGCAAAAGAATTATGAAATTCCCAAACGACGAATTTGTTCAAATCCAAAGCAATCCGCTATCATGAAGTACTGCCACCATCTCGAAGTCCCTTGAAATTCGGTGGGTTGTCTATTAGACTAATAATTTACCAATTCCCTTGAAAGAAACTTGTCTCAGTTGAACTGAAGTAGAAGTAGTGGTTTCATTGCTATGCGAGGACTTTTCTCCCCGTAAACTTGAAGCAAAATGAATGTGACGGGGTAAAATTCCAAACATGCATTTAACTGTCACAACTTGTTCGCTTGCGAAGTGTCCCAATTTTTCCACACAAATCATTACGATGACCGAGTACACAAAATAAAAAAAATTGTTTATGAGAAATCTGACTGTGTTGAATTTTGCAAAATCAACGTAGCAACAACCAAATTCCACTCGATTTAACGGACATAAATGTCAACAAGGTGAGCGAACAACAAACTGTCTCCACCCCCATCCAAAAAAAGGGTGACCAGTTTGGCAAAAACGAGTGCGGAGAGATCACGGTTTTAGCCTGGCTGTTATCACTGTATAAACCCTGTAATCAAAATGTCATTTCTATTCCGTTTGACCAATCATTTGGGTAGAAACCTATGATTTTTCTATTTTTCCGTTCCTCAATAGTGTCAGTGTTCGTACCACTTCCAAATCTGATCTCTCTGTCAACCAAAATCATTTTGTTAAATCTTGGTTTCGTGAACAGGACTTGTTACTGGTCACAGTGCAACAACTGTCGGCAGCGATACAAACTCACATAAAATGCTAACATTGTTTCTGAGCAATGAAAACAACAGGTAATTGGGTATGATTATATTTGTTCGATGAGGGTTTGCTCCCATGATTCCTCATACTTCCCGAAAGAAATTACTTTTACCGCCCGTTTTCAACTAGTTATGAATAAATCTTGGACCCCAGTTAAACATGACATGAGTTATTGGCAATTCCATTTAAGTTTATTTGATTTCTTCGGCCATTCTGATGTAAGCGATATGTTGCAGTGTTTTAACTGAATTGGTAACACAGAAAATTCGTATTTACACTGGAAAAACGACAGCCTTAAAGCATCACAAAAACTCCAAAGCTTTTTGATCGGGCCTTTAGGTCGATTAGAAGGAAAGCAAAATTAGGTGAAACTGATAACATTCGGCTTTTTGTTGCACCTACAAGTTGCCACTGACAAGATCTTCACGAATGATAAGTTGAAAATGTTTTTTTTTCCACTGACGCGCTGCGAATGCACCAGTTTTTCTTAATTGTGGGTAATCAACGAGAAGTAATTTCAACTGCCCATATAATCAGCTCCTCCCAAGTCTAAACAGATTACTTCTCCATCTTCAAACTACTTTGCTTTTTAGTGTGAAACCGACTGATCATATGACTCGATTAGCGACCCCAAATCGATTTTCGTCATTAAGACATGCAGATTTTTATTTGAACTGCCAAATTCTTTGTCTTCATCTAATTCCAGGCCACTTTCGTTTGAAGAATGAAACACCAAAAAAACAAATGAAATCTAATGATCCTTACATTCATACTAAACAAATGAAGTTTCGTTAATACATTCGGACAAATGTAGACCTGGTCTAATTTTGAAAAGTCTCCCACCTCGGCGACATTTAAACCGGCGTATAAACGCAACCCATGAATCTTGAACTACATGTGCTCTACTAGCTGAACTACGAGGCCTCGGGGAACGGCGTTCGGAGATTTCAGTTAGTGATCATTGATTATCCACCCAAACTGCGCCGACGCATGTCATCCAGCCCAGTGAACTTTAGGCAATCTAACTGCCAGAGCACAGTTTTCTTAGAAATCGGCCAGCGCCAATTCGTGAGAAAATTCTGCTTTGCCAGTTAAAATGCCCACAGTTCACTGGGGTGGATGCTACGTGTTTGAACAATTTTGGCGGAAATCATACTGATCTCTAAGTAAAATGCCCGAGCACCATCACCCGCCCACCTGGTAGATCACAAGAGGTACAAATGTGTGAGTTGTGACCGTTCGTGTTTTCAAATATGGCCGAATTCGAAGGCCCATCACAGTTGGATCAGCTACGCAAATCTGAACATAATTATCTCGAGAGGGTGAGTTGGACTTTAGTCATCGTTATCTTGTCAGCTTTTCGACAGCGTACGTAATATGTTTTCCCATAGATGTGCACTTCCTGTTTTTGAGAAAATGCGGGGATTTTCCTCTGACTCCAAATTGGGCTGATATAAGAGGGTTGCTTTCTGACCATTACTTGAGGCTGATCTCATGGGACAGTCGTCAGACTTTGACACTAGCAAATTATGAATGGGTGCATTATCAACCGGATAAAATAAGACGGCAAAATCCGGCTTTTTCAAACAGCAACCACCTAATGATTTTTGTCCACTTGATTGATTCTAGTCGAGCATTTAATTTAATTGACATCCTGTGACTCCAAACTATTTGCCTTATGTGAAGCTTTGTCGATTGGTGGACTGAAGTCTGCTACTTGCACAGACAATGTTAACCTATTTCGTTTGTCCGCCTTGGCGTCATCCAAGCAGGTCGCATCGAGCCATTTCTCATGTTGCCAACAATTTCTTCACAGTTTATTTGTTCGTGCTCCAAATTCTTGTTAGCCTGCATCTTTCACGAATGCGAGTAAAAAGGCTGACGGAAATGCTTGAGCGTCGTATTTTTCCATTTTTATTCTTCCTAGTCGAATCGATCGGATAGGGGTGTGGCAGGGAAGTTCACTGTTTTCACTGGAAAGGATGATCGAAAACACTTAAAACATCTCATTCACTGCGCTAAAAATGAAGGACAAAGTGGGGACTAAGTGGGTTAATCAGTATTTGTCAAGCACCAGCTCGAAGATTGTCTAACGAGTGATTGTGAGATAGTATCATCGTCACATTAACAATTGACGTCGCAAATGGGTTTTAGCTACTGTACCCGGGAAGCATCAATCAGTGTTCGTTGTACGTAAATGGCTATCTTTCAAATCGAAACTAGTTTCTTTCAATTAATCATATTCGCTCTACGGTACAGATGCTTGGTTTGTTTATAAAGTCTCTCAGCAACGTTTTTGATTCTAATCCTAAAAATGCAAGCTCATATGCTGACCTGCTATTCTCTTAATTCGTTTACTTCTATTCGTCGGGAAACGGCAGTCGAAATGACCAGAAATTCGAACCTCTTTGACGTCACCAAGGAAGTGGTATGAATCACGTGATATCTCATGCTGGGGCTGAACCTCATCTTGCACGCTCTGGTTTGATACTGGCTTACAATCAAAATGTGGATAGTTAAATTTGTAATTCTCCGTCGTCATTGCCAGGTGTTTAGAAAGACACTGCCTGACAACAGGCAGATAAGGATGCACACCCGGATCTCAGACAAGATTAGCTGCACAGTCTGCTCTAAATCTGAGAGGGCTAAATCAATTTTATTATACCGTATTGTGTTGAATTTTTTGGAATTTTCCTTACATAGGTATCCGCATTTCAGTCAAGAGGGATACGTTCGCCACCCCGTCGAAATACAGAGCAAGAAAAAAAAGTGCAGCGAAAAATAAAGCGCGTGAAATTCGCAAGGGATTGAGTAGAAATTCAGTCTTGATTTTGTATTCTATTGGTGAGAGTTCGGGCTGGATACGGAGCAGTCGAGTTTCTATAGATATCTATGCGAGAGGCTATGGAGTGGAAGGTAGAAAGTGTCCTGGTATGAGAACGACATCTAGAAAGGTCATTGTGTACGGGATGGGACGAATCACAAATCGATTTTGTGTGCAATTCTTTTAAGCGAGAATAGATCCATTTCACACAATTTGGTGTAGAGTCCTTTGCGTGGTATGTAAGACATACCAGTATTAATTGACAAACCGCGACGACGGGTTCTGAAGTGTTTTCTTAGTAAAGCAGCAAAAGTGACAGGGGACCAATGGAAGAGAGTGGGAAAAGCACAGTGGTAGACAAATAGGGAGATAGTGTTCTGATTAAACAGAGAATGTCGCGGTCTGTTTGTGTGAAATAATAGTCTTCTAAGGTACTTTACACACAACTGGAAATGTGAGAGGACCACTTTGAGTTTTTGTCAACAGTAATTCTCAGGCACTTGAAGGAATATACCCCAGTAAGTGGTTCATTTTTAATGAAATTAGAGTCGGCCGGGTAAGGAGACCGAGAAAGCGTAAACAAACATTCGATCCCCTGATATACTAAAAACTTACACAACCTACCGAAAGGGAGGTCAAAGTAATATAAAAAATGAAGAAGCAGCACTAATTACAATAGTGGTAAGTATTTTGTCTTACAATGAACTCCATTCTAAATTCTTCTCACGTCGCCTACCCTTGGATTTGCACGTCCCTAAATGAACATTCACTCTTTCTCTAAAATGTGAGTTCATCCTCCTTCATACCCAAACAATAGCAGTGGATAAGCTGTCATTCCCTACCAAGCTAGATTCTCTGGTGATCGGTATTTGACGACTGATGGACTGAGGGATCAAATTTTTCCGCATCTATTTGATTCGCAATAGTTTGTGTGAAATTCTCAGTTAAAATTAGCCTTTGTTCACTGCCCCTAATAGTACATCATGCAGTAAACTGTGAACGGTAATCTACTTGAGACTGTTCAGTGAGCAGCTAGAAACAAAAAGCTGCAACATGGTTACCGTGGGCGTGTGAATAAGTACCTCTAGAATTCATCGATCGCCAGTGATTCGTCATCAGGACATTTAGCAGGCTAGATAATGACAGACTATTTCTTCGATGCTGTTCAGGTTATGAAGAAGACTGGAAGGGATAAGCATTTCGGGATGTACACGACCGGAGGTTAGGTGGCATGGGATATGTGGTTCGAAAACGGTCTGTTGCGAGAAAAAACGATTATTATCGGAGTAATCACTACCGTTACATTCTGATTCGATTTTGGCATCGCGAAGTCAAACTGTGTAGTCTTTGGACAGTAGTCCAACAAACAAAATATTGAAACATCAAACCAAAGGCGATATCCCACCAGAATGAAAAAATACGTTCAGCTGACTTTTTTAACCCCTTGTATTTTCGAGAGGTGAAAAATATTCTCTTTAAAAATGGATACACTAAAAGACACGGTAGACATTGAAGACCAATCGTTAATAAGAAGTTTTTAAAATTAGAAACTGTGCTCGGATTTAAAACCGACGGCAAAATCCTGCGCAAATTCGATCAATGAGCCGTCCACGGCGACAGGTAAATTGTGAAAGTAAAAAATAAACAACTAAAACGAAGGGCACGTCGGAGTAGCTGGAACGAGTTGGAATATAACCGTATATTTCACCACTCAGGGCAGTAGACCCAGCTCAAAACCACTTCCCTCCTTTTTTGGGAATTATGTCAAAAGATTTCTGGTTTGTGATACAAGAATATTCAGAACTGAGTAAAAACGTGTCTCCTTTTCCAAAAACATCTCAAGAGTGCATTTGACCGCGGATTGTAGAATAATGCATAGATAATCAGTTCATCTAACGGAACGTACGCACAAATGTGCTAAGCGGAATTTATCAGGTTTGAGGCCTATGCAACCGGGAGGACCGATTTTTGTTCTAACGCGTCCATTTGGCTCTCCGCCATCAAGCCTTAGTTGACAAAAACCCGGAATTAAGCTGGTTGGATTGGGGTCGAATTACGAAGACAGAAAAGTCCATAATTAAAGTTTTGATAGCTTGCCTTTTAGTCTTAGTTTACAGACGTTTCACGGTAGTCAAAGAGAACAGAAACAGTTTTTGCGGTCATTCGGTTCAGCCCGGTCTTAGACCTGTGGTACATCTCTTAAGATTAATTGTTCACTGAAAAGTGTACTTGGCTTGGGTGTAGCACAAAACTCCTTAGGCTTTCAAGGAAGACCTGACGATATAGTGGTCCGAGTTAAAAAATTATTCATCTTCGAATAAAAAAAGAAAGAATTACTGGTGAATAAATTTGTCCATTTTCTTCAGTAAGAATATTTAGGCTGATTGTCAGTTCAAGGCACTTTGGAAAAATTCTATCAGCATGAATAAAATCCCTCGTAGTGTCAAAGTATGAATAGATTGGCGAATGAGGCGACATCATTTGCAAAACAATATAACAAAAAGCATTTCCCAAAAAAGTGTGGTTCGCACTTCGCAGACATGCATAAATCCTAGCTTCGATAGTTCCAAAAGATGGAATTTGCAGATTGGCATCGTAGACATATGATCCCCATGATCTCCGAGCGAGACCTGAATCCGAATGATTTGAAATTTGACGAATTCACGGTGTATGTATCAAAATATGAACACGGACAGACTTCTTTTTTGATTATCACAAAATAAAGCGAATTGCCAGTTTGCCAGATGTTCTAAACAGTTGGCGGAATATTTCTGTTTTAATCGTTTGTGTCTACTTTTGCATCTTATGTGGAAAGTTTTACATTTCTTTTCCAACTGCGTGATATCAAATAACAATTTCGGTCGATCAATAATTCCGAAGAATAAGCGACTGTCTGCGGACAGAGTGTGATGACTTTAAACAGAGCTGTTTTCAAGATCCGTTTATTCACTGATACAGCATTCAAAGCGAAAGAACTTAGAGTCATATATGACGTCTCGGGCAGATGTAGGGGATGAATGAACTTACTCTTTTGCCCGCTTTACATCTATGTGGACCGAATGGTGGTTGAAAAGGGGGATAGAGTTTTCCACCTCCTTCATAATACTAATTAAATATCTCCATGAATCTTGTTTTGCTGCGCTGAAAATTAACACTTATTTTTAACCGTATTCTACGCTAAGCAATTGAACATGATATTAGACATCGTTTTCAGTCATTATTTGATCCTGTTTACCATTGGATTTAAGATATTTGATTGCTCCATTATCGGATGATCTCTTCGCTAGAACTTCTCCTAAAACATGTACGCAACCGGAGATGAATTTCTTTGAATTTTTACTCATATCGTTCCAGCATGGCATCCCCAGTAGTGAATCGTAGTTAGCATAGGATTTTTCGAATATTAGCGTATCGTCTTGGGCGTGTTTATTGTAGCTCATTTGCGGTTGTACGATTGAATGTGGAAAAGACACCAGCTGATTGATCAACTTGGTCTACACTTGCACCAAAAGTCAAGGTTAGTTAACACTTTTTATTCTCTAGGTGCGCATTGTTTACGCTGCCCGACAGGTTTTCACTTTCTCGGCCGGTAATGTCATGCCCACTCAACTACTCCCAGTCAGACTTGGAACACATGCAAATGGGAATAATCGACGGGTGATTTTGTAATTCACCTACATGCCCTCATGGGACATCGGAAAGTGGGTTGTAGGAGGGCAATTTAGGCAGTATATAAGTGTATATATGCACAAGTAGGTTTACCTGCCAAGAAGCCTTTCCTTGGTAGATTTAAAGATTCAAATGTTGTGAAAGTAACAAGCGGTTGACGCCACATTTCGAGGTAATCATGAATTCCAGATTTAGTATGATTCACCCCAGAATGAAAAATGTTTTTTTATCATTCTGAGTAAAGAGATAACCCAATTTATCAGAAAATTTCGGAATTCTCAGGGGAGTTCCTTTGTTATCCTTACGGATATGTAATTTTACATATGATTGCACGTTGCAAAACAAATTCCCTGGAATGAATTAGTAAACCCTTTATTAGTATGTTGCATGCACATTCTGGCAAACCTTCAATTCCTATTCTCCTCTATATAATTATATGAACACTAAATAATAGACAAACTTGTACTTGTCTTGTTTAATACACGGCGAATGTACAGCATTGTTGGGAAGGGACAATGGCCATGGAGAGGAAGCCGTTTGAGTAAGGTAGCCGGCGATCACCTGGACGCTACCTTCCTATCCGCGTGATCACCGCTGGTCGTTTATGAGAGAGGGAATCTAAATTGTTGTCAGGACACGTGAGGCTGTTTAAGTGACCGGATATTTCAAATGCCAACTTCAGGGACCCCAAATAAATTTATTGAAAACACACGAACATACAAATTTTCTCGAGGGACACGAAATTTGCGCATCCACACTTTTACTCACATGTGCATATCAAGTGCAACACTCGGATGCAATGGGAACAAAATGAGTATTGTTGTTCGATGGATAAATGCATATCAGCTGACTTAAAACCTGCGAACCAAATGGATTTTCTCTTGGTTGCAATTGCTTTGAAAACAACGAAAAACCCCTAAACATTGGCCATCGCATTGTCTGGCAGAAGCATCCAAAGTGTATTGTGTCGGATTCGGAGCAGGGAAGTAGAAAGAGAACTTTGTTACCTCTGATCACTAACGGCAGGAAACCTAAGGGAATCAAATTAGCAAAATTAAAATTGTTAAGATAATAAAGGTGAAATATCCAACCGGGTGATAGGCCAAAGCATAACGTTTCTGGTGCCACATAGTGTGCACGGCCTATGGATATAACTACGTCGTATCAAGTGCATTTATGTGCACAGGTAAAGGCTGTCACAACGAGACTGTCATAATGAGGCTACTGTCACAACGAGATTACACCTTGACATGGTGTGACGGTTTGCGTGCCTCCAGGATCAAACGAGCTATACAGGATGGCTTATCTCAAGCTGAAGATCCAATCATGCCTGGAAAGTCAGTGGGTGGAGGCCTGACGAAGCAGTCTTCTGGTCCTCCAAGTTGGGGATTGATCTGAGTTAGCAACTCAGTCGGAAAAACGAGTGGAAGACTAATTGATCCAAGTAGATGGGCTTCCACTTAACTATATCCCGCGACCTTGCGGTCAGGTTCTTGTCAGAACCAAAGGCTTTGGTTGAGAACCCTAATCGTTCTTCTGCTTAGCGGCTGAGCGCCTAGCAGTACCCGTACATATTCCCCCATGCGTAATACAACGCTACAAATAAATTCCTACTGCAATCGATCGTCGCCACAGGATAATCAGACCGCGCGGCCGGTTGCGTCGAGCGCAGGTGGGTGAGGTTAACGTGATAGTATGGCTACTGCTCACGTTCCTCTCTTTTTATATCAACCTGTCCTCTTTCTGTTCTGCTAACCAATTCTGTTTAACCCATATGCCTATCCGTATATTTATTGTTACACCGCCGATAATCGCCACGTTTTTGTCAGTAGATGTAGTGCGTGTTTTCGTTCGCTAGCTCACATCTTCTCAAGCTCGTCAGCTCTGAATTCTACGGTGTTTTCCATATGCAACCACTTTAATGCAGGGCTAGACCCAAAAGGGTGTGGTGTTGGCCTCTCTGACAGGGACTCACTTTCGGATTTATGTCTGCCTGTGTGAGTGAAAAGAGTAGGATTCAGTAGAGTATTCAACTAACTGCGCAAACACATGAATCTCTCAAGATTTTTCTTACGCACTTCAGAGGCCGGAAGCGCCCAAGCTGTGGAGTCAAACGGCGCTGTCAGGAATCGTCAGGTGGAAGACTTGAAGCGCCCAGTCACAGTCTTTGAGCATGAGCTGCGGGATCAGTGTTTTGATTTTTCGGTTGGAAGATTATAGTTGTTAGGTAGTTTATTTGTTTCTCGGTTTCGCTCAGCAGACTTGTAGCACTGACATGCGAGAAGGACGATGTTTAGGATAATCCTCACTTGTTCGGAAGAGCAAAACGTCTGACTGGTCGTGTAGCAGGTGGACTTTAATGACACATTGGAAAACTGGTGCATCGGAGTCATTTTTAGGCTGGGCGATTCGTCTGCCGGCAGCGAACGACCGGAAAGACTTCTGCCATTCTGTAGCGTAAATCATCTATTTCCTTTTCTAGTACGAATATATCGACACAGTTCGCGTCGCCACGCACGACAAAACGGCATTCGAACTCGACACGTTACTTGAGTTAAATCTGACCAATGTCGCGTTAGCTACCGTTGCGAGGTTCTGTCCGAACTGCTAATCATACTGACCAGTACGTCGATCGGACCTGAGTTAATTTTGAATGAATTTCTTACGCAGAACTGAATGGCCTCACGACAGGACCATAGACCCTTGGCTTTGACGTCTTGATTTCAGCTGTTCGCATACAGCTACGAAAACCAGAAACTATCCGAGATAAAGACCGATTCGACGAGCAGCAATTGTAGAACGAGCATGGAGCAAAATAAGCATGGCAATGCATTTGGCACGATTTCGGCCTGCAACGGTCCAGATCTATGTTCACCAAAAATGGATCTCTAAGCGTCGCTAATTTCTAAGGAGCAAAACGCGAGCTGTCTAACTCAGGAAAATGATACAGATGCGTCGGAGTTGCATTGTCAGTATGACCACTAAGCCGATAAAAGAATGACGCGAAGCTGTGTGAGGTTAGTTAGCCGAAGAGATGTAAGTGGCGTAACGCTTCAGTAATAAGTCAAGAATGTTTGATTTAAAGCTATGTAACGCAGCAGGTAGTGTGGCGGAACTTCGGATTAGTGAAGATCGTGTGCGATAGGACTGGAGAGCTATCCAATGGTAGACAGGAAAGATCTGGGAACGTTGGGTAGAGCATTTCAAGGATAGTTTAAACTGGCCCACCGCCAACGGTATCTTAGTCCTGACCGTCTGGGCTGTCGCTTCTTGGGGCGGGGCAAAATTTTTTGCCCGCTGGGTACACCTCGATCCCAACGGAAGTGAAGTGCAGTCGATTTCGCTTCTGAACGAAGAGAAAGCTGCCGGTCCCGACGACCCTGTCCTTCCAGTTTTTTCATTGCGGGTGGAGAATTGTTGATGTTATCGTACTCCTTGTGCGATGATTATTTGGACCGGACGATCCGCTATCGCTGGAGTGAGTCACTGTTTACCCCGTTGTTCGCAAGGTCACGGAAGTGACTGCGCACCATCTGGGACTATCTGAATTCCGGTAGTTACAGGATGTTGTTCGATAATGCTTCGCTTTGCCCGTTGGCGGGACTGGTAATATCGCGAATAACGGCCGGTTGTCGGGCCGAAAAGAGGTTATCGGATCTAGGACCGGGAGGGCGCCCCGGTCAGCGCCGGCGTCCCAGGGAGGGGAGGAGGGGACGGAGGGCTGCGCTGGGTCGAGGTTTTCGACATGATCTCACTCTTCGAGATTCGAAAAACGCCGGCCACACGCCCGCCGCCCACGATCGTATCTTTCGCATTGAAAAGGGTGCTTCAGTGTTGGATCGCGGCATATCCACAGTGCTCTCCGGAGGAGCCACAGTTCTTAAACTGTTCGAGTCCTGTTACTCGCATACCTGGGTTCGGTGAGGTACGGGTGAAACTGTCACGGTTCATTCAAAACAATATGGCCGTATGGCAAGGGTGTCCATCTTCCCTCTTGCTCCAACTTCGTCACATGACGAGGTGAGGGAAGTGTTTAGGAGTCTTACGGTATGTTCGGCGTGGAACTGGGAAGTGGGGCGCTATGCCGACCTAGATTACGCAGACGGTGGAATGTGGCCCTGTTCGACAGTCTGGTGACAATGCACAGCGGGCATTAGATAGGATTGTCCGAGAGTGTTGCTCGGTTCCGCATGTCTCTTTGCTCGTTTCAATTGCCAACTGTCTGTTACAGGGATGGACGACGCCAGCGCGAACCTTGCTAGCTGAATGGAGAGGAAATATCGACTGTGACGTTTCACTTACCTTGGTAGCTGAGTTCCACGATGGTA
Organism: Fasciolopsis buskii; assembly: GCA_008360955.1. Taxonomy (NCBI): domain Eukaryota; kingdom Metazoa; phylum Platyhelminthes; class Trematoda; order Plagiorchiida; family Fasciolidae; genus Fasciolopsis; species Fasciolopsis buskii. The sequence goes on along the minus strand of LUCM01000618.1, from coordinate 9,102 downwards.
GCTCGGACGTGAAGAGTGAATATGTCGTTATCCAGGTCGTTGTCGTTTACGCTTGGATTGAAGCACTTAGTGCGTCGCCGTGCTATTTGACTGAGTTGGAAGGTCGTATTACTGTGCGCAGTAGCGCTCAGTTTCGTTGTCGCGGTTTGCGGATACATGGGTTGGAGCTGCGGAAATCGTTTCGTCGGTTAGAGTTTTCGCGATGTAACTAGTATGGTAGGATTGGGTTGGAGTGACGTATTGAGTATAATATTATGCTTAGAAATCTGGTATTGGGTGCACTTCTGAGATAGTCTTTTCAGGCATGAACGGTAGTGTTTACCGTCGTTGGTTCCGTTGCTGCGTCATTGCAACAGTCGTTACGATTCGTGCCTTTTTGTGTTCTCTAGATGGAAGCATGTGGGGCAACGTGGGATGAGAAAATGTACAGCGAAGTTAGGTAAAGCAGGTGTCTTACGCCTTCGTGGTTGGGGTCCGAAAGACTCGTTGACTTGCTGGCTGGAGACACTGAAGGATATGGCAGTGAACCGTGAACAGTGGCGATCGTGCTGTCATTTTTTATCGAACCAGAATGGTTGAGAGAGTGCGTTTGTACAGTGAGACTGTGTTCCGTGTGTTGGCTGCAGCAGTATCTTATATTTTCCCGCCTCTGTAGGTCCACTCCCTGTTCCCATTGGATATTCACTCTTTTTATATAAACGTGTAACTCTGGGGAAAGGCAGCGGTCAGTGGGGCTTGCCTTGCTGTTTAACGCTGAACGATGATGATGATGATGACAAGTGAAGAACACGGAACCTAACTGGAAGCAATTAAATATGGCTTTATATGCGTTCGTCGCAAGGCAACCTGTTATTTCTTATTGAAATTTCTTACAAAATTCAGTTTCCGGAATAAACACGAATAGATGGCTCCAGCTGGTGAGTTCCGCATTCAACAGCGGCTAGAATTGTACATTTGAATACCCAACACTATACGGATTATGTTTGTGCTGAAATACAGATATGCCACATGTGGAAACGTTTAAACAGCATGAAATGACACACGACAGTACGGTTTTTTGAGTGAACTTTCGGATAAGACATGTAGCTTCACGCAAGAACATCATAGCTGTATCGGCACAAGAAAAGAGAAGGTATCACTAGTCCGCAGATAAAAAGGTCAGAAGCTGTTTGCAATCGCTCCGTTGTCAGTGTGCTTACCGCGAACAGGCAATTGAAATATGACTCAACTGGAATCGATTAAACAATCAGTTTTATGAGTACTGCAGGGCAAGTATTATTTATATTTGTTCTACTATTCTTAAATATTTTTTCTGCTCTCGTTGCCATTTATACATTGGTCACCAGTTTAGTTTAGTTAATAACAATTAGTTGCATTCTGTATTGCGGATTAAGAACTGGTTCACCTGATTCATAAGCCATAACGGCAATTTCATTCTGTTCACAAATGGGCTAGCCATATGGAGAAAGATCGCGCAATTCATGATGGCAAATCATAGAAACCTGTTTCAGCGACAGTGTTAGATAAAATATCGGGCATCCCCAATTATTTGCACACAAGCTTTTCAGTTTCCTTGAAAAAACCATTCCTAGTTTGAATGATCTTGCATTCAATTCACTTGTGTGAGAGAAGAAATGGGTGAGGTAAGAGAGATCACGTACGTGTTGGACTTTATTCCAAAGGTGATCCAACATAGGTGGTTCAGAGAACACTATTTGGAAAAACGGAATGATTTACGGCCAACATTATGCAAAAATCGAGGCTGATGAGGGCAGAGTGACATTGCCAGTTTGTTGCCTAATCAAAAGAGTTAACCAACCTGTTACTAAAATTTATACTGATAGTATTCACTGCAGGCTTTTTAGACATTAGTATCAGAAGGCATCCGAAAGCAATTATTGCATGACATTAGAAAATTCATTGTCAGGTCCGAAAATGATGTTGCACTATAGGAACATGTTCATCTACTGATGACGACGTATCTCTTCACGTTGTCGACTGCTGTTGTTTCGCTTATCAAGGTTAGTTGAACCTACGTGTAATTTTTTCGAAAACCTTGGAATATTAAAGGTGAATCGGACTGGAACTCGATTCTCATCACAATCGGCACCATCGGAAAGGTCAGTGCAAGATCCAGTTTGATCATGAACGACATCGGAACCACCACATTGACGTTAGTAAAAAATATCACGGTGACAATTCAGCATTCTCGAGTCCATTTCATGTGATTTCAAGTCTCCCCTAGAAAAACAAACACTAGTAACCCTTGGGTGGTTTCCACTTAGCATTCCCAATTCCGCCGGGACTAATGATGCTTGAGGCTGTGAAAAATGCCAAGTTTTGTCAGGGGGAATCAAATTACGCAGCCCATTGCAAATGGCATCAGTGTTTTATCCCTGAATGCAATAGGGAATCTCAAGCCAAACCTGAATTCCGAATAGCGTCCATGTTCCAAGTTTAGGATAACATCAACTGCTTTTATGCAACCATCATCTCCTCCACTTGTCGGCCGAATCGGCAAGCTAATTCTTCTGGTTGTTCGGCAATTTGTGCCAAGATGTTTAGGGGGTGAAATGATATACACCACTGGGTATTTCATCCTGACTCTATGGTTTGTCGGCTCAGTCTTCCCAACCCCGTGAGTTTTGAATGTCCTAAATCTCAGGATAAAAATTTAATCATCATTTAATGAAGGCAATGAGTGCTTAATCAAATTTAAGATTCGCAGGTTAGTTAGCAAAATCCACAATGTCAGATTTGCTGAATGAATCTGAACACTAACAGTAGTGATACTGAAAATAGCAATATTCATATTAATTGGTAAAATTACGTTTGCAGAATACAAACAGAACAAAGATGAAACAGCAGAAATAGTCAAAGCGGAAGGAGTTACTACTGGGTTCAAAGAACCAATGTGGATATCGTCTTTTGGCTGCTTGTCTAAAGTAGCTAAAATCCCTTTTGTATTTTTTGAAGATTCTGTAATAATTTACTAACAAAAACCATTTTGTGTAACGTTTCACTCAAAAAAATCCCCAAAAAAATTTATCTGGAATTAAATAAAACCAACCACTTGCAACTTTATATACCATCATTTTTCTGTCCCAATCCAAAATTGCGACACTGTCAAATTCATTCTCCTCTATCATCAACACTTGGTTCAATACATCTAATTATCTCTTGGGGTGGTAGTTACTCATCCTTGGATAATCACAAGACTTGCAAACCAGTTTGTGATTGTTAAAAGGTTCTGGCTTGCTTTTTGATGCAAGAATCTCATTCATCTTAAGGCCAATTGGTTCGCGTGAATTACAGTATATATATACATATGTACATATATATATATGTATATATATGTATATATATATATAACACTGGTTTGTTCACTGAGGTGGACAATTTGATTGCAAAAAATATGGAACGCTTCACGATTTTGCATGCTATATATATACGTATATCTTAACTCTGATTCCACCGGCAACAGATCACAGCTGCCTGATTCTCTTCATCAGAGCCAAATAATCAAGTATTAAAGCCCATCTGCTTTTTAGTCAGCAGGTAAAGCTCCACGCTTTTCCCACAGTGTTGCGGAACTACGTCAAATCTAATCGTGAATCCCGTTCAACTGTCATTTCATAGCTCGTTTGCATACTGCTGAAACTTGACTCATCTCAAATGGGCACAATAATGCTTACGTACTGTAACGTGCGTTAATCATCTATAGGTTGCTCTATAATCTGCGAATTGGATTTATTCCTTGAAAATTACCACTGAGCACATTGAGAAAAACAAGTTGCCGAACAAGCTCGTTTTCAGTGCTTCGTACTCATGCCATTACCTCACTATACATCTTGACGAAAAATTTTCACTATAGGGAGGATTGGATTAGTCATTTACAAATATGGGTGGGGAAGGGATTTGTGGTGTTAATTGTTTTGTTGTCTAGGGTTTGTATTGGGACGGGGGGTGGGCCAAGGGAGTTAAGGCGCAACCACAAATTGTTTTTGAGAACAAAGTGAAGGATTGTGAAGACGATTGCGACAGCTTCCGCAGTGTTCAAGAGGCGACACTTTGCCAACCTGGATTGCTGACAATCTATTGACCTCATTATAACAGGTCCGGAAGCTTGCGTCACATGTACACGGTGTGGTTAGCTTTGTGCTAGAATTTGAAACAACTGCGCTATTAAGTGCAGCTTCTATTGTTCCAGTGCCTAACCAAGCCCAGCTGGGCTTCACCGGATGCGCTTCAAGACAAGCGCCTGTTGTAGCGGCCGATGTACATTGTCCCACAGGCAACATGTGAATGAGTAGATACAAAACGAGGCTGCCTAATCAGGGCCTTTGCCTTTCAACCATAATGACACTACGGGGCAGGATTTCGACATGGTTCGAAGCTTGGCTGCGTAGAATGTCATTGATAGCGCTAATCAGTCTTCCTCGGACTATCTCTGCTAGCGTGTCACCTGTGTATGACAGAGATATGTGTACTGGTTTTTTCTCCAACCTCGCCCTCCTGGAAACTTCCTTTTCTGTCTCCAATCTCTTTTCAATCAACCTACTTGGGAAGCCATTTTCAGTGAATACTCTCCTTACTGCCTGAAGTTCAGCTGCAAGATTATCTTCTGTGCATATTCTTTTGTCCTGGCAATCAGACATCTAATTAAGTTCTCTCACATCTACGAGTACGAAGCTGTGAAAGTGAATGTATTGCCCATTCCATGTGGCTTTCCTGTGTACTGATCGCCGAATTGAGTCGTCTCCTCGCCGACGTGATTTTTACGTTCTAGGAATGGCTAATTCTCATTGTTCAACTTCATCTCTGTTGTGAATTTCACATTTTCTGAGCCGAAATGAACTTATTCAAAGTTGTTAGTTTTTCGTCGAAGGAGTTGAGTATCCAGATGTGATCCACATTGACCGCTTTATAGAGCGCGTCCTGTATTGATGATTCGAGTGGTCCACGTTCCAGCTTTGCCATGAAAATGTGGGCTAGCAATGGACCGAGTAGGGACCCCATTGCTACGCCATCCTTTTGGTGGTAAATTTGATTGTTGAACTGAAGCTGGATGTTGTAGGTAAAAACGAATAATAGTTGTTCCAAGTCTACTATCGGAAGACTTGTCGCTAACCCACTGTTCTTGATGTATTCACAGAGGTATTCGATTGTTCCCGTGATCGAACGCTGGTAAAGAAGGGCGGTGAACGTCAATACCTTCCTATAGTGAAAATTTTTTGTCAGATACTTATAGTGATGTAATGGCATCGAAGGTAACAAATCACTGAAAACGAGCTTGTTCGCCAACTTGTGTTTTTCTCAATTAGATTTATCCTTGAGAGTAGTCCTGTGAAAAAGAAATTCAAGGTTATCCAATTCCGAACAGTTCTGGTATGAATCTGGATGAAATTTTTTGACACAATTACACCGAGGAAACAACTTGAGGTTACAATAAATTAATGAAATGCCGTAGTAGCCGGGTGTCTTGTTTACGTTCGCCCGAACCAGTGTTAAGCTAGATATCCAGCTGATGTCCCAATTCTGCCGGAATGATTGTATCCCAGCGATTTTTCACTGTCCTCACCGACGAGTGAGGACAACATAACATAACAACATAACAAATCAACGCCTGATTGAATAAGTATAATGTATATATATATATATATGCATTAGCGGTCGACTGTACGTTGTCCAGTTATGTTTATTTGGAACACAATAACATGATGATAACGGTTTTAGGTCGAAGAATCTATTTCGCCCAAAAATAGGAGACTATATTGAAATATCAGGCCTTTGATAATAAAATTTGAGGTTCTCCGTCGTGTAAAACATTCTCCATTTAATATACACTATACAATTGTAAATCTGCCTGAGAACAAGCTTGATGCTAGTGCAACAACATATAAATGGAAGTTCACAGTAAGGAGTAAAAAATATGAACTATGAAGCGGCCAATGTTT
>LUCM01000617.1:1660-27998 GCA_008360955.1 Fasciolopsis buskii | reverse complement strand
TCTTTCTCGGGAGTTGAGCGATGATATCACATGGTGAATTATTTCATGTAAACATTCAATCTCCCATTAATTAAATGCATGAAATCATGTTACTCGGACAAACTACCGGCGATCATTCATTGGAGCATTATTTGAGATGGATGAATTCGTCCATCTCTTCATTCGGACTTGAAGAATGTCCAGCAGTGCATGCATTCGTAACGTGGAACATATTTTTTTAGGATCATGTTTCAGTCCGATGTTTTTATTATGAATCGAACCCTGGACACAATTGTACTTTCACCTGATTCACTTCGAATTTCAATAAATCACTCCACTCCAGATGGATTTTAAATAAAGTCTGTCGGCGTAAACCGAAGAGCTTCTTTCAAAAGGACTACTAGATTTTCTTATTGACTAACTTCTTAAAATCAAGGAAATATCTACCTAATCCCAACGAATAAATTCCTGCCATCCACAGTGCTTCCTATTCTGATGCACTTGTAAGGATCCTCTGAATATATACGTGTCAGCCGAAACAATTTAGACCGAAATAATAAAGCTGGATAACTTTTCCAAAGAATTTTCTCCCATAAATACTACTTTGTCAGTGTTTTGCAGCTTGCCACACGCGATACACCCATCAACAAAATTAACGGGTCGCCCAGGTTAATCTGTTCGACATTCTATGCTATTGCGAGGGATAAGTATATTTCCCACAATAATGGGCGATTAATCCAAACTTCATATTCATCGATTCTTGGTGCGTTTAGCTGTTGTCCAACTCCATCCGGACGCTAGTGCATGAAATACCAATATTAATAATCTACGACAAGATTACGGAAAGAAACCCTATTCGTAAAATTGTGGCGGGTCAAAGCAGCTCTGTGGTTGCTTTCGGATGTGACTGGTTTCCTCAACGAAAGACATGCTCTAGGCATGGTTTATTCATTTAGTATGGAGCAAATGGTAGCTTCGTTTTGTTTAAAACGCTAGAAAAGCTTGGGCACACAATTTTACGTTCATCGTGGTTTTTTAATCAGTCCATTGTCTCTTGCATTGTGGTACCAAGATATTTTGTTGCCTCCCACTCGCTGCTTCACCACCACGATATCACCGTAAGCAAGCAACGCAGCGCACCTAAATGACCTTAACGGGAATTCAACTCTGACGTAAATTACTACTCTTCCAAAACGATTTGTATTCTGTTCGCGATGTACATTAGGTCCCAGTTGGTGCGAAATATCCCAACTAACAAATAATTATTTTCAGCCCGTAAATGCAGGCTTAACCGATAAAATAAACGTTGCCGAGGGACAACTGAGTCTGTTTTCATTTATGAGTGCAATAACTAGACAGATACATCATTGGAGGATTACCGTAGGTCCAGTGACATTGGTGGAAGGTTTGTTTTCCACGCTCAGGAGTCGCTACTACCAGGATCCACTGGGTGATTTTGCAGGCCACTGCGAAACAATACTGTCGCGTGTCAAGCGATCTGCAGTTACACTCATCGAAAAGCCCCATATTGATTACCGTATCGGTAACCTGAAGAGTTTACCTCTTCAAATAGGAAACCTATGCAATCTTGTGAACCACTGGCAATCAATTCCGAAGTCTTTCCTTTCAGTTTCGGGTTGGTCCCATGGTTTGACACAACGGCGCCTGATTTCCCGTGTTTTCCAGTCCTACTATATGGTTCGTCCGTAATTTCCCTTGTTTTTAATGCAGAATTTGAAAGCATTTAGCCTCAGGCTATTTTATCCATTCACGTTGCTGAATTAACTCATCGAAATATTCGACCTTGCCTGGTACGGACCAGGTCATACTACGGGAACCAGCAAACCCCCATCACACAGACTTATGTTTTTATCGTTTGCTCTGATAATACGAATTTTGGCACAACTAGTCCGGCATAAACTTAGATGATGCTCCCGCGACCTGACTGGAGCAATTGGTGACCGGCAAAGACGAGACGAAAACAGGATAGCTCTTTAGGTTTGTCGATAGTTGGTTTGATACTCACTGTAAAATCGGTAATTATCCTCATTTCAGCTTCATTTCGTCCGAGCATTCGACTCAACTGCGAAAATCTTTCTTCTGTATCGCCGTCATGCAGGTCCAGACACGAATGCGAATGCCGGCTGGGCTATAGATCTGACTCATCCTCGTCAGGGTGCACTGCTGGTGGCTCCTGGAAAAAATCCAACATTGCTTTCTTCGTTTTCTTCAATGACTTGATCGTTTTATACTGCGTGGTGAATTATTTCACATCTGTGACTCATCGGAACTGTCGCTTAAAGGTGATATGGAAAAGATATGGTCCCAAGTGGGAGATGCTGTGTGGCTAAATGGACGTTCATGCAAAAGTGTACCGCCGAACGTGTCAAAAATCAAATGCCAGCGCGGCCCACCTATAGATTGATTGATTGTCCGCTCTCTTCCATTTTTTGTGCACCAGGTCGATATGCGTGAGTATGTTTAGTAAGTTATAAAAGTGGTGAATTGTGTTCTTTGTGACACACGCACGTTCCCCTAGGCCATAAGAAGACGGAAAATGCTGAAAATCAACATGATCTGTTTCCGCGCCAAAGCATATTTCAGGCGTGTGCAAAACATCTGACAATCTGATTGTATGCTCACGTCCGGAAGCAGCCAACTTACCTAGGAGGCATCGTAAGTACGGGTGACAGTATCCAGTGCAACATGACTTGGCAGAGAGGAATGCCATCAGTGTATTTCAGTAACTGGCCGAGGAACCGAGTTGATAGGTCTCTGTTGCATGCCGAAAAACGAAAAAGGAAATGAGACAACTCTTTGGAGGTCTCCGGAATTACCCATCAATGGTTTAGATGATTTTCGGTCCATCCTCGTGCAATGAGTTTTGTCGGTGCACAAGCACATCTTTTTTGTCTTTTGTCTTTTATCGTTTGCTTCTTTTATTAATTAAACGAGGGTGTGTCATTTTTAGTAAGCAGATAGCGACCAACAAAGGACTTTCAAGTCGGGAAGTTGACTGACAGGGAGAGCATTCGAACCTCAGACCCTCAGGTTGAAAGGTCACGATGCTGACCGTTTGATCCATTCCAGCCGGAAATCATCCAATCAGGGCCGGGGAGAACCAAACGTCTCTAGGATGGCTGGGTATGGGGACCTTGGAGCAGAGTCAACGTCGGACAAAAAATCTAAAAAGCACACCTCACAGATTTATTGGATGCCTCTAAGACTAGCAAATTGACGGAACCGCAAAACTGACAAGATCCCAAAAAGGACCTGTCTGGTTTGTAGGCAAAATGAATGGGGCTCGTCTCCACAATTATTGGACAACGGGAGGTAATTAGTGCCAAGCCTGAATCCCTGATGAGCAGCACTATTCAGTATTAAGTAAATTATTTACCATGTGATATCATCGCTCAACTCACCATTAAGAAACCATGGAAGCACTAACTGTACAGCTGTTTCATCCTTGTTAGGAATCATTAGCAGTGCATATCCACCGCCACCCAACTGGGACGCGAACGCGGAACGAACAGTTGTGGATTGAATGCCTTAGTCATTACGCTACCGGGCAGACTCTTAGCCGTTTGTTCAACTTCGTCGCTTCCATGGTTTTTAATGCTGAGATGAGCGTTGACATCACATGGTGAATAATTTCATGAAAACATATTCGCCTGCCACTAACATATACCAAGTATTGAGTATGCTGGAATACCTATATCCGGAGTTCTTTAGAAGCAGTTTACTCTGTCGTTTTGTGGGCCACATTAATAGACTAACTCGTTTTTTCTTCAACACTATCTATATTTATCCCTTAGTAGTTGGATGAAATAATCGGCCACAACCCCTGCCAGACTCTTCCCAGTTCGGAGGAAGAGGTGAAAGAAAATACGGACTCTAAGTTGCAGCATTTAAAAAAAAATCATGAGTTTTATTCGTTCATTTTTCCCAGGAACCTTTCCAATCATATGTGTGAAACATCCCGAGCAGACTCATGGTTTTTCGGGCCCCGTGAGTCCCATGTCGGTTGTGAAATTACTCGATAAGCTGGGGGGTTAGTGGCCAGTCAACTAGGCACACGGAACGTTAATATCCGGATGTGGAAAATGGATGTCTGCCGTCCACCAACTCAATTTTTGATTGGAATGTGATCTGTACGATTAATCGGGTGAGAAAATCGCACTAGCCTCTGTGAATTTGAGTATGTTAGTAAGACAATAAGACTCCTTTAGTTGTGTGACTCGCCTTCGGTGACCAAATATTTAATACGTGAGAGTTGGAATGACGGTGAATGCATTCGTTGACGTTCTTATTTTCCCCAGCAACCGTGATTACAATTGATGTAAACATTTGACTGGAATTGAAAACCATATTATTGATGACATAGATTCTGAACGCTTCTAGCCCACTGCCAACGTACTACATACAGTCGACGTGAATTATCAGGCCGGATATTAGGAGATTGAGAATTGCAGCAAGACTTAGCAATATTATTAGTCTTTTGATAGCAATATTGTCAGGCACAGTACTAATAATCATTGTTGGAGTGGCAGTAGTAGTAATGCTGGTAGCAATAGCAGTAACAGTTATACCAGTAATAGTAGTATCATTGATGCTATCCATAGCAGTATTAATAGAAGTGGCAGTAGAAATAGTGACTAGTAGTATTGTTAACGATGGTAATAATATTATTGTTTTCATTAGTGATAATGCTGGCAGCTGATGTTATTGGGAAGATAGTAATAGTAATGCTAGTAGTGGAAGTAGTAGTAGTGCTAGTAGTGGTGGCATTACTAATATTCCCAATAGTAGTAGAAACGGTTGTTACTGTTATTGTTATTGCCGTCGTCATCGTCGTTGTATTAGCTGCAATAATATTTTCGTCAATGAAGTTTCTGAGTCATACTCTCAATATTTCCGAACGATATTGTCTTAACCATTTGACAAGCCCTCTTAATCAGAGTTGCTAATCGCTGTGAAACATGATAAACTTGATCCTTGGACTGGCGACAATAGTGCTTTTAATCGGGCTAATCTAGTAACAAATCACGAACGTATCCTTAATAATGGACGGAAATGCATTGTTTACCAACAGGTTTGTGCAAATTCTGTCGCAAAAATGCGTACAGACGATACGTGGACTGAAGTCGGACTTTAATCGTTTATCAACGTTTCCAGTTGACTTGCATCCTCACTTTCTAATGCGACTCTATGGATTGTAACAATCGATCTACATACTAGTTTCGCCGTCACTCGGAGATGAAATCGCACAGTTGAATTGTGACAGAACGAGGGTATGCAATCCAGGTTGTTCTGCCATCCGTCGAATTCGAAGTGATGCTAAGTGTGCGTGTGTCTCACGAAACCCGTGATTGTAACAAAAGCACGTGCGTCTTTCATAAGACCCGCACGCTTCGGTACGTCATCAACCCATGTGACTCGTTAGTCTGCGGCATCAGTTTGTCAGTGCTGTACAAGTGCCATCTATCAACTTTCTCAAGCAAACCTGATTGGTCGGATTTCCCCGAATAATCTAGACTACTATCTTGTTATTTTAACCACAACGAGATTCATATTTTCTTTTAGCAAGATAGGCCTCAAAAGGGGAACAACTTGTGTCTAGAAAGCACAAACGGGTTACGGAATCCATCTGTTGTGCAAATGGTAAAGACTAGATGCACCTTTAACTGTTGAGAATTCAAAGCTACCCAAGTGGGGTTGCTGAGCGAATCCCCCCAAAGTGAAACCAAATCAATAAGAGAATCTTTTGAGTATTGTGGATTTTAGTAGTAGGAGATTGAATGTTTACATGAAATAATTCACCATGTGATATCATCGCTCAACTCACGATAAAGAAACCATGGAAGCACTAACTGTACAGCTGTTTCATCCTTGTTAGGAATCATCAGCAGTGCATATCCACCGCGCCCGAACTGGGACGCGAACCCGGGACGAACGATTCTGAGTCGAACGCCTTAGCCATTACGCTACCGGGCAGGCTCTGAACGGTTCGTTGAACTTCACCACATGATGTTGCACCTATCCGTCACTGCCCGGTAGCGTAATGGCTAAGGCGTTCGACTCACAATCGTTCGTCCCGGGTTCGCGTCCCAGTTCGGGCGCGGTGGATATGCACTGCTGATGATTCCTAACAAGGTTGAAACAGCTGTACAGTGCTTCCATGGTTTCTTTATTGTGGATTTTTCCAGGATTCTTGGTTTAGCAGGCGTGGAGCACCTTTTATTAGCCCGGAGTGAAGTGAACATTTTTTTGCTAGAATAAAAGCTATTGTCTTAGTTTCTACTACGTTATCAAGCCACCGTGCAGGGTCGCACAGCTCACTCGAAAAGTACAAGTTTGTGACATACATTCTCCGAAAATGTGATGATTTCAACCCAGGCTGAAGGTGCCAAAAATTGTTGCATCCCATTAAACGATGCTCAGCGGTTCTTTAACCAAGACCATCGGTAGTTACACGATGGAATGATGTGGTGGGTATTCGTACTAATCACGTAACACTCCGGTACCACTTGGCCGTACTCTCTGGACTGTGACTATGCATGAATGAGAAAGTCAAATGTGCCCAATCGCTATTGGCCCAAAAATATTTAATCAATAACGATTCGTCGTATCCACTATGTAAATGTGTGACTTGTGAATACTCCAGCCTGTCTTGCAATTGCCGTGGTCTTTTCGCTGTCCTCACCCGTGTAGTTTGAGTCATAGTCATTCCAGTCCGAATTAGCAGTCCGCACCCGTACCTTATTCCTATTGGTCGGATTCCGCATTACCATTTCAAGTTCCGATCTGACAAAAAACCCATTGTGTATGATGAGTCACTGTTGAGTTCCCGGCTCGGTTCTGGAGAAAAAGGGCGATTTGGACTCTGTATCGGTATCTTTGTAAGTTCGTATGACATGGTATGGTGAATTCGTTTTCCTCGTGTATACCATCCCGTTTTCTTTTTCACAGTAACCATCCCCGTTTCAGCTCATGTATCTTTATTGTTTAAAAATTAAGTTCTCGCTACCATTCAGTGTTCTTTCCACGTTCATCACTTTATCAGATGACAGGTGTTAAAAACAGCAATAACAGCGGTGAAGATGAGAAGAACAGCAACAACAAAACGTGAGCAGATTAGGTTCAATAATCTCGCTTGTCCATAAACCGACAATCATTTACATTTTTTATCTAATTTATTAGTGAAATGTAAACGCACACTGTTCACCGGGAGGGAATCCCAGACGGCTCGGGGCTGTTAAATACAAAAGCTGAGGGGCGGTTAGATGACACACAGCTTGACCAGTCAAACGTCTAACGGTTGCAAATTGTCATCGATCATTAGGAATAGGAATGTCAAGTATTTAATAGGTGGAGTTAAAATGCCAGACAATTACTACTTATCATATATTTTTGTTATTACTGATTATAATAGGAAAAATTGTTCATCTCTCCCTTGAACGCCATCAACCCACACATTAGAATGAGCTACACTTATTCGGCATAAGGCGATTTCGTGAGCAGTTGTAAACCTCAGAACGACTCTAAATCGGAAAGCAAATCGATCCGCATGCAGGTAATCATACAAGGTAATAATAATCAACTCCGTACCACAACCATATATTCAACGGTCGGTCTTAAACAATACAGGGAGAAGACCCCCTGTGAAAATCACTAGCGGTTTTTACTCCATTGATTAGACAATGAAAGGTTGGGGTAAGAACCCAAATAAGATCAAATCGCGATTCCCCACACATCTCAAATAATGTTGTTAACAAAACAGCCAAAAAAGGTACTGAACGTGGCTACTGTCAGTGCGGACAAGAAAAAGTGCAAGAGTGCAGAAAATTTAACAAGAGAGCACATATAATTTTACATAAACGACAAACACCGGGTACTTAGCACAAATGATGCTAACCGTGCGAAAATATGGCGGTCAACCGGCCAACATCGTGGCGGTTCAAACTGATGTTCACTGGTTCGAATATCCCCATCACCAGTCGAAACCCAGACATGAAACCCCTAGGTGAATACAATTCTCCCCCACACTTGAAAAAAGAAGGGCATTGAGATCTGATTAATAAAAAGGGGAAAAGTAAAAGATAAACGGTGAAAAGCAGTGCCCAAAAATTCAGGGTTCTATAATGTGGACATACAAAATAGGTCACGGTGTGTGGCAGAAAGGCATATTTCAAAAGGAATAATCATATCAGGAGGTAAATGACTAAACACTTTTTCAACTAGTTGTGTGCAATCCCAACCGTGGAGTTAGGTTGTTTGGACGTTCAAAATAAACGTATGTATTTTGACTGCGATTAGACTTTGAGGCAAGCGACGAGTAGATTCGATAAAGACGGGTTCATACCTCTTAGTCAGTTGTAAATTTCACTTCCTTTGAAAGACTAATCTCTCTCACTATTTAAATATACCATACTATTCTTTTGTGATGAGTGATCAAAGTACTAAATACTAATATTAATAGGCAGATGGCTGTATCCGACCTATGCTTATAAATCAGGACTGAAGTGACCTAAAACCTGCCACTTCTAATCCGAGTTCTATTGTAGTAAATGGTAAGCCGTGAGTTGGCATTTAAACTTAACTTTGCAAGTGCACTATTTCGGTTAGTTTATTTTTTAGATGGCAGCTCCCAAGGTTTATCTTCTTTTTTTCGAACTAAACTATTTCATTTAGTCCCAATGATCGATACGGTCGCATGCCGCACACTTAATGGATAATCATTATCCGCGCATTACCAAAGTGAACCGGAGACTGGGCACTGGTTCTACGTGAAAGTTATCTGAAATTCATATGGATTTCAGATCTACCCCCGGCGGTTCAGTAGCTTCTTTTCTACCTACGAATGTTTCAGCGATTAGGCGGCGTTCTTCGCTTATCTCAGCATGACTCGTTCCATGAACCACCATAAAAACAACCGAAACCCTTAGGGGCAAAATTATTTTTGAACTGAGATAAAATCACTGATAGTTGTACTCAATACTCGTAAGCAAGCGATGCATTTGGCGCGGAGAATCCTGGAGCAAGTGTAAAGCACGCATCATTTGGAACAATAAAAGGGGAATGAAAGGAAGCAGTTGTTCAGTTATCTCATTGTCACCGTTACTAGAGTGCGTTTTCAACATAATAGTTTTTTCCACTGGTACTCACACTATCCATAGTCTGGAATAGTTTTCTAATAGATCGGACACATTCGGCAGTCAAAATCCAATTACTTACGCTGCCTAAAATGGCAATCGCTAAAAATAGCAGTCCGTAGCGCAGAGAGTCGACGTATCCGCCTCTTTTCCATTTGACAGTTTCCTTTTGCCGGTTTCATGGTCGATTCGTAAAGCATTTGGATAATTAGGGCGAGCCAACATGTCCGTGATCAGCTTCCGTGGCATTGATCGTTTCACAGATTGGTCAAAATATTGATTTCAGGTAATTGAATTAATTTAAGACTCAACTGATTTTGTTAAAATACACTACGGAACCATTATGCAACGCAAATGTCCTGTCAGCTGCATTGCGTCCAATCACTTTCCACTTGTTCACTTTTCCCGAGTCTCTTTTGATGACTACTAGTCCGGCTGATTAGCTTTCATCATGGTACGTGTTCGGCTTTCATATATACATACTCTTTGTTTCCTTTTATCAAGGACATGACAAAGTGCGTTTTTTTCAATAACCCGGCCTTGAATGATCCTAGGTTCGAAATTGGGAAAGTGGCCGTTGGTGGGGAGATTCAAACCTTCACCGCAAGGTTGACGAATCAAGGCCACAGCCAACCGCTTGTTAGTCGGTCAGTTAATCAGACATGCAATTTGACTGTTTGCAAGCTTCCTGGTTGCTTGCCTACATGTTTGTTTATCTGTCTCTGTCATTTTCTCCTTCCGTCTGTCTGGCTGACTATCATTTAATCAGTCAGTTAGTCAGTGATAAGTAAACACTCGGTTTCGAAGTCTTTTGCGCACAATGGCGATAATGCTTTTCTTGCTTGATTCTCCAAGGCATGCATCAGTTTAAAAGTAATATCAGTTCGTCAGGCTCACATAAATTCAGTGCAAATACCACATCATGTCTACTGGCGGGAAAGCAAAGTATCTCTGGGATACACGGCGACTTTCGCGATTACGTGTGTGGGTACGTGAGTGTTTATGTACGTACGAGCGTGTGTGCATGTGTCCGTGTTATGTGCGCACCCATCGGTCCATATGTATGTATGTATGTATGTATGTATGTATGTATGTATGTATGTATGTATGTATTTGTCCATGTAAGCATGTACGTGCGGATGTACTTATGAATGTATCCGTATGTATGCATGTATCCCTGCGAGTATGTATATATGTATGTTTGCATCTGTGTGCATGAGATGGACGCGTTTCCGTTTTTTTTCTTCAGCGGCGTCTCCCAAATGGAACAGTCTTTTAATTAACGTGCGCAGCTTGGTGCAGTATAGCAGACTGATGTTTAGCTTAAAAGCTTTTGAAATTTTGATCCATCAAATGGACAAATGTTAACTGAATCCAAGCGCTTGGATTCAGTATGTACGACGAAGGCGGAAGTGGCCGGCTAGAAGAAACGCGCAACATGTGTACTGAAGATGACGCGGGAAAATCTCTCATTGCTCAGCTTGTTTCGTGCTTGCTCGCAGCCAAACACTTATCTTCCACGACATATGTTTTGTGTTTTGTGTGACAACAGTGCATTAAATTACCAGTTATTTATGGTCACGGATACTCTAAAGCAGCCGGTGGGAAGGGGATATTCATAAAATTCGCTGAATTTTTCCGACTATAACCTTGTTAGGAGTAGATTTGCAGAAAGGCGTTTAAGTTATCCCAACCTCCAGGATTGGAAACTAAACTCCTTATGGTGGCATCGATCTCTGAAGACCATCTAGTTTTGGGAGAATACTCAAATCTCTTTAGCAGTGTGGCTGATATTTGGCACTTGGGAGATAGGTAAACTTGGATTCCAAGCTAGCCACGAGCAGCGTACAGAACATAAATCTGTAGGTACTAGTGTCTAGGTAGGAGGGAGCGGAGGTACTGAGAGTAAGGAATGTCTACCTTCATTTGAATCGTCCCCAGTGGTTTACATGCTTATGGGTTAGGTCATTTTTGGTCAAAGACTGGGCTGAGGATCTCCTGAGGCAAACTTGTACTTCGGTTTGAGCATCTGGATGGTGTGAAGCCCACCGAGGAATGACGGATTCCTATGGATAACCGAAAATGTTTTCCTTCCTCGCCAGGGTTTTGATGATTCTTAACCAGTAAACAGATCCCTACTGTATGTATATACATATACTTATGAACATACACATACTATGAATATATATGATCAAGGGTTTCCTCTTTCTTCGTTAGCTTACCTTTTGCTAAGGCCGTTTTGGTTGATTTTATCGCTACCGTTTCGGTGGTGACATACATGTATGTTTACATAAATTTTTAGACAGCAGTAGGTGTACGGATTCGTGTGCAAACTACTAACTAAATGCAAATCATCTTGAGCTTCCAGCTTCGTCGTTCCGCAGGTTGGCAGTGCCCAACTCATACAGGACAACAAACGACCACCTGTAACGCAGCGCCTGACGCTTTCAAGCTAGTTCATATTCACGTTTTCTCGTGATAACATCTAGTAAACTTACTGTATGCTCTAGAAAACCCTATCCATTTGGTCAGTCCACATACCAAAGCTCTTTATTGAACTAACGAATTTTCTACTCTATTATAACATACAATCCCAATGATAACAAATATCACAGTTGAATCGAGTTCACTTACACAGTTGGCCGTTCAGTGTGATTATGATAATCATGCTCCCAGAACCCAAGAGATTAATCGATCCGTCAATTTGGTGCATCATCAGTGTAAAGCTCAGTTACCTAGTGAACAGTCTGACTAAAGGACAAGCTACTACTGGTGGATCAAAGTGCATAGTGCACCCTTAATTATAAGTTGTATCGTATATTTGGTGGGTGAACAAATTTCCTCCAGAAACGCAGGACCGGTTTCGTGGCTATTGTAGTTCATTAGATGTCTGTACTCTTGTTCACCCATCTTCATTCTTGTACATTCGGATATTGGTGCACATGCATACTGTGTGCTCGCAAAGTAATATATGTAAAGAATCACATAGGGGACTTGACGACGCAATCATTTATGACCTGGTCATCGATCGATAAGACAGGTGACAAGATAAGTTGTCTTCAGCCGGGGAAAAATTTGAATTGTTCAAGAGGCTAGGCTTGATCTTCAAACATGAGAATGAATTCAACAAGCCGGAACTCACAAAGCCGCAACCTCTGGACCAAAATATATCGACATAATTTCAGCCAAACCTATAAACTCATATCAATGTCACATTAAGTCACTAAGTTTTGTTGGGTCCCGTGTGTGGTTGGCAAAACCAAGAATGTATTCGCGAAATCCTAATGTCACGTGTAGTCGTAATCTTCCATATTGAACTTAGATAAAACTTTGACTATATTCTTGCTGGTCATGAGTGATATAGCAATAAACGAAGTAATGCCTGTATCAACAAACAGGAACGGGGAAAACATCACGCAAACGGGAATTCGGTTTAACTGGGGCTTTCATCTGGGATTTCCCAACACGAATGCGAAATAAGACGGTAACACTTATCTGTTCATTGTTTTTCGTAGGGTTTACACAAATTTTACCTTTTTGACCAACTGTTCATTTTGTTGGCTTTACAGACGTCTTCTGCGTTATATTACCAAAGTGCGTGAATTCCTTCCTGAACATCACACATGGGCGGTTTATCAAAGTGTGAAGTCCAGTGGTCTCAAGTGGGCTGATCATGTTGGCCAATCCTTATACCAACCACGTCCAATCAACCTCACAGGAAAGCATTAATCCGACAAATTCCGATTTTAGTAGTAGGAGATTGAATGTTTACATGAAATAATTCACCATGTGATATGATCGCTCAACTCACGATAAAGAAACCATGGAAGCACTAACTGTACAGCTGTTTCATCCTTGTTAGGAATCATCAGCAGTGCATATCCCTGTCTCTTATACACATCTGCACCTATCCGTGACTGATTTGCACGGTTACTGTCCGTTAGCTCAGAGCGATCGACCCTTACTGATAGATGACTTCTCTGCAGGTAGCCTAAGTACGACGAAGGCTTTGGATATGACCTACAGAGCTTGATTACTTGATGCATTTTAGTAGTAGGAGATTGAATGTTTACATGAAATAATTCACCATGTGATATGATCGCTCAACTCACGATAAAGAAACCATGGAAGCACTAACTGTACAGCTGTTTCATCCTTGTTAGGAATCATCAGCAGTGCATATCCACCGCGCCCGAACTGGCACGCGAACCCGAACAAGGACGAACGATTCTGAGTCGAACGCCTTAGCCATTAGGCTACCGGGCAGGCTCTGAACGGTTCGTTGAACTTCACCACATGATGTTGCACCTATCCGTGACTGATTTGCACGGTTACTGTCCGTTAGCTCAGAGCGATCGACCCCTACTGATAGATGACTTCTCTGCAGGTAGCTCAAGTACGACGAAGGCTTTGGGTATGACCTACAGATGGATATGCACTGCCGATGATTCCTAACAAGGATGAAATAGCTGTACAGTGCTTCCATGGTTTCTTTATGGTGAGTTGAGTGATGATATCACATGGTGAATTATTTCATGTAAATTCCGATTTGTTTTGAGTCCATCCGTGTCCTGTTAAGGCCCAGGTTGCAGATATTCTGCTGGCTACAGTTTGTGTAACAGGTGTAGCACATAAACGGTAAAATTCATACTAGAATTGCAACAAAAAGAAATCTGTCTGAAGATGCCCCACTGAGCTTCAGTTGTTGGGTCCGAAAGTTCGAAATGTCACCCGCTGCTCTTCTTTGTGAAGGGCCAAGTCACAGAGCATGCAAAAGAGGACTTTCGATTTGCAAACTCCGACAGTGTCTTCTGTCATGCAAAAACCGCGATTGGACAATTCCATCTTAGCCGATTAAATAGGGCATATTCATACAAAGGTATGGTCGGCACCCAAGATGTTTAGTCTCATCTGAAATGCGTATAAACTGGACAATCAACCTTTGGTTCCCAGTGGGTTACGTGACCATCAGATCGTCACGCTGCCTTGATGGTTAAATTCATAATCAAAGGTTTCGGGGTAGGGTCCTCAAGTATGATCCTCTACTTCGGTTTAGGCAGTCGGACAGTAAGAAGCCCACGAAGGAATCCTGGATCCCAACTGGTGGCCGATTACCTGGAGTTGGAGTGACGAAAAGCGATCGTGTGATGGACTGCGCATATTCTTTTTCTTTCCTTTTCTTTTTTATCATTCTTTTCAGAGGCACGTGATCTGTATCCACATTTGCACAATCTAAACAACAATAGGCGTTTCTGAGTAATGGTTACTAGCGAAAAAGTCAACCCGGATAGCTCCCAATGTCCCATGAATGCCATCCAAGTTTGAGTCTGAAGTGTCGGCTGCGATCAAGCTAGGATAAACAACTCAGTTCAACGATTTTCTCATCCTTTCTGGTAGGTAGGGTTTCAAAAGTGCATTGGATGTTCACGTGGAATCACTTTGACAGCATAATTTGTCGGTCCAGTGACCCGGTGACAAGTTTATTCAAACGGTTTATCCGCCTGAATGAGCGAACGGGCGGGTTGCCACTACTAATCCCGGTTGGGAACCAGCTTCAAATATGGGGTTCGACTGAGTTTCTTCGGCTGACCGCCTTTATGGGTTCGCTGGTCAGCGCCAGTTCGGTTGTACGTCTTTACGCAGATGTAATCCCGTCAGGCTGAGCCACCTGTGCGTACGTCCTATTGCACTCGTGTGTGTGCATGTGTGTCTGTGTGCATGTGCGTGCAGTCGTGATATAAATGTGGGCTCCTCTTACGCACAAGCACATCTTGCATCTGGTTCATTATGGTTGTGTTGGATCAGTCACCTCCGGTTCGCACAGGTCTACGAGGCAAAAGCACACGTGTACATTTATTGCCTTTGAAATGAGACCATTCAAGACTCGTGTCTATTTGTTTGTTTGTATTCCAGCTGACCGCATCTGTGGCATACATCCGGGGCGATAAACAATGCTTGGATATAAGTTAAATCCAGACGAATTCCACCCCTACCTATCCCAGCACATCAACCGTTCACATACCGACAGTGGCTAGAAGCGTCCACTCCACTCCAGCCTGTCCCCAGAGTTTACATCAAGACAAATGTTCGAGTGCCATTTCTCATTTTTTTGAAATTTTAGTCATCTTTTCGCCTATGGTTGCCCAACCGATCCGGAACGAAACCCGAAGGCAAACTTTCTATTAAATTTCAGGTATGCTGTCTATAAGCCGAGTGGGAATTTTTGGTGGCCTTACATCGCAACTAATCGAAAACTTCTGATGAATGTTCAGTATTCATGTTCCATCATACAATATCAACGTCAAGCTTCTCGGTAGAAAATCACGAAAGCACCGCAGCTGTTTCGTCCTAATTAAGAATCGTCAGATATGCACTTTTACCTCACGCCAACTGGGAATCGAACCCGGGACAAGCGATTGTGTATCCAACCCATCAGTTATTAGGTCAACCGAGCAGGATCTCAGTCGCTGAGCAAGCGTAAACGCCGTATGACGTAGTGAGCTGCCCCATCACTGCATTTGGGAGATCACAGAACTTTGGTCATCAGGTGATTGATTTCCACGTGTTGGATGGGATATTTGTAAGATGCTAAAATATAATATAAACCGGGAGTTGATACCTGACAGGTTTCATTGGCAGAGGATTTTTCTGAGTTCTCGATTGCATTATTTCCCCATCAGCACATTCTTATTTTAAACAGACCTTTGTTTTCAAACAAATTCGATTTCATATATATATATATATATATATATATATATATATATATATATATATATATATATATATATATAAAGGGAGACTTTGTAAAATGCTACAATTATTGCTAGATGTCCAAATGTACCGTCATTCTGGGGTAGACTGCTACCCTCGTCTTTGGTAATTCTCGGCAAGTCCGTCACTCCATATCTATTATTACTCAACACTGTTAACCGTTCGCCTTGTAATCACAAGCTGAGTTTCGCTGCGTGCCCATATCGTTCCCCATATGAACGTCCACCTCTAGTCTCGTACAGTTGGCGGCACGATCGTTTCAGTTGCGCCCGTAATAATCGGAGGCTTAGTCGATCGGCTTGTCTCGCGCGTTCATGTGATGCTCCAGTTCACAACATTAGACCTATTGACAGTAGTCATGAGGACACCGAGTGGTCTACGGCCACGTATGAGGAAATTACTTATCGCAGCGGGACAAAGTTCGCTCTGATTGTCCCAGTCAGGGTATTCTCACACGGTGTCGTAACTGATAAATACAAGCCGAGAACGTTTGTTATCATGCGGGTACACCAAAGCAGTTTTCGCAGCATGACGCACTGCTCTGAACATTGACCTCAGGTGATGTGTGGTTGCGCTGGCGTGTATGCCAACTGGGCAAAAATGTTTGTTACACAGTGACAGATGATCGGGTTAAATGCTGATTGTGATATATATTAATTCGTTTATTTATTATTATCTTTACATAACTTCCATATACCAACGCAGCTTATCATGGTGAATTTCAGCTATATTATGTTGATTTCACTCTTACTAATAGAGAAAGCAGTGGTAGGAACAGTTGTAGTAGTAGTGGTAGTAACCTTTCTAGTGTTAGTAGTGGTACTAATAGTAGCGACAGTAGTAGTGGTAGCACTTGTAACGGTGGCAGTAGGGGTAGTGATGGTAGTAGTAGTAGCGTTGTTAGCGCTAGTAGTATTGGTATCAGTAACAGTGGTTTCGGGTTGTGGTGGTTGCGGTAGTTGCGTTGTTAGTGGTAGTTTTAACACTAGTACTTCTGGTAGTACTAGTAGTACTGGTAATAGTGGTATTAGTAGTGGCGGCAGTAGTGGTGGTGGTAGCAATGGTAGTATTAGGTGTAGCAGTAGTGACAAGGGTATTGGTAGCATTAGTAGCCGTGTTATCAGTGGTAATATGGTTATTAGTAGTATTGGTACCGGTGGTACTACTGCGGGTAGCGGTGGTAGTGATAGTAGTTGTGGTGGCAGTATTATTGGAATTATTGTTGTTGGTATTAGTGGTAGCATTAGTAGTGGTGGTAGTAGTTTTGGTAGTAGTATTAATAGTAGTAGTGGTTGTAGTATTAGTGGTAATGGCAGCGGCAGTGGTTCTAGTGTTAGTAGTAGTTGTTGTCGTGATAGCGGTTGTGGTATTAGTAGTATATTAGTGGTAAAATTGGTAACAGTGGCGGCATTAGTTTTGATCAGTGTTGGTGGTAGCACTAGTAGTATTGATTGCAGTGTTAGTTGTGATAGTGTTAGTAGTAGTTGTGGTGGCATGGGTGGGTTTAGTAGCGGTAGCTGTATTTGTAGTACTTCTAGTATTAGTATTGGTAGTGGTAGTAGTAGTTGTAGTAGTGGTGATAGTAGTGGTGGTAGCGTAATTGTAGTAGTGTTAGTCATGGTGTCATTGGTATTACTGGTAGCATTGGTAGTAGTACTGTCAGTAGTAGTGGTAGTGATATTAGTGGTATTAATATTAGCCAAAGTTGTAGTATTAGTGATGGTGTTTGCAGCATAGTACTGGTGGTAGTAGTAGTAATAGTAGTGGTGGTGGTAGTGGTGGTAGTTGTCGTAGTAGCTGGTTGGCAATAGTGGTGCTAGCAGTATTGGTAGTAGTAGTAGTAGTGGTGGCAGTAGCAGTCACAGAAGTAGTAGGTGATGGGGAAGTAGGAGAAGAAGCAATTGTGTTTATACTAGCGATGGTGGTGGTGGTGGCGGCGGTGATTCGATCAAACCCGACGAGTGTTTAGAGTACTTAACTAGAGGCATTCTTAATAAAAGAAGATAGCATTAGAAACAGTCCCTTTCCGTCACAATTTTGAAGTTAGAGTGGACGAATGATTCTGACACCCCTATTGAAAGCCTCATTATTTATCCAGGAATCTGGAACATAGTCCTGGTCACTAACTGGCCGCAGCTGGAATATGTGGACAAATTTGAATTCAGCTAAATCTATCATTTTTATTCATGCTGGTAGACGCGAAACAGCCACCTGATTAACTCAGTGCAGAGGAAAAGCGGACAACTATGATGACCCTCAAAGATAGTGATTTCACCGCTTCATTAGAGCGTCAAAAAATCGAGTTATGCAATGTCGTATGGTGCTGGCAGTGAAATGATGACATCACATGTAGATGAAATGAATTAGTATATCCCCTAAAGTCGCGATGAGAACAGTGCGTCAGTCGATAACTGAAGCATGCTCACATTCTTCAGCTGAAGAAAATGTGACACTGGAATTAGCGGAAATAATCACAATTAACAAATAACTAGCATAATATAAGTCAGAGAGCTTCAGACAAGCATCAATAACCCAATAATCGGGATAACTGCTAGTTTCCTGTTGTTTCACAGCTTTTGGCTGCCTTTTTGCTTGGTCGACTGAGAGTAAAATATACACGAACTTCCAGAAAACACGTATCAGTAACGGGCACATCACGTTTGAATTCCCGATCTCAAACAGACTTGGCAGCCTAATTTGAATCTCACTGCCAACTGTAATTCCAGCGAAGATTTGTCTGTGTATTACAAACAAGGTCATGACCACAATACAGCTACCAAGGGTCTTCTTCAACTAGATCCCCGACGATCCCAGGGGAGTACGTCATCACTGACTGTTTTCCGTGATGGATGATGCACGTTGTTTCGAAAATTTACCATGGTAAAAATACAATCGTCTGTGATGGTGCCAAATGTTAGACGGTGTAAGGAAAGAATCATTTTATTTTGCATTTACTGAAGTTATCAAATGACGGGCATGTTCGTCTTTAAGTATAACCTTAGCCTTACTTATTCACGATCCCATGTTTTGCCTACTAACCCGTGATGTCGACGATCGAACAAGACAACACCGACAAGTGTGCAAGCCAGCTGATCGATCGGCGCACAAATTTGGAGAAACTGCTCGATAGTCAGGCACTACGACACCCTTTTCTGCATCATTTCGGGATTACTTCGAAATTATTTGAATTTATTTAAACACATATTCTGATTAAGAAAAGAAAATCCCTCTGTTTCACAAGTCCCCACAAGAGCACGTCTGGTCACAGATTGCAGGGCAATCCAAAGATAGTCAGTGCACCTTACAACGTATGTGCACAGATGTGCCCATGCAGGATGCATTACGCTTCAGATTTATGCAAGCAAGAACTGGGCTAGCCAGATGAAGGACAATTATGAATGCTTTTGACTTAATTCTGATTAGTTTTAGCATAGTTAGGAAATAATGGTATAGTATACCTCCTTTGTCCCGAGGCCGATTAAAGACCTACTCAATCCGCAACCTATTGGACAGTCTTGCGCAGGCGAGTTCACAGTCACGCCCCTGCCGAGAGAATAGTCAAGCGCATATATCCGGACCAAACCGACTAACGTTGCTGGACAAGAGGCCAGTTTTGAGCGTTTAGGCAGGACTGAAGCCGTCACCGCGTTCGTCTGCACAGGTGGCCGCTCGCTCAGGCAACGGCAAGGGCATTGGTTGGTGGGTGAGTAGGAAAAAGAGACAGAAGGAGCATGAGAAGATCGATTTCACATAACCAGACCTGGGCATGCCGGCGTCAGTCCAGCTTATGACCTGCAATTCCTCAGCCACATTTTGCAATCCCCTAGCCAATTCCCAAAATTATCTAACCTCGACCCCTAATCCACTACCTTGGCAACATAAACTGCCGAGGGGATGAGTCACATCCAAGCATGTCACAGTGTTCTGACGTAAACCTATGCTTACGAAAATTGATTTACGAAGACCGGTGCGACAAATTTGGAGTTCCCGCAGCTTCCATCAGCCGATTAAATTGGAAGCCTGAATTTAACGAGATGAATTCCAACGATTTTATCCCATATTCGCAAAACAGGTCGTATCGTTCAATTTTCAGAGCATACAATGAATTAGAACGCCGTTCGATGAGCCAGTTAATGGTTGAAAAATGCCAAGAGGTGGTCAGTCGATGACAAGGGAAAGAAGTGTGAAAATTTTAATCAGTAATCTGGAACCATTTGGGTTATCGATTTGGGGTCCATGGGAACCCCCGAAGCGATGGGACGAGACGTATGTATGACCATTGCAACCTAATGGATTGTTCCCACCGTTGACTCACTTCCCGATTCCGGATTTCATATCCCCTCGCAGAGGATGCAATGTTAGTACTCAGAGTACATTGCGGGAAGGCAGCCTAACTGATTTGTCAGAACACATCACAATAGTGAGGGAAAGCCGGTCGGATTATTCGGTAATACACAAATCAATGTTTCAGCGGGACTCGACAACAGGGAACCTGACAAGTAATTGAATTAAGGACAAGTTATCTGGCGTTTGGAGCGACTGGGGTAGTTATATGACATTGTTGTGCGGAATTCGGTCAATCAAAATTCAGGGTAAACGAAGGAAAAATGTATCGTTCATTTCTGTGGTTAGGGTGAGCAAGGTAGTAGAGGATCATATCAGATGTAAGGCACACGTGCAAACAAATGTAGTCTGACTGGATGTGCAATCACCTGGTTTACAAAGGGAAGCGCACGAGATCAGAAGCACGTAAGTCGGGCCGCACGTGTGAACAGGAAACGAATGTGTGTAACATTGAACATGTATGTCTTTGCACATCGAGCGGATGGGGGCGTACGCGTGACATTTATGAGGATGATGGGATCGAAACTGGTTTGCCACGGGAGCTTCGACACAACCATCACAAGTTGATACAGTGTCGTCCACTTGGGATACGTGCTCTTTGTTCGCGCAAGAGTTTCCTAAAGGTAAACATCATCAATTATATATTTAAGCAGTCTTAAGTGAAAAAAGTCATTAGCAATCGTTCTCGAATGCAAACAGAAATCAATACAAAGTTGGAAATGGCGGAAGTAGATGAAAACAAAGAAGGAACTGGGTCAAGAGATTACCGGACAAGTAGCAATTTTCCGTGACTAAAATGGTTGCAAACGAGATTTTATCTGTTTAGGTCTGGCAAAGTAGTAATGAGCTCAGGAAGAGTACTTTTTGATCAGACAGCAATACCATCATAACCGGAATTTAATATGACAAAAAATCATTCGACCGTTTAGCGAGGACAGTGTCAAAAATGACGGTTCCGTGAGAGAGAGAGAGAGAGAGAGAGAGAATGACAGGTATAGCAAGTTGAGTATGGTTAGTGGAGCTAAGCACGCGTGCCCGGAATCTCCTACGAGGTTCATCCTTCACTGGGGAAATATTGAGCGGGAAGGTGCGGCTGATCGTAATGGAAGTAAACCGACAAAACTCAGGATGATAAGAAACAGGTCAGTAGTCAATACCGTTAGAGGTAAGTTCATCTATCACCAATTCATACCGTGACATGTCTACGGATGACAACACACCCACCACTTATTTTATTACATGACACTTTTCTGCCGAGCGTATGTAAACATTTCATGTAAGTGAATGATGGCCGATTTGGCCTAGCGCCTGATTCTGATAGATCTGTTTCATTGGTGATTGCGTGATGATGGACCGTGTCAGACAAATCATGATCAATGCACGGGCGTAGATGTAGTCCACTCCTGCTAGACAAGTGCAAAACACGAGATCGGAGTGAGACCGCGCCAACGCGTTGGCTAGGGGCGGACAGCCGACACAGTGGCATGATCAGAAGACGAGTGCAAATATGAAAAAGAAGGCCATATCGTCAACTGGGCCAACCAATCAGGATGAACGGTCCGGAGTGGACAGGAGATGCCATGAACTGAATCGTGTGGAATGCATTGAACAAGATGGACCAATCAAAGCGCGACCCAGGCAACCGATGAAATGATGGCAGTCGCACGGGCGAAATGATCAACTGAAGCAATCGATAAATAGGGGTTGATTTTACTTTACAAACGAAAATCTCTGTTTGCTATGTACTCCGGTTTTATTTATTTGAGATACTGTGGACGGATGATGGCAAACTAGAAATCGGATCGGCATCCTGAAGAGCTGAAATGGGAACAGAGAAGCGATAGTAACCGACATGTCATGAACCCGACGTAAGCAGCCAGGACTCATGGTTGAACATGGCCTGTGTGTAACGGTGAATGCACGATCCTGGGACAAATGACAAACTGGCTGATCTATCAAAAACAGGCTGCTTGTCAGCACTAGTCGATGAAAGCATATTCAATTCGCTGCCAGATGATCCTCACGAAGGGGTTTTCATTGCCAAACAAGGAGATCCCGATTGTGAAAAATCACCGATGCTTGAAGATGCATACCCCGAAAATGTAGAATAAAATCTCTCGAATAAACGCAATGCGTGAACGTATTGTGCTCTCTGGTGTATCGCAGCCATTCAATGAGAGCGTCGCGTGGTCAACTAATTTACTTCGGCTTTCTAATTTCGTCACTCGAGATTGATAGATTCATGTGCATCTTCCGTTGTGTGCGGTAGAAGCAACGGTAACGTCATTCATAAATTCGAAACGATCGTCCAGGCTGTTCGAAACAATCGATGAACTCACTGTAAGCCAGGAATTTCGTGAACTTCGACGCGGAATGCAGGCAGGGGAGCTTGACTATGAACATTCAACTGAACAATAGGAAAGCGAGGATGCACTGAGCAGCTGATTCATGCTCGTTAGGGATCATGAGCACTATATCATCTATGGCGCCTGAACTAGGACCTGAACCCGGTAAGACCTACTGTGGGTCCTAACACGCAAGCTTTTCTCTTCTCAGTGATTGGCCGAACACACACATATACATGCATACATACATACATACATACATACATACATACATACATACATACATACATACATACATACATACATACGTACATACGATAAATGCATATATGCACGCATATATGCAAACATATACGCGCACACAGACAAGCACAAATATTTGCTATCCTACTTGCAAGTTGATACCATACGGAGTATATTTCCCTGTCTGACGGTCAGACGTAAACCCCACATCAAGTGCGGAAACAGAAATTGATCAGTCCCAAAATGTGTGCGGTAAAGACACAAAGAACAGGGGGTATGTCACTGTTCATTATTTTCTCCTCTTTTGTTCACGTTCTGTAAAGTTCTACTTAAATCTTGCCATGTCTGCACCGTGTTTATTTTCAAGCCGGTGTAAAATATATTTGTGATCGGTCTTGACAACCGAACTGAAAATTAACGCTGGATAATATTGACCACGTTGATAGCAATTTGTCGTAATAGCTGACAATGCTCGCTTCTTTGCTTCACATATGCATAATCTACATTCACCCTGGGCTCAAGCGTAATAGCGTCATTCGCTTTCCATCTAATATCAGATAGGGAAACCTATAGTCAAAGAAGTCTCCAAGCCAGAATTCATGCGATCGCTGTCATCAAACAGCGGTGAAAAATTAGGGATCTCATTTTACTGCTCACAGCATCACCCATAGTTGAAGGTTAATAGAATATAAACCATGGAACTCGATAACAATTTTATATTCTTAGAGAAGGTAAAGTCTAGGAGCTCATCTTTTGCCGCGACCATCCAGTCCCCAGCAAAATCTCAGAAAATCATGGTTTTGATGCATAAAACTTGAGGAATGAATCTTCCAATCCAGAGTTCAGATTTGAATCAGTTAAAACATATTTTGAAAATCTTGACCCGCCATATTGTTTTCTGTATTGTATGCCTGTGGACAGCCCCATCCCACCTCAAAAACTGGGTCACTTGTTGTTCTTAGTTGCGACTACGTGGGAGATGTTGGTAACGCGTTTGGACAACTGCATCTGATGGGGTTTTTCTGTGGGGGCCGCTGACTGTCTGCTGAATGACCTACTAAACAATCCTCCGGTTGAAAAGGGGTTCTACCAAGACGAAAACTGAACAAATCAGCTTTATGATTTTAGTATCAACGCCAGTCTCTACACCGAAATATGGCAGTTGTTTGGTGGGGGGTGAAGCGTTCTTGTTGTTCCAATGGACGCAATAATTCACAGTTTATGCCATGAGTTTATCCAACCGGTGGTAACGGTAGGCTTCCCGAAAGTGTCCTCGACTAGCTGAGTGAAACACCTTTTTCCTCCTCTTATTTCAGCAGTAATTCACCGGATTTACAGATTTGTATACAAAACGCGTAAACCCATGACCTTGAATCAAATTAAGCTTTCCCAATCGGCACACGGTAACCGGGATGACAATGAATTGCATTTAGATTAGACCAGGGGGTCGGAAGCCTTTGTCGTGGGGTTTGTAGATTATCTGGTACTCATGGCCACATCGCCTAAACACATTTGTCGAGCACCTTGTTGTTACGGGCTCACTTAGTTTTCGCAGGTTCATCTCGTTAGCATCCAACTGACCGACGGCTACGCTGGCTTCACACTTCTGTTTGATGCCGGACATGTACATTAATGTGCCTTTGATATCAAGCGGACAAATTCTGACAGTCCCGTAACTTGCAACTTGTAAATCAAGCTTTTATGCTTACGCTGTGGGGTGATGCTAATATGACCACTATCGCGCTTGAGTTTGACACAGGTGTCTCATTAGTTATCGGTGGTTGCGCGATGACGAACCGTGCTAGACAAGTCGCAATCAACAAGCAGCCGTGTGTCCAGTCCGACCGCGCCAGGCAGCCGGGCATACATATAACAAAGACCAGATTGAGAAAACATTATTTAGTTGGCTACCAGTAGCCACCTGACAAAATGGGTGATTGGAAGGAAATAGCGCGAGTATGTAAACCGAGGAGGTCCTATCGTGAGTAATACTGGCCGATAAAGACGGACAGTCCGAATTCGACAGCTAGTGACATGAACCCAATCAGGTGAATTCCATTAAAAGAGATGGACCAAACAAGGCGCGACCCGGACATGCGCAAATATGTAAGCAAAATAGCCCATAAATCTGCCATGTTTCATCTAACGAAACAGGATTTTGTGCCAGTTCAGCTTGTTTGTTCTCAGTTGCGTTAGTGGGGACGGACAGTACCGATATAGAGCCAGAGTCGATTGACTGGAAAGCCGATATCAGGGCAGGAACTAGACGTTGCGAGGATATATCGATAAACGGTGCTTGGTAAATATTCGTCTCTTCTTGCCGTCGGGTTTATCACTAGTGTATGACTTACATCATTCGGTGTGAGTTGTACAGCCCTTAGTTGTTCGTTTTGTCACTAGATTTTAGGCTACCAGATGGTGTTAGAAATCACTCCAACTTCATTAATCAAAAGTTTGTCTAGCACATGTCATGGTCCTGAACCCTTACTACATTTCAACATGATACTAGCTCTCCAAACTGACCCACCTCCACACCACAGGCTAAATCTGGACATGCACACGATGGGGCATGCACCAGCGGTCCGTGAATTTGGGCGATAAGCAGCGGTTATCATCCGTGTTGTATCAACCGAGGAAAACGTGTTTGCCTTTACGCAATCTCATTTGTACCATTTAACAGCTATTATTCTAACAACCAACCCACATTCTAGCGGAAATGAGGTTAAGTAGCCGTCAATAAAGAAGCATTCTGTTCTGGATATTCCTTTGGTCATGTTCGATTGCGTTGTTGGTCGTCGTTCAGCCCACACTGCCCTATCGTTCACCCCAGGTGCTGATGGGTTGATACTGATTTCACATGCTCCGTATGCTTTTACCCCTATCTACGTTACCCACTATCCAATCATGGCGCTCCGTTTTGTTTTAGTGTGACTCACCGCAGGCTGTCCAGTCACGGTCTGATCTCGTACGTCTACTCGCAAACAGTGACCCGGTTATCAATGCTATTGACTGGAGAATCCACGTTCACAGTTTGTCCTCGTGCGGTAACTGGTACCCGACTTGAGATAACGTTGCTCGGGTCAGAATTCCCTAGGGCAACTGTGACACCCCGTGGTAGCGACGAAAAAGGCAATTACAGCAGGTGGCACCACTAAAACAGTCGAAAAACGTCCAGTTAGATTTGCCGTATATTTCGTTTGCAAATGCCCTGAACGATCGGTCAGACCTTGAATACACCCAAATCGATTAGCATGAGCTTGTCTAGTTGTCAGCTTACATGCATTTTGTCATTCCCAGGCCATTAGTCAGCTTCCTTTCGTTGGCCAAACACCATTAACTAATTAATTGGTTACATTTTAGTAGTAGGAGATTGAATGTTTACATGAAATAATTCACCATGTGATATCATCGCTCAACTGACCATAAAGAAACCATGGAAGCACTGTACAGCTGTTTCATCCTTGTTAGGAATCATCAGCAGTGCATATCCACCGCGCCCGAACT
>LUCM01000616.1:0-15990 GCA_008360955.1 Fasciolopsis buskii | reverse complement strand
TATGTACCTGAGTTAATCTCGGTAGCCCTGTGTATCCTTTTGCTTCATGAAAGCCCTGCGTTCCCTATTTCTGGCTCTTGTGGTCCTACTCATCCCCTTTTGCTTGATTCTGTTGAAGAGTGCAACCAACTGTCTTTTATTGCTAACAGGTTGCTCTTGATTGTCTCCCACTGACCATCCACGAAGCTACTACGAGTCTCTGCTTCTCACCTAGTTCGGAAACCCAGGTCCAGCAGCCTAATTTTATCCATTCATGAGAAGTTCCTGCCATATTTATCGGGGGCTACCAGGCCCTCAAGGCTCCGTCACATACGGATTACGGCGTGGTCACTCCTAGCTATTCGATGTTCCAACTCAGGGCTCCCTAAGTCATTCTGTGTTCTCGTCAAGCCACCAAGTCGAGGGTTGAAGACATTTGCCCAAATCTCCATCTACTCGCTTGAGCAACGCATTGGACCATCCCACTCTCGTGCACGAACTGCAGGAGTTGCTGCCCAAAGATACCTTCCGAAAATGCCTCGCAAACCCAGCCAATCTCAGGGGCGCTGAACTTCTTCAGTATGAGAAGCTTGCCCGCAGAACCTACAACCACAATGAGGAAGATAAGCAGTTCCCCGTCATTCACATGAGTCGACCCCGGGCCACGGTTCCCACCTAAAACTGAGATCCTCGAGCCGCCAGTTGTAATATTGACTTCCAGGGCCTGTGTCTTTGGGGTATTCAATTTATGGCCCTTTTCAGCATCAGACTCTTAAGCCATCAGGGTCGTCATCCCGTTTCATATTCTTCCATCCTATTTATTCATTCTAAGGAATGAATAATTCGGCGCAATTAAGTTACTGCTACCCTCCCCCGGTGGCAACCATGTGTCCGTGACAGGCAACACATCTACATCCGGAGCCGTGAATTGTGGATCAGGCCACTTATTACCCATACTTGCAGCATTTGTGTAGTCACCACCGTAACTCCCGCCCTTTGTCACTTTGGCCGCTGAACGAACTGAACTATACAGCGAGGGGCCTGATCGTCCAGAGAGAGCTTCCTGAGTTTGACGATGCTTTGACAACGAAGGGTGTAAACACTCTTCAGTTCCTACAATGGAGGAAACAACTTTTGGGATGCTTTCCTCTCGACCATCTCATCGAACCTAATCGATGGAAAACAAACAAGACATGGTTTAAATTGTTCCGTAACCCAGAAAACTTCATGGTGATTCTGTCATATGTCGAGCTACAGATTCTCATTTTCCAAAGTGACTACGCCAGTCTGGATCCCTCCGGTGAACTTCCGCTTGCATTTCTCAAGATATCTCAAATTGATAATCTCTTTCTACCGGATTATCTGAGAGACTATGGGAAACCTATATGCTTAAAAATTACTCATTGCACTGACAAACCCAACCCAGGTTGCAGGTTTTTGCATGAAAAATTAGTCCAATCCCAGAAATTTATTCCCATTCAGTACCCGAGTTACACACCGGATTCGGTGTGAAACCGAAAGCAGTCCGGTAAAATTCCAGTGGAATCTGGTAACTTCGGCCGGTGCATTTGAAAAAGTCCAGAAATGCTACCGATACCGATCCGGTACCGGGCAACACATGGCCAGAGGAAATGCGGCATGCTCTTCAGTATCTTCTGTTTCTTCTTGGACATTTTCCTCTTTACAGTTGCTTAAACTATCAGATCGCCTACCGCACACTGTTTGTTTTCTGATTTATACTTGTCGTCGGGGCCCGTGATACGCCAGTGTCAGTTTATCATCTTAGCTGACCAATCCGGTCAGCATGCATTTCGCATGGAAGACAGNGGCAAGTACCCCTCAAGCGGTCACGATGCTACGAGCGGATGCTCTGAAACTGCGTGCGCATAACAGAAGCAAATTGAAAAATAGAATCGGGTTGTGAAAATAAATTATTTAAAATGGGAAATATACGTTGCATTCAATTTTTATTCAGTACTTTATTTGGATTGGCGGGGTATTCTGCATGGAAGGGGTAATGAAATGGAACGTATTGTTTTCTGGTTGCGCGTTATTTATATTGAAATCGATCACATATGTTATCGTGATTGATGGTTGAGGCGAACATCAGATAAACGCTTCTGTCTGCGTTTTACCATTTACTTTGTTATCCTGCGCTCTTAACCACGATGTCGAGCGTCGGTGAACCAGTGCTTAATGCGTCACCCGATATTTAGTTCTCATTCATCTTGAGAAGCTGGCATGCATGTGATTGCCTCTTTTTGGTAGAAAATATGAAGTTTGGTTAAACACGACCTACCACCGCTAATGCGGATCTGTGGCTGGCGTTAGACCTTTTTCCAAATGAATCCATCCTGTTGAATCTCAGCGCCGGGTCCCTAATCAGGGATGACAGCAACAGTCGGATAGCCGTGCCCTCAGATGCAGCTCTTTAGGGCATTAATCTATATATCACGTGCATCAAAATTCTGAGACTCCCCATCGCGTTGCATTTGTTCACATTGGTGTGATTGGTTTCTAGGCGCATCGACCCTAGATCGGTGTTCGCGAGGGTAGGTTGGTATTGTTCTTTCGGGCTACTAGAACGATGGTGCATTTCGAGTCTCATGCCTAGTGACTGGACAGAAACCCGCACATAGTTGATAGCAGACAGCATGCGTTCGAAGTAATCTATTAACTTAAAAATTAATTCAGAAACAACTCACCTCCCTATATGTCTGCATCAACTCGCAAAGCGACGCTCCCCGCAAACGCAAGCGATGGTCGCGATAATGGCAAATTTTCTTTAATTGTGGCTTTTCTGGATGGAGCCACTGTAGTGTCCGGAACCTTAGGCTAACTTGCTGTTGGTACTGAGTGGGACTTGGAGCTACATAAATGTTCCACACGAATACAGGAGACTTTGATGGTGGCACTGGAAGCTCTCGAGGATTTATTCAAAACTCTACTCCGACGTTATTTAAACAAGAAACCTAGATCAGTAAGGTAAGAAAATATAGCAATCGCCTTTTGGTTCTCCAGCATCACTGGGAGAAGGCGTTTATTAGCCCGGCTGCATCCGACGGGCTACCGGAGTCACCGATAAACCTCCTCTCAAATTTAATTGCATTTTGAAGGTTACCTAGAAGACGTAACTAATACGCAAAATACTTTGCTATGGTGCACTTCCAGTTGATCATAAATTGGCGTGTCTTTGGACAGCTTCTCTTCCTGCAAACGCATTTTTTGATCATTAGCGAATGGTGTTGTACATGGCTACCGTACTTGTTTGCCGTCGACGAGCCAATTGTTGTGAATCACTACTACGGAGTCGTCCTTTGGAAATGTCATTACCTTGTGCATCACAAATAATGTTTTATTAACCTTTATACGATACAGCATAACGAAAATAAAGGAAAAACTGCTTTTATTTTGAGGAGCTGTGTGATAACGAAATAACCACAGATGTACTTTGCTAAAAATTATAAAAAATTTTCAGGTTACGTCAATAAGGGGACCAGTGACAGCGCCTTCCTCAAACCAACCAAAACATAATAAATATGTGCGTCGAACGCATGAGACAGGTGAAATAGACAGACGCATAACGGAAGAATTTGAGGCCTACTTTTTCATTCGTTATTCCTATTACCTACTCCGGCGTGCGGCGAATAATTACAATGCTTTTGGGCGCCGTGCAAGACAACGGCATTTTCCTAAATAAAAATTGATCTGGGTATTCACAAAGGAGAGTCATTGCAGCCGTCCATCGCCCTAATGGGTGGCAAGCACTCAGCGTCAATCGCCTCACCAATTCGACGGTAAAACTGTCGCGCTGGTTTACGTGGGCCTTCAATGCTGTGCACGAGAATGCTCATTGTGCTTTTATGGACAGCACGAATGGGTGGTTTAGTGGACCATGATGCAGCACGTCCAGTAGAAGATGGATTGGACCAAAAAATATAGAAACTATCCTATAGAAGGCAACATAAGGAGGCGGAAAACGCACCGCATGTTTTTTTGCAAAAGCGGATGAGATAAACTGCAAATTGAGATTGGAAGAGTAGAAGAGCCTTCATAAGCTTCACTCGGCAACAGATGTTTAATAGGTACTGGCCCTATACATAACAAAAGCGTACGAAAATCCGTGGCTTTCCAAGGCTTCACAACGTCAACTTAAAGATAAAGCCGCTGGGAGCCACATTGGGCAGGCCTTTCAAAGGACGTATTACGCCTGCCAAGTTTCGAAGCAGAAGACGGAATTAGACGACAAGTGCTACTCTTTAAAATATGCGACCAAACACCGAACATTCTTTTCATCACTCACAAAAACCAACTGCATATAATCCATATGGAATGTTGCAGCTATGTCTGTGGGTAATTTTATGATCGGATAGGCACCAATATGATGTCTCGGATATTTTTATGCGAAAGGAACAAACATTGCCTAGCTTTGACTTCACATTGGGGTAGTTGAACCGTTTATCGCAGCACAGACCAGGCTGAGTACATATGCCACAACCGTAATATCCAGTGGGTAACTTTACTAGTCGAATAAACACGAGAGTTGAGATGTCATACACCAGGGACGCCAGACGAACAGCAACGGAAACATTGTCAACGTTGACACCTTCGACGATGATTTGCTTCAAGAAAGCACTGACATCCGGCGGCTCGCTGGCACCGCAGTAGAAACCAGCAGTCGCCACAAGGGAGTAGAATAACTTTATAACCAGTGCCAGATTCGGCCAAAACTGAATATTCTTCGGTAGAAAAGCAGACCTTCCATCGAAATTTAACTGCAGTTCCAATTTACTGGTAACACTGTCCATAGAGAGCGGTTGTCTTTTAAGAGCATATTCAATTCCCAGGAGCACATATGTACCGTTCCCCAACGGGACGGACGAACATGTTAATCGAGTTCCGAAAACTTCCTGGGGTCACGGCAAATTTTCAGTAAATGGGAACTTAAAGGCTGCAAAATTCCCGGTCGTTTTACACCGTTTGAGCAAAATCGTGCAAAGGCCTTCCAAACAGATTTGATCAAAGCGTCCGCAGACTAATCTGAAGAGGATGTACTCTAACGACCAGGGAAATGCGCAGTTACTCATAAACGTCTGCCATGCCTTCCTGTGTGGTTGATACCTCCGTAACCTGCACTGTTGAAACTGAACTTGTTATGAAAACGTTCACATCATCGGACTGAGATGATGAAGTAACAGTGCTGCTGGATAAATCCTTTTGGGTCAAAGGTGGTAGGGATTTCCATTGTGATTGATTTGCACTAGACATTTCCCGACGCCCTGCAGGAGCAATAAACTGGAGGCTCCTATAGGTGGAATATGAGCTGCATTATTTTAGTCCAACTATTCAACTGAGAGTAAAGAATCCTGTGCTCCCACAGTCTTGATTTCTTGCACAAAGCACACTGCACGACACCTAAAAGCTTCTTCCGTATGCAATGCAGCCTCTATTTTCCATATCACATTCTGTACTAAACGGCAAAGCAGGTCTTTAATATAGAATATTCGGCTGTAAACATGCCTTGAGGTTAACAACGAAAAGTAACATGCACACAGTATTCCACCAGGCGGCTTTTATCACTATATCAAAGTTTGAAGCCTCCGCCACTGCAACCTAAAATTCACTTCACCTACAAGGCTTTCACCGGTAGAGCGCGGCCGTTTAATATTATATTGTGTGCGAGAAAAGTATGCAATCACAAAATGCACGTCTTCAGCGGAATTATAAAAGAAGACCAAAGTATCCATCAATAACACAGGCGAAAAGTGAGTTTTGGTAGGCTAATCAGAACTGCGAGCACTGCTCAACACATGCATGCAAAATTCACTGCATTTTATTGATGAACAGTGGCTGCGGTTGCTGGCCTTAAATGTCTTATTAATAAGCGTTTAAGGTTTCAGATGCGCCTTTTCTTTATGGTACCCACGGATGACACTGTCGCTTTCGTACGTGGCAACTGGCTGATGGAAAATCAACGCGTGAATTGGCCGAAGTCAAAAACATTCGCTGCTTTCCAAGGAATGCTGTTAAACGGAGACTATGTACTGGATTCCTTACCATCGTACGAGTTCACGAAATTATACCAGTGCGTTAAGAACAATACTATTATTCAAATTTATGGACAACCTGATGGAAGCCATGAACTTCCAGGTGCAGTTTCTTTCGCAATCCGGGCGGGGAATCACTTCAGATGACTAGTGTGTTGAACGCCTATTTCGTAAAGTTACCTTGCCCGGGTGACTGATCTCTGATGAACCATAACGATTGGGCAAACAGATTCTAACACTACTAAAATGCCGCGCAATCCCCGAACCTCCCTGCCCATACCGCCACAGAACAACTTAATGTCCAATATTAAACAAGGGCAACAAATAGGTTATTCGTGGCAAGTGTATTCAAGGATTGATTGTAAATCTTACAAGTACCCGTTTACTTCCCGCCACGTATCACAATCCGCTCCCAGCAAAGTGACCATTTTTGTAAATTCTATTGTCTCTCTGCCCAAAAATTCATCATATATTTTTGCCCTGTAAGTTGTTTGATGCAAACTTGAAGGTTTCCCGCCCTTTTATCTTAAGCGTTATTTTGACTATTGAATGTTGGTAATTACCACTCTCTATTCACTTCATGATATCCAGCATGATTTTGACCCTCCTCGATCCCGTTAGTACATCCACATTGACCTTCATTTTTACCATATTACCCTCTCGCGTTTTGACGAACCCGGCCACCTGACAACACCCACCATTTCTCCCCAGCCAAATTAAGCGCCCGCGTAACGCAAGTTTGATGCGTTTAAACATGGATCGACTGGCAGTTCACGACTCATAGTCAGCCTCAGAATGTTTCCGCGATGGATCATTTAGCTCTGATCTAAAGCCCGAAAACTCTTTTTTACCCTATCATATTGCAGGTTATGTTCATGACAGCACAGACACTGCATCTTCACAACTAAATTTTTGTTTTGCGATTTCGGCTGCGCCATCTTTGTGCGAATTTTATCTTGCCTTGCGTATGCCTCTCGAAAATCAAGAAATATAACCATTATCAGTTCTCCCAGCATACATTCAGAGTCCCCGTCCAATGTTCACTGGAAAACATTTTGGAGGAACGACCTGTAGCCTCGGAAGGAATTGAGTGAAAGGTCCCTGTCTGATGTTATCACTTCCAGGTAATCACATGTATCTTTGCCTCACCGTTGGTTTAGTTCAACCCCAAAAGCTTTGCCACGAGCCAGTTGCTGTTAGTTAACAGCAGAGGCCGTCTCAAATTTCAGGCATCTTTCATCTCAATAAATCATCATTTTTATTGCGCTTTTATTGGGATATCCGAAGTTGATTGAAGGTTAATTCTGAAACTTTATGACTTATTGAGATCATCTTGGCGAATGGTGACCGAACTGGTCCAAACTACAGGCGTTACAAACGACGTAGACAGAGTTCTGTCTGCACTAGACGAAATCGGAGTGATCCAGGCGTCCATCATTCGCTGGTTAGGTGTTTATCATATGGCCGACACAATTAGTCGTTACCAGCGAACCACAGCATTGGATTTAGGTGGAACACGATTCAAAGAAAATAGACAGTTACAATGCAATGATAAGTCAGCGGTTGTTTTCATTTAAATTCCAGGTCTATGCACTGAATTTATGTTGGTCCTGGGAAGATGGCACCACTGCCGGCGGGATGCTGATTGCGAACTACGTAAAGATCTGCCATTGGAGTGTAACTGACTCATAACCGGCAGCAAAAGTGCTGTTTTCAGTCATCGATTTGTAAGAGCCACTAGTGGTAGACTGAATCCATAAAATTTACCTACTCCCTAACCGAAACCATGAAATCAACAGCAAAATTTCTGTAACAGTCGGTCATAGACATTGAGAGAATCATCAAACATTGGATAACGGATGCGCGAGAACGAGGTTACAGACGGAGAGCGCTCAGATGAGCTTGTTGCCGACTACTGCGGTATATCACATCAACCAATGCGTATGTCACTGTCCGCGGGACACAACTGATTTCTCAGGAGATCGCTTGATTATTTCTGTTTGACGGCTTACATGATGTGACCAAAGCAAGGACATGAAAACAAAAATGTATTAGTACAATTAACAAAATTTGGATGCAAAATTTCATTGATTTTCAAGAAAAAAATTAATTTCATGACGCCATTACATTTTTCAGTTTGCTTCTGTTATGCGCACACAGTTTCAGAGCATCCGCTTGTAGCATCGTGACCGCTTGAGGGGTACTTGCCTCTGTCTTCCATGCGAAATGCATGCTGACCGGATTGGTCAGCTAAGATGATAAACTGACACTGGCGTATCACGGGCCCCGACAAGTATAAATCAGAAAAAACAGTCGGTGCGGGTAGGCGATTCTGATAGTTTGAAGCAACTGTAAAAGAGGAAAATGTCAGAGAAGAAACAGAAGATACTGAAGGAGCATGCAGCATTTTCTCTGGCCCATGTGTTGCCCGGTACCGGATCGGTATCGGTAGCATTCTGGACTTTTTCAAATGCCCGGCGAAGTTACCAGAGTCCCTGGAATTTTACCGGACTGCCTTTTCCGGTTTCACACGGAATCCGGTGTGTAACCGGGTACTGAAATGGGGAATAAATTTCCTCGGGATTGGAGCTAATTTTTTCAATGGCGAAAAACCTAGCAACCTGGTTTGGGTTTGTCAGTGCCAGAGAATTTTTAAGCATATAGGTTTCCCATAGTCTCTCAGATAATCCGGTAAGAAAGAGATTACAATTTGGAGAATATTCTTTCGAGGAAATGCCAAGCGGAAGTTCACGGAGGGATCCAGACTGGCGTAGTCACTTTGGGAAATGAAATCTGTACGCGACATAATACAGAATCACCATGAAGTTTTCTGGGTTAACGGAACAATTTAAACCATGTCTTGTTATGTTTTCCATCGATTAGGTTCGATGAGATGGTCGAGAGGAAAGCATGCCCAAAGTTTTTTTTTTGTTTCCTCCATTGTAAGGAACGAAGAGTGTTTTACACCCTTTCGTTGTCAAAGCATCGTAAACGTAGGAAGCTCTCTCTGGACGATCAGGCCCCTCGCTGCTATAGTTCAGTTCGTTTCAGCGCTCAAAGTGACAAAGGGCGGGAAGTTCGGTGGTGACTACACAATGCTGCCAGTTAATGGGTAATAAAGTGGGCCTGATCCACAATCCACGCTCCGGATGTAGGATGGTTGCTGTCACGGCACAGCATGGTTGCCACCGGAGGGGTAAGCAGTAATTAATTGCGCGATTATTCATTTCCTAGAATGAATAAATCCGGTTGGAAGAATATGAAACGGGATGACGACCCTATCGGCTTAAGAAGTCTGAGCTGAAGAAGGGCTCATAAAATTGAAATACCCAAAGACACAGGCCCTGGAAGTCAATCATTAACAACTGGCGCTCGAGGATCTCAGTTTTAGGTGGGAACCGTGGCCGCGGGGTCGACTCATGTGAATGACGGGGAACTGCTTATCTTCCCATTGTGTTTGTAGGTTCTTGCGGGGCAGCTTCTCATACTGAAGGAAGGTTCAGCGCCCTGAGATTGGCTGGGTTTGCGAAGGCATTTGTCGGAAGGTATCTTTGGCAGCAACTCCTGCAGTTCGTCGCACGAGAGTGGGATGGTCCAATGCCGTTGCTCAGCGAGTAGATGGAGATTTGGGCAAATGTTTCAACCTCGACCTTGGTGGCTTGACGTAGAACACAGAATGACTTAGGGAGCCTGAGTTGGAACATCGAAATAGCTAGGAAGTGACCACGGGCCGTAATCCCGTATGTGACGCGGGAGCCCTTGAGGGTCCTGTAAGCCCCCGATAAATATGGCAAACGGAACTTCTCATGAATGAATAAAATTAGGGCTGCTGGGACCTGGGTTTTCCGAACTAGGTGAGAAGCAGGACTCGTAGTAGCTTCTGGATGGTCAGTGGGAGACCAATTCACGAGAACCTGTTAGCAATAAAAGACAGTTTTGGTTGCACTCTTCAACAGAATAAGCAAAAAGGGGATGAGTAGACACAAGAGCCGAAATAGGGTAACGCAGGGCTTTCATGACGCAAAAGGATACACAGGGTACGAGATTAACTCAAGGTACATAGTGGAGAGAAAGTAAATGTCCGGATCCAACGACAGTACCGAGCCGCCTACGAGGGCGGATCACTTGGATCGCTAAGGAACCGCAAAGTCTATTACAATTACGTCCAGTCTAAGGCTGCTTCGGGATAGGCCGAAGTTGGCGGAAAAAGCCACCAGGGGATTAGAAGTTGGCCGACAGTCAGGAGGAAAGCCGACTGTCTCTGAATTTTTCCCGCAGGCAGTGATACAAAGGATCAAGGGACAAGAGGGACGAACAGGAGGTACCGTCACCCCGTCCGGTGGAGATTCCCGGACGAAATGATCACCGAGGAAGAAGTGCGGACAGCCTGAAACGTATGAACGCGCGGAAGGCAGCAGGACGCTGACTGAGATCCCACCAGCGTCAGCAAATCGCGTTGGCGTGGTCTGGCGAAATTGTTCAGCTGTTTACCTGCATCGGGGAAAGAACGGCAGCTTTCCTCGATCGGGATTACGTCGACACCCTGCTGGTGCATAGAGGCAGGCCAAAAACAACTATGGGCATCTACAGACCGGTGAGTCTGACATACTATTGTGCTGAAGAATCTTGAAAGAGTTCCTTTGCGACAGGATAGTCAATCAACGAGAAGTCAACAAGTTAATGATAATAGAACAGCACTGATTCTGGCAGAAATGTTCCTGTCTGACCGACTTCATAAGCTTCCTGGACGAAGTAACAGGTAGAAATGATGGTGAAAGAGTAGATGTCTGCTATCTGAACTTTCAGAAAGGCTGTTGATTCTTGAACCACAAGCTTCTTCACCAAACGTCCCAAGCTTTCAGACTGAAATGCTAAGTTGAGTAGAGCTGAATAGTCAAAAAGAGAGTAGATCTTTCAGGGTGCATTTCGAGGGGTGTCTATCGGAGGGTGGATCGCTACACAGCGGGTGCCACAAAGGTCGGTCTTGGGGACACTGCTCTTCCTCATGTACGTCAACGACATAGCCAGCGGATTGGAAAATCCGTGTCTCATGTTTGTTGACGACATCAAACTATTACGGACAGCAAACAGTGAAATTATCCAGAGGGATCTGAATAAATTTCACTGGTGGTCAGCAAGGTGGGATCTTCCGTTGAAACTTGGTAAGACCACAACGCAAATTTTCGGGCGGCTCACGGAAGGAGAAGCAAAGTCCCCTCATCGATTGGGTCCAATTAGTCATCAGGTAGCGACGGAAGAAACACAGCAAGCAAGAGTCCTCGGAATGGTAGTGAGCGAGACTTCAAACCTAGTCTGCAATGCCAAAAGGAAGCCGTACGCCAAATTAAGGATCTAGGAGGCCTAAAGTTGTTCTGACGCTGTTCAAGGCATTTGTCAGACCGTACTTGGAATACTGTGTCCAGGCGTAAAGACCACATTTGTTAAAAAATATTAAAATGCTTCAGCAGTTTCAGCGTGCTTTTACACGGTGGATTGAGCATTTTAGACACATGGGATATGAACAGAGGCTGAGAGCGCTTGGCTTGCCCCCACTGGAAAGACGTAGAGAAAGGGGTTACTTAGTAAATGCCTTCAAGATAGTTTAACATCTGATCGAGATACGGGTCATCGCGGAGCCTTATTCCATACGAGGGGAAAAGAAAAAAAACCCCGGAAAAACACAAACACCCCTCAGAGGTAAGGGAAACGATTGTACGGAGACACGGTAACCACCCGAGTTGAGGAGCAAATCGTTTGCCATGCGAGTGGTGAATGGCTGGAACAGGCTACCGGAGGAAGTAGTAGAGGTGGGATCAGTGCGCAAATTCGAAGGAAGACTAGACAGTTATATCTATGCGCTGATTGTGTTTTGAGAGAGCTAGTTGTG
Source organism: Fasciolopsis buskii (assembly GCA_008360955.1). Classification (NCBI taxonomy): domain Eukaryota; kingdom Metazoa; phylum Platyhelminthes; class Trematoda; order Plagiorchiida; family Fasciolidae; genus Fasciolopsis; species Fasciolopsis buskii. The sequence goes on along the minus strand of LUCM01000616.1, from coordinate 4,077 downwards.
CTTATTGTTGGGCTTAGATGTTTGGGAGAAAAGCATATCATTACTTATCCCCCTTGTAGGAACTGAAGAGTTTCCACCCTACAGTTTTCGTAGCATCGTCCGATCCAAGGAGCTTCGGGTGCAAGAACCCGGACAATCACGCATCTCGCCGAATAATCGTCTACTCTAACTCGAACTTTAAATGGACCTGGGCAGCGCATGTAGGCATAGCAACGACCTTGGCCTCCAGTTCTCAGAGGAGACGTTCCAATTTTCGTTAGATTCATAGACTTTCCGGCAGGATGCTCAATCGTCTGATTTCTTAAACCGAAAGTTCTTTGGTTCAGACGGTGCTCCGGTAACATGAAGGTGAAAGCCCTCTTCAACTTATGGGGTGAAATGAGTCATGCACCCAACTGCAGCTGTCATTCCCACCACCTTTTTATTAAACACAGACAACCATGGGTTCTCAGGCCTCCCTTGAGTTGACATACGGATCTCACCTCGCGGCTTTTTCTGTTAGCTTGTTCATGTCGTTCACCAATCGTACGGCAAGCGATTTGTTTCTCACCCTGCTTTTCCACGCGCTCCCACGATAATTGTTTAATCGTCGTATCAGTTTATTTATTACCATCTGGATTAGGTTCCGAAAAACACCCCGCAACTTGGATAAGCCCTTAACGATCTCGAGGGCATGAAACAAGTCGCTTTTTTCTATGCATCCTTCGAGGGTGAACAACTGGAATGTGCTTTAGCATCGCACCTAGATCCATGAGCATGCAGCTGTTCCAAGCAAGAAGTGTAAAACACGATGAACCTGGCCTTCAATGTAATTCCAATGCCGGTCCTCCCAGCAAGAACACTGTTCCCTAAATGCTCGCGTCGAAACAATACGATCTAAACGGCGAAGAAGGACGCTGCAATCCTGGAACTGACAGGTCGGCCCAAGGCACGCCAGGCTAATTGACCGCCTTCTGAATTTCCAGATTAGGTTTAACAATCGCATTTTTTAATATCCCTACGCCCCTAGAAAGCTGAGTTTGTTCCACTGTGACCTGATACCAAGGTGAAAGCATACGGCGATTGTTAGCTGCATTTGAGCAAAGTGAGGCCAAAGGCTAACCCCGAATACGAAACAATTGATTCATAAATTCTACTATAATGGATTTTAAGGTTAATCAGCGCTGAAGTACAAACTAGCCCTAAACATGCCTATGCGAGAAACCATCAAAATTGGAGGGCTTGATTTCGGTGCACGGAAATGGGTAAGTTCCAAATAGCACGCCGGATCCGGTTCGGATCCGGACTCTGCCTGGTAAAATTCCGCTGAATCCCGGTGAATCTGGACACTGCATACGTGAAAACCCGGAAAGGCGGCTGGCTTTCGATCTTACTCCCTTCAAAGTAGATGTTTGAACAACCTCGGGTTTTTGACGCTCTCAACGGTTAGATGGCCGCATTTGCATTAGGTAAACGGCTGAACATTCCTACGTACGTACCGCGCATCGTGCGAAACTGCTTCCGTGACAGACTCAACAACCGTGGTCTTTCTTAAATTGAAAGACCCTTTTCCCCCTTTGAGTGCTCTTTACTAGAACGGTTTGCCAAAGAAGTTCTTGAATCCCCTGAGAGCATTGTGAGCGTCGAGGGATAAAAATTGTGCGTTAGATTACACCGACGATGTTGCTTGGATGCAGTCTGTGAGCCACAGCTTTGGGTCTTTCTGAGACCATAGATGTTTCATTGTTCCTGCAAATAAGTCGAATAACTAAAACCCTAGAAATAGTACTGGACCACAGAAGCAAACAGCAGGAGCTGCAAAGCTCTAACCGCCGCCAAATCCACACACAGCACGGCAAAACTGCTTAAACGCAGAACTAAACTCTGGGTTCTCAGCTACTCAAGTCCCGTGACATCATTCAGAACAAAAGATAATGTAAACAATCCACTGGAGATTGCAGGAAGTCTTTAGGTGAAATTCTTTGCATCTGCTCTGGTAAACGAAAAATCCCTACCCATGGCGAATCTCGCTTAACTACAAAAGTCGTACTCAACAGTTGTCTTTCTTCGAAGAACGTAGGCCAGACTTGGTAAAGGATCAAAAATTGGCTGCCACTCGGACTTAGATCATTGCCTCAGGCTTGGCGTTCGCTTTAACACGGGAGCGATATCCCAATTTGTTAGCAAGCATGTTCAACTTATCCATTCAGTGCCGCACCTTCCGTCACAGTGGAACAACCTCTGTGATTATACCCGCTCACAAAAGGGTTACCGTCTATGTCCGGAAACTATCGCCCAATAAACACATCCTATACGTTTCTAGATCATGAAGCGCCTGATTAAGAATAGTCTTATGGCCTACCTTCTAGAACATAAACTTATTAACCATGGCCAGCATGGCTTCTTCGTAAAGAAATCCCTGCGCTACTTGCATGACTGAATGACCGTCTGAACACTATACCTCGAGGCCTGAGCACTGGGGAGATCAGTTATAGTAATTTTTTTAGACATGACGGAGCTTCGACAGAGTATCCCAACCCTAGTTGCAAGTAAAATGGCATCCTACGGTATTGTGATCCAAATGCTGTCGCGGTTGTTCATCTATTGTCATTAGAAGCAGAATAGTGCAAGTCACATGGCTTAATTATCATGGAACCGTAGATTAGTGTCCAGCGGTTGTGATCCAAGGCAGCGTCCTGGGCCCCCTGCTCTTTCCGTTGTACGTTAATGATGTCCTCGATGTTATTCGAAACGGCACCCGTTTCTCTTTCGCAGACGATATCAAATTGTGTATACCTTTCGCCTGAAGCTTAGAATTCACGACTACGTCCACATATCACAGGACTTAGCGTCACTCAACTCCTGGGCAAACGACCTGGATGATGAAATTTTCCGCTGAAAAAAGCAGCGTCATGGGTACAAATGCGTTATACCCTCTAGAGAATTTCAAGCTTGGAACCCAATCATCCCGTTAATTGCCAAGTTCGGACCTTGGCCTTAAAATTATCCTGCACCCTAACTTCTCGGAGCAATGCTGTCGTAGCAGGTGGCGAAAGCAAATAAATTAGTGGGGCTGCTTTACAACCGAACTCTGAAGTTTGAAAGAAAGCAAACTACACGCTTTTTAGGACCCACGTCAGACCCATTCTGGAGTATTGCTCTCTACGTCGCTCTAAACATGAGGCAGTGCGAACAGAGTTGCAATTGAATAACGTCCAGCGGCATTTACAAGCAGTTAACTCGGCTAACTCTACAAGCCTAATTACAAGGGAAACGCTGTAGTCGCTGATGGTAGATCCCTTGTGGCTCCGAAGCATAAAAGCAAAAGCCTGGTACTGCACTTTAACAATATTATCACGGGGAAACAAATGCGTCTCTGCACCCTCGGTTAGAAACCCACTCCGTAACTCCCCTCCGAAATGCGGATCCTATTAAAATCTCCCTGTCATAAGACTTCCGTTAGAGCCAACTTCTTTATTGTTAGATTTTCGTCACTATGGGATAAACCTCCACCATCAGCTGCGCATGTCTGTCCACCCAATTATCTAATTGCATTTAAAAAAACGGAGTACGTAAAGTAGAGTTACTGTAACCTATCTCATTAATCTATGCCACCCAAACTCACTTTAGGAATCGAGTATAATGAAACTGGATTGGGCTTCTGAAAACGCATTATTACCTTTTTTCCGGTTCATTGCGGAAAGGGAAAGTAAATCTCCCTACTAATGTCACTAAGGAATCAAACCTAGTCTCTTCCACTTCAAACAGAGCTCCGACACCGGCGCAATGCTACTTTTGTACGTGCAGTACCAACGTCAGATGCTCGCAGGCCGTTTCTGTGCTGAAAAATGGTACCTATTTGCTAAAATAGTTTGACTTCCTTATCCATTAACCCTACTCGTTCTAAACTGCGTATAGGGGAGCTCACCCATCGCCCTCTCCCCACGCCATCACTTACTAATCCAACTACCTCGCCGAACCGGTGTGCAACCATAACCTGCCAACTGTATTCCAAAAAAGACAACATTCGCTATCAAACCGCACCCTTACTTTCATTAACTCTTCTTTTCATGCAAAGACTGGCCTGTAGAAATCACC
>LUCM01000615.1:8349-27933 GCA_008360955.1 Fasciolopsis buskii | reverse complement strand
CACAAAGGTCGCTGGGTCTAATGGAGCAAAACCGACAGCTCCCTAATTGCAAAGAGGTGAATAACGTGCGTCGAAAGTTGCAGCGTCAGTTGATGATAAGCCTTAAGGGTGACCGCGAAAACTGGTGGGTTAAGGTAGCCGAAGAGATGGAAATGACGTCCGCTTCAGGTATCAGTCAAAGACTGTCTAAGTTTATACGCGACAGCGGTGGGCGGCGAACTCCGATTTGTGAAGTCGTGTGCGATAGGACTGCAGAGCTCATCCATAGTGTACAGCAAAGGCTGGACCTTTGGGCAGAACACATTAGGCCGAAGTCTGCAGCCGCAAATCCTTGGGAGGTGTCACTTGATCTCCCAACGGAAGTGGAAGTGCAATCGAATATTCGGCTTCTGGCGAGGGAAAAAGCAGTCGGTCCAGACGAACTCTCCCCAGTTCTTTTCAAACTGGATGTAGAAGCTCTGAGGAAATGTCTTACCTTCTTGCTTCATGATATTTGGAACAAGAAGCGTATTCCGTTATCGTGGGGTGAGGCCCTGATTGTACCCATTTTCAAAAAGGGCACACGGAATGACTGTAGCCATCATTGTGGGATTAGTTTAATCCCGATAGTTACTAATGTGTTAGCTTCAATAATGCTGCGTCGTTTGACACCGATTCGCGAGAGTAACGGTGGCATGTCATAAGAGCTGGAATCGATCAGCGGCGGTTAAATAATGATCAACAAGTAGTAGGTGATTTCTGCAATACCGGAAACAACGAGACAACGTGCAAAATTGTGACACAAGTTGATTCCTAAACGATATTTTGAAATCTCCCGTTCTTTTTAATGCACATCTCGGTAGGGTTTTATGTAAACGGTCGTATGCTTTTTGAGAGTCTCGCGCTAGAATTTGAGCTCTCAAGTAAACTTCTTCTGGTGAATCATATTAGTTAGGAAGATGTTTGTTTTTTTGTATTCATTCCATGCATTATGTTCCAAAACTGGCAGTAAAATTGTACCCCGGTACTACGTGTTTCATCTCCAAATAAACGGTACCAATTAATTTGTTTTGTTGGTTTATGATATTTTTTGTATCACTAAAACATCCTAACTCCCTTGGAAGCCACACTCGAGTAAAATTTTGGCCCACTTGTAGCGACCAGGTTGATACAATCCGAAATAAAGACAGATCGAAGTTGTCATTGGAGTATTTGTAACAAACTAATCAATGTGGATTAATCAAACCCCAACAATGTTTGTTTCAGGTCAAATTGTTCCAGGTTGTGACAACGAATCACGTCCGCGATTGGGACAGTCAATCAAAGGTTAACCAGCACCAAACCAATAGTCGTGGGGGTAATGCTGAGAATCTGCCTTTTTTCGTTGTTGTGATAAACGACCGAACCAAATCGATTTGATGGTATAACAACGGGTATGAGTTCCAAAAACGGACCTGAAAAAGCAAATCATGCTCGTTAACTCTTGTGTGCACCTGCTGGTTAGACAGACAATATATTAGTTGTCATCAAACCGAGAACACAGGAAAAATTTCCCTCGGTGGTCTGGACAGTGCTTGTAACTCAGCCACGATTAGCATGAAGTCAGAAATTAGTGTGGGGTTAAAAGTGACCAATCCTCGCGGACGTATATTGGCATTCTAGCTCTTTTCACTCATACTGTTTGAAATATGTACTGACTAAACTATTTCAAAACACTTTAACGACAATGGATAAAAACCGTGTGAAAACAAAAATCAACATCTTAGCACGATGATTCAAGATTATCGCTATTCCCTACGGTTCTCACGGGACATGAACCAGCCAAGCACGAACGAGTAACAAAATACAAAAAGTTAAAACAATGGCTCATGACCATCGAAATTTTCTGCAGCACAGAAACGTCTAAGACGATCGATTGTGAAAACATACATATGCATAATCGTGGTGGGTTTAGCTGCGAGCACAGTTCCAAGTACCGTCCTTTGAAATAGACTGGACGCACGAATAGACTCCGCAAACCTAAGGCCACAAAACAATGAAGGCAACAAAATCACCGATCGAATACTACCAAATTGAAGATGGATGAAGTGGACGGGTTCGAACCCGAGACCGTCTCAAATTTAGTTATCTTGTGTATATACCTGTTATTGTGGATAGTCATTTGACTGGGAGTGTTAACAAACCTAATCACTCTCCCACAACAGTCATGGTCACAAGCGTTCTGGAATTTTTAAAGTAATAAATGTCTAATTTTTGGAGTCACTGAAAATTATACTGCCAAGTCCGTAATCTGTGTACCAGATTCGGGCAAAATCCATATTAGTAATTACTAGAAAACATCGTCCGATCGATGGATCACGTTGAAATATTACTTAATTCATGACATGACTAAAACATAAGTGCAATGGAACGTGCAAGCCCTAGAGCCACTGCGGCCCACTACACGGCGGGTGGAGGGGATCGACAACAGTGACCCTGAAACTTGCAGTCACTTGCAGTCTCTAATAGGTCGAGCATGGGTAATTCGGCGGATGACAATAGGTTGCCGTCTACCCCGAGCGGCCGGTGGCGGATCCGGGATTCAGACCCTCGATCTTCCCGGGGTGACAGATGCCTACCACAACTGGCCACCGCTGACCAGGAAAAAAATTCTCCGTACCAGCATTGCTCTCAAGCAATGTAAAATATCTACGAGAAGAAAAATGCCCGATTTATCTAATTCCGTCAGGCTTGGCAGATATTACACACTAGAAGCAAGTGTTCAGCGAGAAATATAGTCGCGTCCTAATCTCTTTGACAAGTTGACTTAAACACAAAGAAAGAAATCGTGCAGGCGGCCTTGTGACTGACTTATGGCAAACAACCCTGATGCAATGCTACCACAATTGATGTATATTTAGCAACAACCCTGTGAATGAGGTGTAACTTCGATTGCTAAACTAGTTTGGATCGATCATCACGTCAAACATTTGCATCCTGCTTTCTTTCACGCGTATTGATGGCCCTCTGCTTGTCGAGACATTCACCAAGACAGAAAAAAGACAGGAACTGAGAGGTGTTATTATTTTGTATCACTTCTGTCAACTGGATACACCAAAACCGTTTGACATTTATGGGAACCGGCATTCTCTTTCAAGCTGCCAGTACGTAATCGGAAATTGAAACAACAAGCATTTATTGACGTGTTGTATGTTTATCCGATCAGTTAATCCACTTCTAGGCGTCCAGAAGAAACAAACAAATCCAACTCGTCTTTCGTGAAGATGATTCTAGTTTCAAGAGTGGAATTTCCTGGAATTTTGTGTTTCCGACAAATGTTCTTTCATAAACCCACTCATTTGCTTTTTCCAAGAATGCCCTTTAAATATCGGATTACTTGTTCCCATAAAACCATTCTCCTTATGGTATCAATACTCAATTCACCATTAGGAAACTATGGAAACACTATAAAGCTGCTTCATTCTTGTTAGGGATCATCCCTAGTGCATATCCACGGTGCCCTAACTGGAACACGAACCGGGGATGAACGATTCCGATTCAACCGCCTTAGCCAATACGCTACCGGGCAGGCATTCAGCGGTTTGTTCAACTTCACCGCATGATGATAGTACACTTATCCGTCATTGATTTGCACGGCCACGGGATGCCACCGCAAAGCAGTCGTCTCTTGCTGATAGATGACTTCTTTGCAAGTAGCCTAAGTACGACGAAGGCTTTGGACATGGCCTACAGAGCTTGGTCACTTCGTACGCGTTCGGGCGCTTTGGATATACGTTGCTGCGGATTCCTAACTAGGATGAAACAATTGTACAGTGTTGCCATGGTTTGCTAACGGCGAGCTGAGCCTTGATATCAGATGATAAATTATTTCATGAAACCTGGGTAATTTGATGTCTGAGAAATTCCGGACACTTTTGACGAGCGGGTTCAAGATAACATCAAGATGAGAACCTGGGTTAAACTAATCATTGACCCCCGCAGTTCACGAATTCAAGTATGATGCAATTGGAGGCATAACCTTTGAATCATGGTATAAAAGGCTTGAAGATATTTTTCCTGTGGATGATACCGTAAAAGTACACATATTAAAGTACAAATGAGGAAGTGCAAAACACATACGAGATCTTAACCTCAAGTAGACCATTACAAATATCAGTCCACTGTTTAAAGAGCGAACTTTACTATCCAGCATATGTTACACGTGTTTACAGATCATCAGGCAAACGGATAATGATACTGTTATCTACGCTAGGCGAATCAATCGGAAATGCAAACGATTTGTGTTGGAAAAGCTGACATCAGACTAATTTAAATCACTGACGTTGGTCCTCGGTCTAACTCCGTCAAAACGACAATGACATAAAGACTCGTTTTTTTCTATTCGGCTAGATCCGTCAGATTCGATTTCAGTTCAAGATCTCATCAATGAATAACTCAAACTGATGCACTTCAAGTAGGATTCACAAATGTTTCATGAATCAACCGACAAGTCGGACTCTGTGAATGGGTACAATTTACAAACTAGTTGGCACGTCTCGTAAAAATCAAAAGGAAACCAGATTCTCAGTGGATGCCTTCACTTTGAGGACACTGTGGCAACTGGCACTTTGTACGTTTCCTTCAATTTCGATATCAACCGGTGCTACGGCTCTGATCAAGAAGACATAAAGAATTTTATGCAAATTTACTCAATCAATCAGCTTGATGTCCAAAAAAAGGTTATTGAGATTCCAAAGACAGTCAAATCTTGCATTTGATTATATTCGACATGGAAATACATCACCCTTTCGATTACTGGGTTTGTTTGTGCCTCTACAAATCGATACTGCCTCGGATATTATCATAATTTCTCAAGTAACCTGGACATCAGGACATTCTATTTTGCTTCCAACGCAAGTTCTCGTTTCTTATTGCATCGGCATTTGTAATACTGGATGCTCTATCGACGTGAATCAGTTAGGAGTCGGTTGGATGGAACAGTTATATTTCTGGCATGTTCTTATCAACCCGGATTCCAATTCAGCTGGCCCTTTATTTTATCAAATCTCGTTGCCAATCGACGCTGCATGTGTTGATTTGCAAACGCACGCAAGGCCTTGTAGCAACAATGTTCCCAAAAAAATTTTCATGCCTTTTAAAGCCAAGTTTTCGGTTTGTGTTCTAACATGAAGGCCACTTTACGTATCAATCCGGAGAGCAAATCTGTTTTTCGTCCAAAAAAGCCCTGTGCCTTACTGCGCCCCTGCACAGGCTGACATCGTGCTTGGTCGTTTAGAGGGCTTAGGGATACTAAGAAAGGTGACCTGCACCACATGAGCTACTCCAATCGTGACCGTGAGAAAAAAAGCAAACGACGCTGTCAGCATTTGCGGCGGTTTCTGAATTTGTTTGAATGAACTTATTTAAACGTACGCGTACCCACTGCTAATCCCAAAATATCGTTTTCTCAAATTTAATAGGGGGAAGAGTCTTTTCCAAACTTGACTTTTCAGATGCCTACTTACAAGCAGAAGTTGAAGAAAAGTGAAAAAGCTATTGGTGGTCATTACCCATAGGGGCTTATGTCCGTACAGCAGATCCCCGTTCGGCGTTAAATGTGCGACAGTCATATTTCAACGAATTATGGACACATTGCTCAGTGGTCTGTCTTAGGTCACGGCATACATGAATAGCATAACTGGTGTTAGTGTCTCCATCGACAAACACAGCACACGTCCAGCTTTAATCAAATGGCTTTTGACTTCAAATGGGAGAAGGCATGTTTCTCCTGTCTCTCTCTCTCTCTCCCTCGATGATAGACAATTGCCAGGTCTGAATGAAATAACAGCCTACCAAAATTTGCCCGGTTTATCTAACAAACCAAATGTTCAGTGGTTACGTGCTCTGAAAGGGACACAAAATGACTGGGGTAAGCATAACGTGAAGATGAATTTACAAAACTCAAATAGGCTTTTCTGTCCAAACTTGCATTGCCAGTTTACAATACTCAGCTCCGTATCACGGTAGCCGCCGTTGTATGTGACAGTAGAATAGATACGGTTTTATTACACCAAGATCCTGATGGTAGTCAGAGAGCGGTAGGTCACGTGTCTCGTGCATGAACCGCCGGAAACAAAAAAGAGAACGACTGACGTTGATCTCTGTCGTTCAAAATCTTATGAAATGCGGTCTAGGTGACTGTTCACATTGTACTTTGAGCCTAACCATTCGTTCAGGCAATTGGATTACAAAGTTGGGCCACCTTGCTAATGAGCAATGATTGTGTCAAACAATGCATGCGCACCGAGAGCTTCGGACACGCTGATACGTTATGCTGCCAGATCGCTCGCAAAGCCTAAAGTCGACCAGAGGAATGCTGGGATAATTTCAGCATTCAATTTGAATGCTGAAGTCATTCAAGTGTTTTACAACTCAGTACACAATTTGCCAGTTACAATCAATTCCGTTAGCTAGGTAACCCAAGGCAATTCCACAATACATCGGATCCGACCTACTAACTGCAACGAGGGAACGAAAAATCAGATACGTCTGCCGTCGGAAGAAAGCACTGACAATCGTAAATGGCTGCTTGATGCGATCCATTCCACAATGCTTTCGTCTCAAGTTTCCTCACCGGCTACACACAGGTCATCTAGGTCTGATACGAACGAAAGTTATTGCCAGTTCGTATGTCCACTGGCCAAATAGAGACTCAGACATTGCGCATTCTAGGCCCCGGTCACGAACCCACATAGATTAGTCAGGATTTATGAAAAAATCAGAATTTTCAGTCGTCGTTGTTGCCTACTCGAAATGGCCCAAAATATTCCCAAAGACCCAAGCATCCGCATACAATACAGTGGCTGACCTTGATCTTCTTATTTTCTTAGTTCGGTGTTCCGGGGGCCTATGGTGTGCAGTTTACCTAGGCGGGTGCACACCATTTGTTCAGTCTTGCGTACTAGCCGTAATCAATCGGATGGGAAAGCAGATTTAATCGAGCTATTCAGAAGTTACAGGAGGATGGAATTCTCACACCTCAAGGACGCGTCGTCCGACAACAAATTCATTCGCATAAGACGGTACATCAAGTGAACCATTTTTAGTAATCCCAGAAACGTGCTACTGACGTTATTCAGCAAAGAACTACAAATTCCATGTTGCTTGCCAGATGTAAAACCTGAACCAGGAACAGACATCTGAATCATCTGCGGTAAAGGAACACACCAGAAATTAATCTGCAGTAAGTTTACGTACGAGTCACGTGACACAATGGGGCACAGCATCCTTTCAACATTTGTGGACAATCAGCCAATCAAAACCGTAGAGACAGGCGACCGTGAATTTCAAACATGCCTCGAATGCCATTAGAAGGAATGCATTTCACTAATCGGGATTTCTCCTATTTTGGAACGAAATCAATCCAGTTCCTATTGATAATTCGTATCCGTGCCTTATTACTAGTGGTTGAATTTTGCACCGCGATTTCAAATGCGAATGCTACACGATACCTACCCAGCCTTATAACATGCGACAGATATTAATCATTACTGAGCTCTGATTGGTTACTAATTAGTCAATCGCGTTTCTTTACTCGGTACTTAAGCAAACATTTGAATTGTACATTTCACATGTACAGATAAATCAATTCTCAACTTCGTGGTTGTCCTGACCTACCAGCTATCAGTTTCAGCATAAATAAGTTGAGACGTATAAGATGAAATGAACAAAACAATTCTTTCGTCGACCTAGTAGTGTTAACCTAATTTCTTCTTGTTGTACGTTTGCCTAGTGCACATAGACAACCATAGAGTTTTCATAGAGAGGATTTTGGAACTTGAACACTCTGTGTTCCTTATTCTGTGTGACTCCGTTTTGTAGGAAGCCGTCGGTCGTGTTCTTTCTCCCACCAACGATTGACACTGGGTAGACTAGGTACGCAATTCGGTCCTGGGAGAAATTGGAACCAAACATCCACGGTGACTTCCAAATTGGACTGGGGGACAGGAACCAGTTGCAAAGCTCGACTATATATGTGGTTGGGTCGAAACGTGCTCTAGACATTTTGGTATATTGTGAGCTATCAGTTAAGTTAACCTCAGGACTTACCACAATAGTAAATTCATTGTTAACTTGTTCAAGTCATGTGCCTAACTTGGTCCAACTCGATGTGAAACTTGAAAGCTTTGTGGTATCAAGCAAAATAGATGGTCCAAATTACTCTGCTTAGTTTTCACTCTGCGACAGACGTTTATTATGTAACGGTTTGGCCCACTTACAAGCGGGATTTCAATAGTCAACAGTACTAGGCATTGGAATGAAACACTTATGTCAAGGAGGTTGATTCTAGCGTATTCCAATTTGCTAACAGTAAATTACCAGGTCCCTATTGTGCATTTAACTGTCATCAAATCAAAAATCTAGTCATACTAACACTTGATCGACAGTCGAATTGTTCCCACCCGTTGTGCGACTTACTACACAGTGGAAATTCCTTCTGCATCACTTGTTAGTTCAGAGTAAACAAACATGCATTAATCAATACTTGGAGTCTAACGTATCGAATCAACCGATCATTACGGATATGCTTGGTGGAATATTTTTTCACATCCCTCCAGTTTTCCCTTTGTTATGTCTCTTCTTCTTACCCCATCGGGGTACAGTGGGCAATGATCTAATTGGAACTCAATTGATTTAACGATCAGGAACAGTATTGTTTCACGCAAACAAATCTGTTTGTAGAAAAAGTGAGACTTGCAATTAACATATGAGTATTATTTGACCATTTCTTACCGATTTAGACCAAGTTGAATCGTGCCAACCTGGGTAGATCGACCTCACGGGTAGAAAGTACAATACACGCGAATGAGACATGCACATGTGACAGATGTGTTGACTTGTTAAAAAGATAAAACACATAGTGAATATATCATCATGCTTTGGGAGACGAGAAAAAAGTACCGGAATCGTTTGATTCCAATCGATAAGCAATAGATTAAGTAAACGGTTTTAGTTTGAATGACAAAATGTTTGTTTGTTCATGGTTGATTCAGAGTTTGCTCAAGCTGAAGCATCGGATAAACTGGATCGATATCCTTCTGAACAATTCAGACGTTCGTTCAGTCAGAATATCCCCGGACCTGTTGTTATTTCTATATCATTCGTTATTTCAAGCGATTGTTCAGTTGAAGATAAGACCACGTAAAATGACGCATTGTCCATTGGAAGTTGGGTCGTTTGTCCCATTCATTTATTGGTTACACTTCAAGCGGCCAACCACTGTGCGTGAGTGAACCACGCTTATTCCACACCTTTCTTTATGTCGGTTGTTTTCTGTCAAATTCGGTTTCAGTTTTCAAATCATTCCGTAATAAAACTGAACAGAACGGACCGAAAAAAAACCCGTCTGAGTGGATCATTTGTCGTTGCTACCCGTAACGAAATTTTCCCGAGAAGTACTCCATTTTTATAGGTTTCCCAGTCATTGTACAGCCGTTCCCCAAAGTTTCTGATCCCAGTAGAGCAGTTTCTCATCTCGTCTGTATAAGCAATAATGACTGGACTAATCGCAGGGGCCTCATTTAACCGTGAGTGTACATACCTGAGAGTAGGCCTGTGATTTTGTTTTACGTCCCCTGTGGTTCTCTGTCCTGTGCATTAGGGCATGATAAAAATAGTTTAAACATCGATCCAAATCCATCTTCCTGAAGCGGATAATTTGACCTGCTGTGGTCACGTGGTTAACACCATGTCGTTTCAATTTGAAGGTCACAAATTCGCATCCCATTGGTTCCGGTAAACTTCTCCGCTTGGGAACTCTACGTGAGCCGCCATTTCATCCTGAAAATGGTGCACATTGTTGTTTCGTTTGTAAAGGAGACAAAAATACCCAAAGATATCAACAAAACAGAATGATGTTATATGGTAGATGCGTTTTGGGTCAACTATACTTCAACCGACGAGGTGCGTACAGCCTTGGCTACAAAAAGCGACCCCTTTCGGATTTATACAACCCCAGTCGGATAATTTTTCGATTACCTACCATTTGGGTCTCTGGCTGAGAGGGGCATCATTAAGCCAAATGGTCGTACAATGAATGGATTATCTATTGAACGGCAAGATGCACATTCCATACGATTTGGCTTCGAAATCAAATTGTCCCACCTCATCGATGGAATTTAATAAACGAGTTGTAAACACGGCCGAACTAAGATTTCCGATGACCTGGCCGAATACAAGCCAAATAGTAAAAAATGTGAAAATTACGTGATGTGCCCAATTTGGATTTAGAAACTTACCTTTTCAAGTAGTCAGCATTCGCCATCTCCAATTGAATAGGGAAAGGCTACCCTGTATCCGCGTTTCTTTTCTAATTTGTCATACAGAATGTTCTACAGAACGCTTCATCTGGTCTTTTAGACGGCGCAGTTGGATTTCTCTCAGAAAACAGAGTTTTGGACTTAGAGTATGCCGATGATATCGGCCTGCTGAGCGACGATACACAGGCAATTGCACGCACGTCAGACCACTTGGCAGTTGAGGTTTATAGGTACGGCACGTGCCTTACACCTTCAAAGTGCAAAGTGGTTCATCCAAACTGGCAGGAGCGTGTGCCTGCACTCATTATTTGAGGTAGTCGGTTAGAGGTGGCCAATAGCTTCATGTGCCTTGGGGGCCTAAACACACCTGGCGGTGTCGGAGAAGAGGTCACACCACGAATTGCCAGAACAGCTTTCGCAAACCTGCGACACTCGTGGCGCTGCCATGACATCCGGCTTTCCCTCAACGAAAAGGTGACCAGTACCACTGTTCCTGTTGTTCTACTTTACGGTTGCGAAACCTGGCCTCTCCGTGTTGAGGATAGCCGGTGACTTTCTGTGTTTAACCACTGATGTTTCCAAAGCATTCAGTGCTCGTGTCTGGACGAGAACATCGGGTGAGCAATGACGAGGTTCGTCGTGGTGTGTTGGGTGGAGACAGTCGTCCTCTGACTGAAATAATCACCCTCCGTCACCTTCGCTGGCCTTCATATGTATTATGTTTGTCTGCCCATCGTTTATTTTTTTCCACTCTGTTTGTGCATGCATGATGCTGAGCGAGGGTGGATAACCAACGCGGCCGTCAGGCTATGACTTGGAGTAGAGGTATGAAGAAATTAGTTTCGGGTTGTGGCCTCGGTTGATGCTTCTTCGTCTTTGTGATTGGCGTTTAAGAGATGAAAATTGTTGTTTGGAGGACGCCACAATCAGTGGCGCGAATGCTGTATGGTCTATCTTTAGAACTCATCTTCCAAAAAATTATCCGAAAACAACCGAAATATCACATAATGTGTGCGGTGAAAACCGAAAAAAACAACTGGTCTGTTATGATTCATTATTTTTCCCTTCCTCTGTTTCCTTTCTGCAGTTCCATCTCAGTGTTATTGTGTCGGTATCATGCTTGGTGTTCAAGCATATTAAATCACCTGTTAACGATCTGCTAATCTCATTTTCTGGTGAAACACTGGGCATTTGTTTCTCATCCATATTCGTGCCAGTACACATTCGGTAGACCTGTTCCATGTGTAGCCGAACGAACATTGACATCCGTGACGCAGTTTGAGGAACAAACGAATCGTTCAAGTGTTCATTGGATCAATTTGCTTGTGAGTTCAGTGTATATTTGTTGGTAAGACGTCAGACAGTGGTCAGGTGATGAAACCATGCGGGTACTCGATTGCTTGCACATGGATTTATTGCAAGGAACCAGGCGATATGGACGAGAGAGGACGCGACGCCAGTGAGAGTTGTCAGCCACAGAGACGTATGTCAGTCTGTAAAAAACTGAGCAAAATATTTGACTATTAACTGAGGTTTAGATCTACGCTATTTCCTTCCCACGATCTCTTGCCGTGGATTTCTGTCCCAAGTGCGCCGAGTAACAAATCAGGGTGACGAAAACTTTGTCTCTTCTCGAAGTCACTCGATGTGTCCATTCGTGTGCATGTCACACTCACAAATGCTGTGTGCCAAACCGGTGCGGTTGATACGCCCATCAGCTCCATTTTTTGTTCGGTCTACGGGGACGTGAAATTGGAAGAACGTATCCAATTAGCAGTCACCGGTCCATGATTGGTCGCCTCTCTCAGACGACCGTTCGCTAACGCGGATAAAGCACCACTGAGGTCTCTCCCAGTTGTTTTCACGAAGAGCATGAGAAGACAGGTGATCAGGCCTGGACGGTTCACCAGGGACGAACGAGATTTACCATTGCCACTTGTTCTCAAATTTACCTCAAGTTCATTTAACAGTTTCACATTTCAATGTTGTTTTTTTCTGAATTCCATCTTGAAATGGCCTAGTTCCTTTGGTTTGAACAAGCATGGCCGCATCACATGGGAGATGCCGTGATTGGGGCAGTTTACCAACTATGGTTTTTCTTTCCCCTGTCGGCTGACTGTTCCAAATATGGCCATATCAATCATTCAGATGTTCATCAGACCACGGTATGACTGACAGGGTTGAAAACAAAACAGGCTCTTTGCTTTGGGCTTTGCTGGATTTCAACACCAGTCGATCTTGTCTGCTCACACGTTAGTAAGTAATTTTCAGAACAAAAAATAACCGGATGAGACAAGCTACGGAAGATCTGTTCTAGAATCAATCAACCGGCTCCGATACCAAACCGATCGGGTCAAATGATATTTCCGAATAGTTTTGACGAAATTCCGGATAATGTTTACGTAGTTCCGAGGTAACGTGTGAAATCGTGCAGAAGTACAAAAATGTCAGTAAAACGTCATTGATCAAACCTTATCGATTCAATCATTCCTGAGACTTGACTGTTCTTAATGGTTGTCAGTTCAGCCATTCACTGCACCAGTTGTTCGACCAACTGATGACACGTTTTCATCGCCTTACCATTTAATGGGGACCATTTGTTTAATCAAAGTAATAGAAATCGTAAGTCGGTCATCAGACGTGAGCATCAAACAGCAGCACAGTTGCAACTTCTACAAGCTACCGAAAAGTTAAGCTTCGAGAATCACTCGAGCTGTCTTGTTTGTTGATCCCAGTGTCTCACGTTGTCTATCAGATCATTTGCCTTTGCATATGAAGCCCACATTGTCGAAACGGATCGCTGCTTGCCTCAACGAGTGTCAGAACACACACCGAAATGGTTGTCACGATCGACGATGCCGCCGTACACCGAAGGACAATCTCCGACCTTTTGGATCGCGAAGCACCTGGTCGCATAGGGCCACAAAGTTGACATAACCAAATCTTTCAGAGTACTAACGCACAATACAAATCCCAAACTACTGGCATTCAGTGATGCTTTGCATGTCAGCATGCACCAGCCAATTGTTTGAGCGGGCAAAAGGTTGACTCCTAGAATCAGTCTATCTTGGCACTAACCCACATGACATTCTTCAGCCTGCCACTACGCTTTTTGGTAACTGCACATGTGCAATTTCCCATCTGATTCAATCCACTGTGTTCTTTACAATCTACTGTGTACAAATAATAATATTTTGCATTCACGATCGAAAAAAGCAAACGAAATACATGCCTTCCGGGACAAATGTCATCTTTGAGCTTTGACAACTATTGACAGCTAAATTGTGTATAATATCGTCGACCCTACTCGCATCCCCTCCTTGGAGGGGCAGTTAGTCAAATAGTCAGTAGATAGTGAAGTAATAGGTCAGTCAGTACCGTTGACTGAAAGCAGTGAAAGCACAGAACTAACCAGACAACCATCCATCCCCACCCGAACGAACCACCAAAGCACATTATCCATTTACCCATCTATCTATCTATCTTGCCACATGATCGGACATAGCATTCGGGCTCCTTGTAATGTGATTTGGACCAATTGTCTCCAGCGTCACATGAGCTACTTGGCATTGGTCCAATCGCCCAAAATACGTCATAATTTCGTGTTGACTATGGGTATGTGAGGGTGCTGGCTTCTAATTTGCCAAATGCTAATCTGCATGATTTGGGACGTGGACATTCTAGTTCCCTAACAAACGATTGCCGGATTTCAGAAACAATCAGTTTGAAGAAAACTACATCTGATAGACTATTGGCATATTGAAAGTTGGAATATGTCTGCGATCAATGGCCGAACCAATCCGGGTTAGCAATAGAAGTTTAAGAATAACTATCCATCCGTATTGAGAGTAAGTACCTTCTTCTGGGACGAGTGAGTGATCCCGGAAATTCTTAATGAACTGTTAGTGAGATGCTTATAGGAATAACGAAGTCGAACCACTAATCGTCCAAGATGATAAAACGTGTCCCCAAAAAGCTGGCCAGACTAGACCTCTTCGATGGCCGCCGAAGTCTCCGGATTGAAATCTGCACGGTTCTGGGTGAAACTACTCAAAAATTACTATTTTGTTTGTGGGAAATTAGCAGATCTTTAGGATTTCGAAACATCATGACAGAAGTTTGATGTAAGTTGCCAAAAGAGGGGGAAAATGCAAAACACCATATTTCCCATCACTGACTTTCGTAAACTATTTCAATAATGGTTCTCATCTGTAATATTTGCCCCTGAAATCGTGATATCGAATTCAATCACTGGCAATAACGCACGGTTACGAATTACCAATATGGACTGAAGTGACTCCGACCCAAGCTGTGCATCTGAAGACACCGAGAAGCCCCCAGCAACTGGGAAAAATTGAGTTTATTTACAAATCGTGCTTTTCTATAAGAAGCAGGACAAATCCCAATGGCATTCAAGGCATATTTGAGCTTTGAAATAGGCTGCCTCCATGGTTCTGATTGGCTGGCTGTCTACGAATGCTAAACTGAAGTTGTACCGTACCGTTTCAGGTGACTTGAACACATCTTCATTCACATTCTCGTAATCATCATAGGAATGAGTGTGATCAAAGTTATTGCCCAAATCCATCTGCCAAGGAGGCCGGAGCACGTTTTTTAGTACCATTTGTACGTGGTTTTGGTTAAAACAAACTAATTGATGGGCTATCCTGGGGTTTGCTTTGTAGCCGACGACCGACCATGCAGTGACACTATCTCCAAGACGATTTCCAGTGCTAAAACTTGAATTTATCTCGTAAGAAGAATTAAGTTTTCTTTGTCATGTCCCACTAAACAAATGTTTGGTGTAGTTGGATGAACACAGTTGAAAAATCCCAGCCCACACTTAGATGTGTGACCTTCACTGTGATTCTCAATGTAATCCAACAAAAAAGACGCCGAAAATAGGTGAACTAGCGAAAAATTTGGTGCGTTGCCAGTTTGCTAGTTCTTCTAATGACACCTACAATTCCTGACCGGCTGAAGTAATGATTACCGGATTTCAAGTGCGTATAAAATGCAAATATGCACGAGGAGAACTGCCGCGTGCAAGCAGTGAAACTCAAAAATTTTTGTGGTGAGTTTACATGCAAGTCACCTGATGTAGTCCGATGCAACTTCAGACTGGGCTGTGTAGACAAACAACCAATGGGGACCGTGTCGACAAGCGGTCGGGAAATTCGAACATTCCGCGAGGACGATTCGACAGGACGTATTCCACCAATCGGAATATTTCCAACATTATATATAAATCCATGAGCTGTAAGTATAATTCAAACTTGTTTCTCATCTGCTATGGTCTTCTCGTTCATTTCATTCGGGCAGATTGGGTCAGAACCCAATTCAGTGCCCATTGGCAATTCGTATCCCTTAGTTACCGTGACTAACCGAATTCCGTATACTTATTCCAAGTCGAAATACTACAAACCGCATGAATAATTTAAATTGCATTACTGCAGTTTCGGATGTGTTTAAGGATCCAGACAGATAGAGAATAGTAAAACATTTGTATGCTCGAGAATAGACATGAACATAGTTATGGTTGGAATGAGTGACGAACGATGAAATGCACTTCGCTAGGTGTTCACTCATAGAGTGTGAGGAGTTGGTGAGTATTTTGTGGAGACTGATTTTTCAAAGCTGATTCACTGTTCTGACTGATGTGTCGTATTGTTTTTGACTTTTCGTTCACGTTTTGCACAACGTTTGCTTGAAACAAACGCTTTTCGTCTTTTATTTCCTTTGGCTATTTTCAGTGTTCATCGTTTTCGTTGGAGTAAATGCAGCCAGCGAACGGGCACATCACGTGTGAATTGCATAATTGGAGTTATTAAACGACTGGAAAAGTTGCGACCGAGGAACAGACCTTTTCCTAATAGAATTTTCTAACAATTCTCACCGTATTGAGCATTCGCTGGCGTCTTGGGAGATTTAGTCTAGTGTTCCTGGCCTGCCATCTGTCTTCACTTGTGGTGGCTTTCTTGTGTCACTCACGCACGGATAAGATAGACAGACATAAACACACGAAAATGCTTTCTCTAGAGCACGTCAGTCCAATACATCTTGCTATGGTGATCCGGAGATAGTCCTCACAGTCCATATAATGAGATTTGGCCAAACTTATCCTGACATCACACGCCCATCTGGATGACTCACCTAAAGGGTCCATCAGCGTCTAACTTTCGGACGTTTTAAACCTACCGCAGTTGTGTTGCCAAGCCCCCAGATAGGCGGGGATGTCGACTAAACGTTCGAGACAAGCTGGCCCGTGTACGGGAAGAAGAACGAGCACAAAGTGTCCGGCTCCGGAAATTCGCCGTGTGGGATCTTCCATTGTTCCGAATGGGTGTGCCAGTCCGCGTGTTTTATGCTCGCCTGATGTACAGCATTGCGTCTCAAGAACGTGTAGCTAACCGAACAAGATGGTTAGATTAGGCGGTAGTCCGATGAGCGAACCGTTTGCTGTCTGGGCTTGCGTCGACTATAAAGCTGCTCCATTGAGTGTTTGTCGATCAGACGTCAATTTACTAAGGCAAAAAGCAGACAGAACCGAAGACACAGAACTTCGGTTGACCAAAGGGTGTAACTACAAGCTTGCCTCACTTCGGCTGAAGGAATGGATTAGAATTAACTGGTCATCTGAATTCTGGACCAGTTCAGCTAAACTCACCTCATCCGTTTGGGCCCGGATGTGGCCGAGACTCCGGATTCGTCGTGGGCCCATGAATGGTCGGGATGGGCACAATTCAGCCTAACGTACTGGCCGGACCAAGTGAAAATTGAGGTAATCGTGTTTGTGGCCCGACCAAATCTCAAATCACACAGGTTTTTCGGATTCAGCCGCGCTCTGTTCGGTTTGCAGAATCCTAATTGAGCTGCGGATTGGCCAAGCCCGTGCGCTAGAAAGCAAACAATGAAAGTCAGCGTCTCTGTGCGTGCATTCTCTGGGGTGAAGGATAAAAAATTTTCGTTTTGTTCCAATTTCAGAGAGTTTCGCTTAGTTTGGCGCAGGTTTTATATAACCTGGTTACGAGAAGACAAATACAGAATCGGCCTGGCTCCCTGGTTCCCGGACCGATTGAATTTGATGTGATTTTCACTGGACGGTCAGGACTGAACGGCTCCTTCTGTCTGATCGATAAAAATGAAAGTAACTATGACCTGTTTAGTTGGTGGCTATCGATAAATTAGCTCCAACTTCAGGAGACCCACATAAACCGTTTGATAAAACCAAATAAATTGATCGATCTTGTTGGACACCCACTGTCCATTTCGGTCATTCACATTTGGCCTAGGTGGGGTAGGATTGAAGATAATTCAACAGAATCTGGTGAATTCATTTGAGCAGGTGACGATAAAAACAAATTTCTGATACACGGTGATTCATAACAAAACACGAACATGACCGTTTGTCTTTCATGCATGAAGCATGAACAAATAAATTCTGCAATGGCGAGTATGACTTGTTGTCCAGCACTGCATACTCTAATCGTTAAATCATTCGTACTTTCGGTTGCAAACAGTAGCAGTAGCATGTACATTCGGTGTACCGAGAATGCCCAAGAACAATCTAGCGTAACGTAACTGTACGAACATTGCTAGCTTTGGTCGCTTTTCTCATTCACTTTGATTGGTATTCCCTCTTCTCCCGTACCTGTCGCCTGGTTCGTTGTCCGCAATAAATCCACGTGCAAGCAATCGATTATCCGCATGGTTTCATCACCTGACCATTGTCTGATGTCTTAACAACAAATATACACTGAACTCATAATCAAATAAATCTATTGTACATTTGAACGATTCGTTTGTTCCTCAAACTGCGTCACGGATGTCAATGTTCGTTCGGCCACACATGGAACAGGTCTACCAAATGTGTACTGGCACGGATGTGGATGAAAATGAACGCCGAATGCCTCACAGTGGAAGCAGATGATGTAAATTGTCCAATTTGACTTCTGTTTGAAATTCGATGTTTATTTTGATAATCTGTGTTAAGTAGAAAGACCGGGAATGTGACTGAATCTTTTGCACGTGAGTCTACTTGAAACCAAACCCGTAAATCGGAATTGGGCATCTCACAGGCTTCACATTTCTGGTTGTTGGCGCGACGCAATCCCATGTACTCGTATCAGACGATCAATGGATCACGAGAAAATTTTGATTTCACTATACTGGAAGTTTGCTCACTTCGCCTCGTCGTTGGAGTGTAGCGCCGTCCCCTCGAGTGCTCGCCTACGACGAAACGACCGGCAATCTGTGCCTAACCGTCGGATGGCAACGTTTTGGGACTGATTGTCACACGTCATTAGTTACACTCCCCAAAACGCGTAACCGAAAATTGTACCCGAGCCCTGATCGATTTTGGTTGACAGAACTACTCCTTGTTCTTGAAAAAGCATAAGAAGTGGAAGGTTCACTGTGGCTTCGGGCCAACTTAACTGCTCCCCAAAATTGTTCCACCCAACACTGCTGTCCACGCTGCCGAGAGTGAGTGGCAAACGTCCAGAGTGCTGCTGTAAGATCGCCGGCATATCCGTTCGCGCTAATGTTCGTGTGAAAGGAAGTCCTTGGCACTGGTGATGAATACGGGGCTTCTTTGATCTGCTCCCCAGTTGTTTTTTGTCGGATCCCGGGCATTTTGTTCAGACGACAACCTCATTGAGAGTTCCAAATGGAATTGTAATAGGCAATTATCGGTCTTTACAATCGGCCTGTTGCTGTGGCCAAGGTGGCTTTTCGCACTGGTGGTGAAATCAACAGAGTAGGCCCGCAAACAAAAGCCAGCTAGGAGCAAGATGTGGTCTGAGTTCACAGGCGTGGACCAAAATGGTCGGCAATCCTGCGGAGTGGATCCACGACGAACCGATGACCGAATGGCAATGTGAATCACATTCCTGAGTCCAACACTGTGGGAAGGTTGGAAAAGCAAAGGGGCGGGTCACATGGAGGCCGCCTGTAGCTTTCTTATGCCAAAAATTTTGTGTTCGACCAGAAACAAGTTTTTGGTCAGAACAAACTTGGATGAGACAATCTCCATGGTAGCCGCTATAGGCCTTGGGATAGAAGAACTGATACCCAACCGGATTGTGCCGTTTCCGTCTCCGCTAAACAGCACCCAAAGATTGGGCGCTTAAATCACCACCAACGGCAATAAACGTTTCTTTGTAACACACTCGGAAGTAATCAAGGATAAACTCCCCGTAGAAAACCCGTTTTTGGCCTCAGGGGAGCTGCACCAGCCAGTGGAATGCCATGATAAGATACGATGAAAAAACAACGGAACGCTTTCAGTCGACTGCTAAATTGACAA
>LUCM01000614.1:63736-76569 GCA_008360955.1 Fasciolopsis buskii | reverse complement strand
ATTTCCTGTTAGGAATTATCAGCAGTCGCATATCACCGCGCCCTGAACTGGGAGCGCGAAACACCGACTGTAGCAATCACAGGGGGTTAGTCTAATTCCGATAATCACCAAAGTGTTAGCTTCGATAATGCTGCTCGAGCAGCTTACGCTGGACTGAATCAATTGTGGCGTCGGCCTGATATTTCACTGAAGTTGAAAGGTCGTGTGTACTGTGCTGCAGTGCGTTCAGTTCTGTCGTTTAGTTGTGAAACATGGAGTATGCGCGTGGGAGATGTTCGTCGGCTAGAGGTTTTCGAACACCGATGTCTACAAAGTTTGGCTAGGGTTTGATTGGACCGAGTGAGTAATGTGAATGTCAGGAATCTAGTACTAGGTGTTAGTCCCGAGAATACCTTGTTTCAGCGTATGAAACGTAGTAGATTACGATGGTTGGGTCACGTGTTGCGCATGGCGGACACTCGTCTACGATATTGCGCCCTATTTTGCGTTCCTGTCACGGAGTGAAAGGAGGCATATGGAGGTCAGCAGATAACGTGGTAGCGTGGCGTGAGAATATGCACAGCGAACTTAGGTAAAGTATGCGTTTCAGGTCTTTGTGGTTGGTGTAGCAAGACACGGATTTGTTCCTCTAGATCGTCTGTTTAGCCGAACGTTGACCGCCCAGCACGGTCGCCATTTGTACGTTGCTTACGCACGCCCTGCTTGCACACTCCTGTCAAAATATACTCAACCTGCTACCGCTTCCGACTGTCTTTTCCTTGCACCTATCAAGTGTCATGGTTGTCAGTGCTGCAATCGTACAGAGCCGAGTAAGGGTGACGCACAAGTGGTCACAACGGTTAAGGGAAAGCAAACGTGATATGAGATCCACGTTAAGACACTAGGCCTTACATTGAGGTCCGAAATACCCACCAGCTGGATGGAGACACTGAAGGACATGGATATGCGTTTTTGAGGTTAGACCGTACTCCACGTGTTGGCTTTGGCAGGATTCCAATCTTTTCGCAGCTGTGTAAGTCCATTTTCTGGTCCCTTTGGTTATTCGCTCTTTTTATAGAAAAATGTAACAGTGGGGATAGGGCAGCGGTCAGCGAGGCTTGTCTTTCTGTTTAACGGTGAACGATGATGATAACGATCCTATCCACGTATTCAGAATCTTTGTCCCGGGGGAGAAACTCAGACCTATCTGGTTATCTTTTGATCCAAGTTAGTGTCCTGATTGGATGGAAAACTTGGCGAAGAATTTCAGCCCTCCATTATCAGAACCCCTGATTTTGTACAGCATCTTGATGGAGAAAAAATGGCCATTTTCGAACACGAACACAGATCGTGTTATCAGCTGCATGCCCTAGGGTATTCATATAAAGCGCCACTTTTGGAAAAAATAGACAGTTTACTTGTATATCTTCGGGGCGCAGCCCTCTTTCTTCTACACTTGAAAAAGAAGATAAATGTAAAACGCACGCATATTTCGATGACAAGCTTGTAAGAGTGGTAAAATGAAGAAACGACAGGAAGCGGTTGTTAAAATTTTAATCTAAGGTTTACGAACAACCGTGTGTAAAGACAAATGTCGCAGCGAACTGCAGATCAGGGCGGCCTACAACCCCGGCGCAGTAATTGCTTTCAAATTTTCGCCAGCACGGGACGAGTGATCCAGAAATCTCGAAGTAGCTCGCAGGCCTAAGGTCTAGTTCCAATTAGATTACAGGTATTTACGGTGAAATTCCTGAGCGTCAAGGTCCATACACCGGAAGCTCCCTGGGCCAGATAATTTCTGGACCCCAGTTCGTCGCGTATTTCTTAGTGGTTCCCGGAACTGTGTACCTTCCTCTTCTAGAAAGCTTTTGAGCTGAGATAGTGAGGCCTGGACAACAGGTTGCTGCTCTGCTCTGTGCGGGAAGCACTTCAGCATAGGAGGGTTAAAACGTGTAGGACCGATAGCCTTATCACGGCTCTTGTATTACACTTGCTTGCTCTTAGCCGGTTTGACAACTTGTGAGTCACTGTTACTCAGCGATGTACGGTTACGTCACCGTCAGCCTGGACATTCTGTAATGGAAGATGGAGTTGTTCTGGATTGTTTGTTTAACCGAAGGTTTGCCGCTCAGCGCGTTTGCGCCGGCCGTCTGTGTTTTCATTATTTCAATTGTGCAGCGGCCAGCGGCAGTGCCGCACAGGTGGGCACGACGGACTAGGGCAGGCAAACCTAATACGACATTCGTGTTGACACAGTCGATCTCACAACTCGACCATTAGGACGAAAGACGTTGGCTATATTTGTTAAGAGCTTGCTAGCTAGGCGTGCGCATGCAACATGCAAAGGCAACCTAAATGAGCGGTCAGTATTGATTTTAACAAGCGATCCGGAACAACAACTCCGTATGCCGATATGCAAATCCTGAAGTCCTGAAATATTACGCATGTTCGAGACTAATGAGCACTCTTTCTGAATCTGTAAACTTCTTTGAGTCTGGGTGGGACGTCGATGTAAAATAAGAGAAACTGGGAAGTGGAGCGGCATCCACACTGTTGCTCACTGTCAAGTGGCAAACTAGCCGGGCGGATATAGGCTAACTTGCTAGGGTGTGTTTACTAGTCTGCATTGGCTTTCATTTAGAATTAAGGTTAATCCATTGATCAAAGACGGATGTCCAGATTTTCCTTAAAGATGGTTTTTTTTCTGATGTTACGATCTCTTCAGGGAGCGCGTTCCATGCAGATACCATAATATGGGTAAACCAAACTTATGTGGAAGTTTCCAAGGTCCGATTTCGGAAACCTTTCCAAAAGTCCTCTTAGCTACAAAAGAGGGTTGAGGTTAAAACAGTTCCCTGCTTTGTCAAGTGTTAGATGGCATAGTGTCACTTCACATGCGACTGAAGTCGACGGGGTACAGGGTGAGCTTTTAAAGAAGAGAGGACTGAAACAAACTGATGATTCCAAAAACGACTTTGTTGGAGGCCATCTGAATCCTTTCTAGTGCATCCAGTTTTGCAATGGAGATTTGCAGTATCTGGATTCCACATTCCAGGAGGGGCCGAATGAAAGTTACGTAAGTCATGGGGATGTTGTTGACTGGCATAAGGGTGAGTGAGCTCTGGATCAAGTTTAGAATGCAGAATTTGTTGACTAGGTGCCGGTTATGGGAGAAAGAGATGTCCTGCCTGGTCAGAAACCTAACAACTTTTGACGGTCTACCTTTGGCAAGTTAGCGACCGCGTCAATGGAGAAGTTTTGTTGATGTGCTTTGTCTAGGGTCATGCAGACGTATTTATCCTAGTTCATGGGAAGGCTCTAGTCTTCAGACCATCTCTCGGAGTTGTCCTAGCTGACTGTAAAAATCGGACTGTAGCTCCAAAGCAGTAAATCGTCCACATTTCATTGCCGACGGGGCGGTCTGGGAGAGGTCTTTGACGTCCGCTCTGAAGAGAGGGGGCCCAGTGTCGTTCGACGCTGGGCTCCCACAAGGCTCTGGCTTCGGTCCCCCGATAAACGCCTCTATTAGTGGAAACGCTTTCCCTACCTTCAGCTTGAGGGATCGGCAGCTTTGAAGCAAATGGAAAATCGGAGTGAAAGGGAACCTTGACGAATGTCTTGGCGAAGTCGACAATGGAGATATGAAAGTGCGGCCATCCTAGCGATCTCTCGACCGGCTATCCGTAATGGTTGACTTAGTAATAATGCATGTTCTATCAGGAAGGAAATCATGTTGACTAGGGTCTCGGATGTTTACCGAAGGTATTATTGGGGGGTTCAAACGCTGTGCATTGGGACACTGGCCGAACTAACTGTCCGATATTCGGAGAGATGCCGGCTACCTTTCTTACAACTTCCTGAATTTCTCATCTTCCATTCCCTGGGGAATGCGCCAGTATAGGTACATAACTGGAAGAAAGAGGTAAATCATTCACTAGCGTATCAGCTGCCTGCTTTCAGATACGAGGATTCATTAAATCTGGGCCGGCAGAACAGCATGGGCTCAGTTTTCGGGCGTTTCGAGAAACTGCACCCTTAGGAACGACGATGTGGCTCAGTGTTGCCGCCATGAATTTAGGGAAATGTTGGGAATCTGTGGTTATCTCCCTGGGGTTAAAAAGACTGAAACTATGGTTTCCAAGCGTCTGAAACAGCGACAGGAGATTTAGTGGGATAACCCTGGGCATATTTAAGAATCAGCGGAGTCAATGAGGTGGTGTTCAGGCGCCGAATGTATCGAAAAATGCTTCTTTTGACGAAGCTCGATTGAGGACGGCCCACTGCATATTCATTCTGTAGTATCTCCTTTTAGAATCACGTGAGTGGTGCATAGGTCAAATATTTTCGCGCCCCTTTTAGACCTGTTAGGAAGTGTCTAGCAAACGAAAAAGACTATTTTTCCAAGAGACCCTTATTTTGTCTAGGGAAGCTTTGTTTTTTGCACTAGGTCTGGTTCCTCCGACGAATCGGCTGTTTGCTCTTAGGAAATGCGCTTCAAGATTCTAAGCCTCTATGTCCGTAGGGATACTGCAGCTACCTGACGCTCTGCAAACCATTGATTGGTGGAAGTTCCTTTTGTCGCCCGACCCGCTGAGTGCGGCAGACGACCTTTACGCGAAACTTCTTATTAGTAGTAATCGTCTGTCCACTCGGATCACTCAACATAAACCCAGGACACTTAATAGGGTTCGTCAGCTCCAGACAAAACTTTTGAAGGCTCAAAAAACCTTAAAAAAATAAAGCGAGACATCCTGCTTTTGATGTAAGTCAACGGCTTGCAACAGGAATTTCTTATGGAGTCCGAACTAACGTTGAAAGGACAGGAAATGCTAGCTCTTGGGTTGCCTAACCCAGTTCGGAAGACTTCCCATGTTTTCAAAGCTCGCTCGCGGCCCCATTCATCAGCTATTCTGGATTTCGTCATATTCAACAATTTACACAAATAGTTCCCTGTAGGTATCGCAAAAGAATTGAAAGCATATTCCTCTTACAATCTCAGCGATGACGATCTGCCACATTCCGAAATACACCCCATGTTCATATTCGTTGGATTATACTCCATCTCATTCGGCGTCGCTGGCATCATCACAGTTATGAAATATGCCAAGCCATCCCACGGGCCTGGCCCTGATGGTATCCTACCGCTCTTATTTCGCACCGCTGGTCTAGATCTTCCACGGCTCTTCATGTCTGGTGCCACTTTTCCGTTACAATTATCGTTCCACACCACAAGAAATTTCTATGCATGAACCTGAAAACTTTCACCCCATTAACTACAATCTAGTTCTGTCCAGGCTTATGGAATGGATTGCTAAAGAACAGGTGGTTAACTTCCTTACTACTCAAACCTTATCAAACTTTCCCAACACGGCTTCTTCAGGGGCCGATCTTGACTCACCTGTCATTTTGACTTCTTGAAATTGGTTACCCAAAGTGCTGATTCCCACCGGTCGATGCTCATAATCTTTTTAAACATGTCAAAAGCGTTTGACCGCATTTCCCACTCCCGACTTCTGGCCAAAATTTGAACTTGTGGAATAAGAAATCCCCTCTTATCTTGGATGTCATCCTACCTTTCCCATCGCTTTCAGGTAGTCAATATTGACGGTTGTTTTTCCCAGCCCCTTGCCATTACCAGTGGGGTCATTCAGGGGAGCGTCCCAGGTCACCTACTATTCCTGCTATACATTAATGATATGTTTAAAGTTATTCATCATGGCACGCCATTCCTGTTTGCCGATGACATTAAAATTGTCTACTCCTTTGAGGCTGCTTCATTCAGCCCCACTCTTGCATTTATCAATGAAGACCTAGAGTCTCTTGATAACAGATGGTTTATCAAGTGGTTTATGAAGTTCTCTGCTGACAAAAGCTCACTGATAACATATAAGTGCCATGTTCCTTCGAGCGCCTTCTCTATAAACGGCATGCCAATTCTTGTATCACACACAGTCAAGGACTTGAGGTTAAGATATTCCTGCTCTTTCAACTTCCACGAACAAGCCCACCCTCAGGCCACTGCAGCCAGAAGGATCGCTGCAATGATCTCAAGGGCTTTCCGCACTGAAGATTGCAGAATCATCAGCTTCATGTTCCATGCTTGGCCTCACCTCAAGTACTACCCGATTATTTTCATGCATATGCGTAATGTCGATGGAATTGCAATGGAGACTGTGCAGCGGGCGTTCACGGAAAATCTCCTAGGTCCTTCATCTAGCCTTAACTACAGTTCCGGATGCCAGCTGCTTGGACTTGAATCATTGTGGCTTCGTCGAGTTAAATTAAACCTTGAATTTCTCTTTAATCTTTGTAATAATAATGTTTATTTGTACTATAACCGTCACACGCGACGCTTGTACTCCCCTTTATCCACTTCGTAGTAGATACTACTCGTTAAGAATACCCCTGAATCGACCATAGATCTTGGCAATATTCTTCACAGTCGCTTAATCTAGACTGTGGAACAAACTCCCTAGTTTCCTGCGGTGGTGCACCAATTTAGCTCATTTGCAAGCCCAGTTGGGAAAGTTTCTGGATGTCCCGCCCTTAATTAGCCTAACACGAGCGAACGCCACCAGTCGAGGCTTAAATACATGGGTTAGATTCCTAGTTCATGACCGACTCTTTGCTGAGATCATCATCTGGGATTCGGCTTCACCTCTCACTTCCTCCCTTTCTCGCATATCTGCACTTATGCACCGTTTGACCTTACTTGTTGCGAAGTACCCTCTTTATCCGTGGCCTAGGCAACTAACCTTTGGGCTTCCCCCAATGTGAACTGATGAAAATATCAACGTACTCCTAGACGGATCTATGCGCTCATCACATTCCGTTAAATTGAACACCAGCCTGTACGCTCTTCACTCCTGATGTCATCTTATCCTCTTTACTGGCTTGGCAGGGCTGAATAGGTCGTTCTTGGTAGCCTGAAACCTTCAACTACCCTGAAAACTGCTACCATAGCTCAAATCTAGTTACCACATTTTACGGAATAGATGCACTATTTTGCAGGTATGTCGTCGCAATCCGATAATCACCATAACCTCAAGCTGGCACCCAAGCCGCACTACTGCCCTCTTTGTCGTTTCAGATCTCGCACCCGGAGTGTACGCGCTGTTATCGGTTGCGACCTCCTAATGGCGATTCAAAATCTGTTATCCTCTCATTCCTGATAGGATCCTGTTAGCTAGAGCTGGCGCCCGAAAACTGGCCAGGTCAACTGAACCTCAACTCGCATCTTGCGATTGGACGAAACCGTGATTTGTACGGTCTCCGGAACGGCTTGCACGCCTCGTATTTCCCAACTGTGCTGCTGAATAAAATCAAAATGCTGCGACAACCAAAATGACAGCATGAAGGACATTCTTGGATGGTGTATTTAGGGAATGCTCTCCCGCAAAATTTCTCTTATCTGACGCACCTCCCGGTACAGCTTACCGCCATCCTTATGTAAATATATATATATATATAAATATATTCTTGGGAGTTCCATATCCGAAGCTTCACAAATTTCCTCCAGATAGTTTGAGACAGTCTTGACAGTCTTCCCCTGCCGTCAACATTTCTTCGGCCGTTTGTTGTTGTCAGATACGTGTCTTATCTACTTTGCATGAGGTTCCGCCTGGATTTTACCACGTCAATCCGACCGCCGTATTAATATTGCTTGTCATCTCCTCAGCTCAACGTTTCCGCCCACTGCGTAACGCTCCCAACGTTTTGGAACTCCGGCCATATATTGATATCCACCGCTGAACCCCGTCCATGTTGTGTGTTAGCAATCAGCACATTTAGTGCAATTAAGCACGAAGTGACTCGTGGTCCGCTGCTTGCAAGCAGTCCCAGGGAACTCTGTTTGGTCTCGAAAAATTAGTTTTTTGTTTTTGCTTTCCACTGGTACACTCATAACTTCCAAATTGCTTTGCATCATCTCATTCTACTTTCCAGTGTGCTTCTGAAGTAGCTCAAGGTGGCACCCACCCGCTTATCCCTTTCAATTTCTGTTATTTGATTCTTCCTGTGCATTGTCCTTGCGAAAATTCCATCATGCTTTGAACATGCCTCTCGGAAATACAGAAATATACACTGTAATTATTATTTGCGTCTTATTTGTAGGCAACCTCTGCGTCAATTACAAACATCTCCCGCCAGATTCTTTGCTCCCCCGTAGTTGCTCAAAAACGTAGAAACAAAAATTTAAGCGGCGGGAAACGGAGAAGAATTTAAATAACCCTCGCTCTGTCCGTCCGGGGAGAGCCCATCCTTAAAGTTTTGAGGAAGCCTGGTTCATGTTAGCAAATCGCCACTCGGAATTCTTCCAGCCATGGTTTGACTCAGGTTCATTCTCGGCTACCCAGCGGTGGGTTATGTTCGGCCTCATTCTTGAGCAGGTGTATCGGCATTAAATGGCTAGTCAAATACCCATCAGCTGAAATAACATCCCTTGTAGAGCATTTGGAGGCAGCATGAAACCAGTCATACTAGCTCAACTGCGCGATAATAAACTGATCCCTGCTAGCCGCCATAGTTTTCATTCAGGTAGGTCATGCTTCACAAACATGCAATCTGTCATGGACAGTTTGATTGGAGCTTAGAGTAAGGTCCACGTGCTTTTGGTGGGGTTTCTAAAATTTTCCTCGCAAGTAGGAATTGGCTGCAGGACGCTTGCGCATCTTTAAATTTTCCCCATCCGGGACCTTTACAGTTAATGCGGGCCTCTGTTCCCCTGAGAAATATATTTACACTGCAGTCATCCTGGGTTCTATTGCGATTACTTTCTTATTATCAGTTTTTTTCCGCCTCGGAAGAAATCATCATTGATTTTATCCAAAGAATGTTTTCTGCTGAGCTTAGCAGAGGTAGAACCAACATCCCGTTCAAAAGATTGGTTTCAGTTTTCTGAACATCAAATTTTGAATTTTTCACGGACAGACGGGTTTTCCAACATTTTTCCAAACTCACACTATCACGCTTGCAGCTTCAACCCAACCTTAATTTGAGCGCTTTTGTAATACACAGTACAAATTCCATTGTTGTGCCTACTTAATTCCAAAAGTGGATGTGTCTGTTAGACTGTTTAATCAATTTTCTGTAATCAAGCTTCCGCTCCTTCGGACGTCGTCACGCTGGCAAGATGTATCTTATGTTTCAGACTGTCTTGTTTTTTCCACAGTGTCTTTAATTCGAAATGCAGCCAAGACCGCTCGCTGTATGGCTCACATTTTGTCTAGTGCTCGCTTCACAATTGGCCCGTCACTTTTCTGCTGAACTGCACGTTAATAAATGCAATCGGAAGACTCATGGGCGCTTGCTTGGCCCCTGAGGCCACTATGCCATCCGAATTGAGCTGCGCTGAATCCGGCAGTCTGAGGACACTAAACTAGACGAAGTGCCGCAGCTTTTAATAGAATTAAACAACCACAGATCGTATCCACCATCAACTGTCGAGCCCACACAAACCTGCAGCGGCTCACCATAAAGCACCCTTTGTGCCGGGAGAATTTCCAGCACAAGCATAAACAGCTGCGGGTGTGGCAATACTCAATGCAGCATATGGTCCTATGGTAGACAACTGCATGTTTATAATTCCAACGAATAGTACGGGACAAATTATACTTGCATCCTGTAAGCACCGGGCTCTTCACCAAGGTCCGCAAGTTTTCGTCAAGAGCCGATCGTGTTTAAGGAAATTGTGAAGTCTCTGGACGTAACAATTTGCCGCATGGATGAAGACAAAGCAGTCGTGGGCTCTTGCCCGGGCTTTATTAAAGTCCTAAACTCGGTAAGTCAAATTCTGAAAGACCATAAACTTCCAGCCCACGGCATGAGAGGATCAGAGAGGAAATGTGTAAGATAGTGCCACAGCAGTCGCAGCTTCAAAGTTCGGTTGAGTAACCACGGATCCGGAGAAGACACCACAAGCGGAGAACCTCAGAGCTTGTGCGTGGACCGATTCAGTTGCTTTCATTTATGACTGACTTCGCGCATGAGTTGAACAACATTTCCTCTCATCTTTCCTGATGATATTACGATAGGAAGGAGAGGATATACTTGGAGATTAAGGGTCAGTTAAACGATGGTAGGCATGCTGGGCTCTCAGTAAATCTTGGCTGATGTCACGGCTTACGGCAAACTAAGAACACTTCAGCAGTGGTCCGCACCAGAAGTCGAAGATTTAGAGCTTATCGTCACGCTTGACTTTAAGCGGTCTAGGTAATGAAAGGTGGTGGCTACTAGGCCAGGAAAGCAGAATCCCAACTTTGGGCAACAGGAGCGTGTACTCAGAGGGAGATTATCATGCCACTTTTTTAAAAAATGATGGATCCTCTCCTTGAGTTTTGTGTACAATCTGTAGCACCATATTACATCAAG
Source organism: Fasciolopsis buskii (assembly GCA_008360955.1). Lineage (NCBI taxonomy): Eukaryota > Metazoa > Platyhelminthes > Trematoda > Plagiorchiida > Fasciolidae > Fasciolopsis > Fasciolopsis buskii. The sequence continues at coordinate 66,222 of LUCM01000614.1, read as the reverse complement.
AATGTGCATTGTACAAAGCAGATCCAACACCTGGGGGCTAGAATTATGACTGAACAGCGGTGAAAGAGTCATGTTAAAAGACTTCAGGAACTGGATTCCTGCTAGATGGAAAGCAGACAAAAGAGGAGGACTTAATGCAAATTGAGAGACCTAAGATGCATAGAGCTTAACGATCTTTTTGAGTTTGCTTCTTTGATAGCAAACGCGGACATATCTTGAGGCTAAAGGCTAGCATCCAGGGCCAAGTTTTCGCGAGCGGGCTCTGCCGCCGTGGGACAAGCTGCTTGAGAGTATCATTCGCTGCAGGTCAGCGTAAACATTCGAACGGGCCCCAGATCCATGATGGAGTGCAAACTTCCTGGATCTGGCGCCGGGGCACCTGTACCCTTTTTCCGCCTTGTATATCTGAGTATGATGTGGGGCCATGCGTAAATCTAAGAACGTGACACGGTTGAGAAAATTCAACCCCTTCATAAAACAATGAACCTCAAATCCCGTGCATCAGTGGAAGACAAGGAGACTCCCCGAGAACACACGGATCTGATGCTCAATTGGACATGAGGTCGCGATGGAACAAACTTAACAAGCAAGGGGCGTCGGGAATGTCTTGAGTGCAGACTTCAAACCTAGTCTGCAATGCCAGAAGGCAGTCATAAAGGCATGATGACCCTAGGCCAACCAAAGAGGGCCGCAGGAAACTGGAGGCCCAACGTTCCTCTGCCGCTGTTGTAAGATAGCACTTGTAATACGGTGCCCAGACATGGAGACTGTATTCGGTGCAGGATAAGAAAACGGTAGAACAAGTTCGGCGCGTTTTTACACTCTGGTTCGGACATCTGAGTCACTTGGGATACGAGCAGTGGCTGAGAGAGTTTGGCTCGTACTCCCTCGGAAGACGTAGGGAAAGAGGTGCCTTCATACTGGCCTTCAAGATCATTAAGGGTTTGGCTGAGATACGGGGGCGTCGAGGAGCCCAATAAAAGATAATGGGAGCGACATTAAGCAGGAAAGGGAAAAAGATTGTGCGAGAAGAAGTAACCACCGGTTTGAGAAGCAAATCGGTTGCCATAGGAGTGATGAATGGCTAGAACAAACTACCGGAGAAAGAAGTGGAGATGGAATCGGTGCGCGAATTCAAAGGGAGACTAGACAATGTAAAGCTATCTGTGGTTGGAGAGGACAATTTGTGATTTGTAGAGCTGAGGATTTGGTCTAGAGGAAAGCATCTCATCAACTGCTTTCCCCTTGTGGAAACTGAAGGGGGTATCCGCGCCCCTATTGTCGAAGTATCGTTTTATTCAGGGACCTCTCGGTGCAAGAACCTGGACGATCAGGTATAGATCTGTAATCCAACTGGACTTATTGTGGTCACCAAGGCCAAGTGAAGACTGGGCTGGCTGTTGTGTGTTTACGGGCCGTCGGAAGTGGGTCAGGTGTTAGAACGAATTTGAGTGGCTCCACAACGAGCAAATAAAATTTTAGTTCCCAAATTAACGAAATATAGTCAGTCGAAAAAATAGGATGTATGCTGATGGATACACCCTCTAGATCACTGAAACTATCACTTGTTGGCACATTAGGATTCCGTGGAATCCAGTTCCGGTTCCAGCTCCAGTTAGATTGCAGAACTATACGGCGAAAGGTCAGACCATCCAGGTTCTACCACAAAGATCTCCTTTTTTCAGACGACTGCCTTCTGTTGAAGACGTTGCGAATCGCTGAAAGTCGTTCATTGTGAGCTACCTCACCTGGATGTGGGGTGAGGAATTGGCCGAGGTGTTGTCAGTTGGCGAATTCAAAGGGAGACTAGACAATGCATGGCTAGCTGTGTTTGGAGAAGACAGTGTTTGAATTGTGGGGTTGAGGAGAAGGTCGAGAGGAAAGCATCTCATCAATTGTTTCTCTTGTGGAAACTGAAGGGGGGTTTCCACCCTCCTGTTGTGAAAGCACCGTCAGATGCAAGGAACTCTCGGTGAAAGAAGCTGGACGATCAGGCATCTCGCCGTATAGTTCTATACTCTAACTGGAACTGAAGTGGTCTTTAGCTTTGTTACTTAATACCTACCCTCCTAGGTACCAGTTATATCAGGTAACAGTCAAAGACTGTTTAAGCTTATACGCGACAGCGGTTAGTGAAGTCGTGTGCGATAAGAATGGAGAGCTCATCTATGGTAGACAGGAAAGACTGGACCGTTAGGCAGAACATTTCAAGGATCAGTTTAACTGGCCATACGCTGTCGTATCTAGTCCGACGCCTGGAGCTGTGAATCCTTGGGAGGTGTCACTTGATCCCCCAACGGAAGTGGAAGTGGAGTCGAATATTCGGCTTCTGAAGAGGGGAAAAGCTGCCGGTCCCAATGAACTTCCCCCAGTTCTTTTCAAATTGGGTAGCGAAGTGCTGATGAAATCACTTACCTCCTTGCTTCGTGATATTTGGAACGAGGAGCGTATCCCGCTATCGTGGGGTGAGTCACTGATTGTGCCCA
>LUCM01000614.1:35005-45356 GCA_008360955.1 Fasciolopsis buskii | reverse complement strand
GAAACCCGGTCACTGCTCGTCAAAATTCGTGCTAAATATGGGGTAGCGAAGTTCCCATCGATATTGATTCTAGAGGACATGAAACGAAAAGCGGATCGCATTGAAATATGAGAGTGGCACTTTGAAAAATCGTTGTGCAGAGGATGCGTGGGATCTGAAACAATTTTGTGAGCAAATTGCTCACAGGCTGATAAATGTTGATCACATCGATTTAAGGATAACTCAGTTAGTGGTATGAAGGATACGGCTAATAATTGATAGCTCCCGGCGAAGAATTTTAAAGTCTTTTTTAAGTAAATCTGGATATATAACTAGAGAACAGTTGAAGAGGATTGAAAAATCACTAGTATACAAATCGGGAGATGGTGCTTTGTTTCATCTTGTAGTTTCGAAGCTTCCTGATTTGAAACGACAACCGTCGGAGAGTTTTTGCATAGGTAAAAATGTGAGCAATCCACTTCAGATTTTTATTAAGCTTGTTTAAATCTCAACACCTAAATATCCCGAATGTCTGTTCTGTTTCTCTCGGTCAGCCTATCCATCCGAAACGTTTTCCACCAATTCAAAAACACTTACCATGATTGATTCTGCGGAATATCTAGGAGGTACAGTTGAAACGGTCGGCAACCGTGATCCCGATACCTCGAACATAAGGCATCAGTATGTTGCGTGTAGTAACGAACTTTGCGACAATGATTTGCCGTCTACCGTCAGTTTCACTTACCCATTCAGTACTCATCAGATAACACAATCTGTTAATTGAACAATGCATGCCACAGTGGCAGCACGGGAAGGCGTTTGCATGGAAAACATACCTGATTTGACCAAAACACCATCTTCACGAGTTCTGACCTCTTGAGTTGGAAATGAGGGTTGATCAGAATCGTCTGTAGCATTACCAATAAACTGTACATATGCTCATTGAGATGAGGAGATAAAAGGGATTGATGGAGGTTAATGTGTACCTAAAATGAATATAATATAATGATTATGCCGTCGGATGTAATTCTGTGGCCCATTTTCGTATTTCAAACGCTATCACGGGACACAAAGATAATTCGTCAATTGACGCGTTATGGAGTCATGCTTTCACCAAAACACAGAGATATCGAACTTCTGTATACACGCCTCCACTGTAATCTAGTGAATCTCAGGGCAAAATCGCATCCTACTGGGCGCGTCCTTGAGTCGCGGATAAGGGATCGGCTACCATTCAAGTGGCTAGCCGTGACTAACGTAGGACCAAGCCCACAGAATATGCGGCCGTGGACAAGCAGCGCCCACCCTAAAACGCCGCATGAACTCAGGTGGAATTTTGAGGTGGTGAGTGTGGCCCGCCAATTAAATAAGGTCAGCCCCCTTTATCGTGTCCCACCGACTCGGAAAGGCTTTTCAGAAAAGGCGTATGGACCGATCAGCTGCCCATCGCCTTCTCTGGAATGGTTTTGCTACCTTCCAGAAAGTGGTTTTATCCCACAAAGGCTAGAGATCCATCCTCGAATTAAGACGGCTTAATCTGGAACGAACGACCGGGTAGTACAACAATCCACAATGCATACCATGAAAATGAATGCTCTTCGAACAGACGTTGCTAACTCTTCTCTCATTTACAACCGCGATCTTCTACCATCCACAATCGTTTGTTCCTACATTAACTCGTGTGACCTCCATTTACACCTGATTTCCGCACAGTCTTCGAGAACAGCACTCAGCTATGCTAGTGGTAGTTACACTCGAATAAGTCCTATCCATGTTCTCTCGCATTCTCCCACAGGCGGCATCCAAATCTCACCGAATCCGCTTCCGCTGGATAATGCACTTCCTCCTCCTCGATGTCCCTTCAATATGCAGGGATGTCTAGCTCGTGCACTGGAAATCATAGCCACCGATATGCGCCGTATCTAACAGATCCACATTTAAGACTCCAGCTCTGTTATCCGACTGACATCCCCATCTAGTATTTTCGTTGAGATTCATCCGCAAATTTCTGGGGACCCTGAGGTTGTGTGGCTTTCGGTGAGAAAGCTGAAGCTGCACTACCTGACTGGATCCCAGTCGACAGCCGGCTGTGTACAGTGAGATCCAGAGGTTCGTGCAAGTAAACAGTGATCAATGATAGACGCAACTTGCTTGTCGTCTGAGCGTACGTATCAACAGACTGTAGCTGAGATTTAGCCAAGGACACTTCCTGTCAAAAGCTGCACGACGTCCTACGCACAGCAAGGCGAGATGATATCGTCATTTTAGCAACAGACATCATTGCGCAAATAGTTCGGGAGTCCACGATTAAGGTGCATTTAGGGGGCCATTGTGGTCTCGATTATTGGCGTTCTGAAAAAGGGGAACAGTTGTTGGTTTTGTGTTTAGACCATCACGAATCGAGGAAGGCAGATCTGTATTTGCGGATCCCCCCAAGACATCTGGCCCTCCCTCAAGAGAAGGCTGTATAACATCCCAGTTCGTAGTTCTTCTTTACGGCTGCGAGACCTAGCCTATCCGCGTGGAGGATGCCCGCTGACTTTCCGTTTTCGACCACCGATGCCTCCGAAGCATTGCCCAAGTATAGTGGGGACATCAGGTTTGCAATGACGAGGTGCATCGTCCAGTGCTGGGTACAGACAGTCGTCCTCTGACTGGGCTAATCGCTCTACATCGCATTCGGTGGATTGGACAAGTATTACGTATGCCTGCTCATAACCTACTTTTTGTTTTCTTTGTGCACGTGCTGGCCAAGACTGGAAGAAGCGACGTGGCGATCAGGCTATGACTTGGCGTAGAGGTATGAAGGAGAAAACAACTAAAAGTCACAAAGTGTACTGTGAGAGCACACAACCAAGCAATTGTTTTGTCGTTGTCTATTACTTTTTCCTCTTCCATGCAAAGTTCTACTTACATGCCGTTGTGTTGGCTTTATGCTTGTTTTCAAACCGTTGTATATCCTCGAGATTTGTCGTCCTGTATGGATTGCTGGACAGCGCGTCACCATTATTCATTCTATTTTGCAACAGTCATTCAAAAATGACGACGTAGTTTAAGTTTACCTATGACGCCTTTCGGTTGGTCTCATTTTACTTCATCTGACAGACGCGGTCACGCCGATGGAACAGGTATTATTAGGTTCACGTGTGGATGCACGGCCACTTGCCTAGAGCGCACCGAACTGCAACCTAGACAAAACTGACCGAAGACATCTCACGGCAGGCTGACCTTCATGTCAACCAATCAGAGTCATGCGACTGAATGTCACCATTCAGGCAGCCATCGGTCTCTTCTGTCGCACACCGTTTATTTGAAATAAGACAAAGTTTGGACTGGATTATTGCTTACACTATGGTTCATCACAATTCCAATTCGTTTCAGCTGAATTGCGCTGGATCAATGGCGATATAAGAATGAAAACCAAGTTTGAGTGCATGGAAAGAACTGTTCTTTATTTTGGTAGGAACATGGACTATGCTGAACTTTTGTCGATAGTAAGACGCTTGTTATGTCCGCCTTATTTGTGCAATTTGAAGTATCCAGACGAGTGAAATCTACTCGGATGTAAACTATGCAACGATACTATACTGTTCTGTTTTCAAAAATGCTGGATGTAGTTCCTATCTAGAATTTATGGTATCCTAGGAGCTGTCTTTGAACCGACCTCAAAATGACAACTTAAGAAATGAAATTCAAACGAATTTCATTTTTGTCCACCTAAACCTGCATGTCTCATAAGAAGTAATCAGGTAGACACTACTTATTGTATGTCATTAATGTTAAGACAGTCGAAGTCCGCCCAGTCTTCCAATGACCGCAGAACTCCTCTCCGAAATAAAGTACATTTACTAAAATGAAAAAATGGCAGTACTAAATTGACCGATAAATCACTTTCAGAACACGAGTGTGTACACTCAAAAGCGGTGGTCAGATGGATTATGCATATGTCAAGACAAGTTAGAATCCCAAAGATATAGATCACTTTGGTTGAAAACGGCGATTCGATATCACCAGGATGGTTAGCAAACACGACCTGTCGAGATCTTATGTGGTTCCCTACCATTCCGAGTTTCAGAGTCACGGTTGCCGGTAGACGGCCATGGGGCACATGTCTCTCGCTATACTCATGTGCGAAACATGTCACAGAAAAGTGAATTTGTGGATAACAGCGCTTTAGTCAGTAAACATTTTCTACTCATCGACGACTATTTTTGTTCCGATGACGATCGACAACGAGTATGGTGATGACAAAAATAGTTGTCACTCGCTAATCAAAATCCCGTGACACATACCAAAAACGCAAACGGATGTTCCCTAATTCTGAATACTTGAGTGTACCAAACCAGCAATTTGACCAAATAAAGCTGAATAGAAGGAATGTTCACCAGTGTAATGCGGATGTATTCATACTTATTCCTAATCCTAAAAGGCCCTATCGAGTTTTACCGAAATCGGCCTGATAACGGACGACTCAGTTGAAGTCGAATGAACGCTCGATATGTAGTAAGTAGCTATTACCACATGACCCGTCGCATATCCAGTTGTCTCGGCATGCATATTTTTCGATAGACGATAAACGATCCCCACAGTTCATTGTTGCCGATCCGGCAGCGGTAGTCAAATGTTTATTCTCGTGGATGCCGGACCTAAAGATCACTCGGGTTTGGAATCCTGAAGCAGCCTCAACCGACAAATTCCCTGTCCGGAAACTTTGAATGGTCGCAGGCCTCTTCTAGACATACTTTACCGCGTAATCTTGAAAAGAAAAATGGGTCGGCAGTCAAGCGCATCACGAAGGCGCAAATGGTCTGTGAAAGTTTATGATCGACCGACCGCATCGTCCAACTCACAGACCTCCTCAACTGGAAATCAAGTCCATGAGGATGCATTGCCTGAGGAGAGTATGAGATCCATGTTCCTATTCGAACATTTAATGAGTAGAATGATGCCGCTAATCGACCATTATGGTTTGCTCCTGTTGCACACGAATACACACTGACCGAGACTTGTATGAGAAAGTTATCATATAAAACAGAATCTGTCTTCGTCTAAGCAACCGTACATTTGCTGTGTAAGAAACAAACTACTGATATCAGATTATATGCTAAACAGTAGTGTTCACCCAGCTAGCCGATTATTTGGATAGGACATGAGGTGCGGTGGATTCTTCCCGTCCATTGATTAGGGGTTAATTTATCCGCTTATTCACTTTATATACTTCGCGGAAAAACAACAATGTTCAAAAATAAGGATACTATCTGAACTACTCTGAATGGACGATAAATTCGTGATCGCTCAGCTTATGAAAACGTTTCACGGACAACCGATTCGGTAGCGTCAGTTGTTGCTGTTGTGCTTTGGATTACATATCGGCCTATGTAAGCAAATGCTCCCTGAGAATTGTTCACTAAAGTGATCTTGAAACAGGAATATTTGCATTCTAGACACTAAGCTTTGAAAACCTCTATTATGAGCTACACAGCAGACTAGTACAGACATTAAACAAGAACGAATACCTTGAGACGTTGTATCCTCTTTCTGAAAGTTGGTCCTATCTGACCGGGGAATCACCATGTGATTGTTAATTAGACTCATCGTTCATTCGTTCTCCACCCAATGAATCGAAAGCGATTCGAGTGAGAAAAATGAACCATGCTCGCCGGGGAAGCAGATGTTTGTGCACCTTAAGCTTTCCGGAGCAGAATTCGGTGATGTCACTCGCGATCAGCAAGTATTAACATCAAGTATCGCATGTGAAATTGCCAATCATGACATCCTGAATGCCATTCATCCATCCAACACTGGTCGAGAGCATAAGAGACTAAACACTCGTAGAACAGATTTATTCGTGACCCATAAGCAAAAGCGTAGAGTATTGGCTGCAAATTAAGTTTCTCTTGCACACAGGAGGGCACGCTATTGCAACAGGAAATCTCGCTTCAAAAGAAGAAATAATTCACGAATTAAGGCAAGATGATGAAGAAGAAGAAATATGTCCGAAAGCTTTGTAAGGATAATGAAGGATACAAAAATTCATGTCACTTAGTAGTTACGTTGAGCGGGAAAACATAAAGCACACATTTCAGGTCTCCCCTTGGGGTCTCTGTGTGTGTGTGAATTGTGCAGTGGTTTGGACGTGTTTTGTTCCTACTCTCCTTCTCCCCCCCTCCGTGAGCTCTCATCCACAATAAGGCTGTTTTGTGAAGGCAGAAAAAATTGGGATATGAAATGGTCCCGTTAGACGGTAACTTTCCAACGGCGAATGCTGCCATCATGCCCCGTACTGACTAGAGTTTGATCGTTCATCCACGACAGTGCGGTGCTGTTGGACATTGGATGGGCGTCTTATTGAAACAGAAAAAAGGGCGAAAAAATCCAACTGTGTGAGGATGGAATTTGGTTTTGCAAACATAAAACTGTATAGTCTGGAAATGGTCTGAGTGAATGTCTATCAAATGTCGTATTTATGAGTAAATATGTGCTTTCGACCACCTCGCTGGTGGTATTCCTGTTGCTAGTACAAAACTAATTGGTGAATTTTAGCCATGAACAAGCGGGTAAAAAAATGACAATGGGCGGCAACTATGACGAATACCAACAACGGCTAATTTAGCAACAATGACTAAGTGGACCATAAATGGTGATTGTGCGTCTGGGCTTTAGAAACCGCGAAGGACAAATGCAAGATACGATACGATACGATATTTCAGATAGACAGACAAACATGTGGTGTTCGGCGGATCGATTCCCTGACTGACCGCTTAAATTATGCACCACGCGTTAACCCAAACAAAGTACACTCAAACTTGTGTGTGAAACACACCCAAAATTGGTCATGGGAACACGCGCTAGCAGAGGCAGAAGTGTAGGCTAGTGCATCCCACACGCGTATAAAACAAAGTGACCAAGTGGAGGGGAGGATGTTCTTCCTCTAACTGCATCGGATAACACCTGTCAAAACATAAAAAAAAAACGATTTCCAGTGTGAGATAGTTGTTAACAATGAATGGTAAATTATTTGGAAAATTGCACTAAATCGCCTGCTATTGCAGAGACAAATATACTGGTCGACAGGAGGGAACCAGAAGCTGCACGGCGACGATCGATACGCGTACAAAACATGCAGCTGGTTGTTCACCTGATACTGGTGCCAGCAATTGAAGATCGGTTTATCAGAACCGTTTTGAACAGTTCTAGACGAAGATTCAGTCTAGTTTGTACAATCATTGATTTTGTACAAGCGTGTTCCGATTTTTATTTGCTGCCTCGGAGCACCGCAATTTAATTAAAAAAAGAATTACTCTATCTGGGAATAAATCCAGTGGATTTTACTCGAAGAGCATAAGAGTTTTCAATGAGGTATTGAATAGAATGCAATGGCTTTTGAGGTGAGAAATATCGTTTTATTAGACCAGGCCATTAACATTAAAACGAAAGTGTTTCGTGGTAAGGAGATCACGTGAATGGAGTGGATAGATCTGCTTACATTCTTGGCCAGTCTATCTACTGTTTTCCTCTGTTATTTATTAAGTTTAAAGGTGTCTTGTTTATTGCTGAACTACTGTAGAATATTGGCTATTAAATTTTTGTTACGGACTCCGCAAAACGTTGCCTACGCATCGACAAACTTTTTTCGGAACGGTGGGGTGACGTGAGCTTGATAGTCAAACGACAAACTGTGAAAGGGAGTGCAGAGGAATATTCAAGCATAAAATACTTTGGTGATCGTGTTTATAAAAGTGAGTGATATGACGGAGAGGTTTCCTGTGAATAAATAAAGACGGAACAAGTTGTGCACGACAGTTTGAGAGAGAAATATGACAAGGAGGAGGAACTAGGATAGAGGTAGCGGCGAAGCAATCACCAAAGAACGAAATCCCAAACAATACTGGTGGAAGTAAAGACAGTGGCAAATGTCAACGATGAGCTAGTGACTGCATAGTAGATGTAAACAAAGGATCTGTGATCAGCTAGACCATCTTGCTTTAGACCCGGCCAAGAAGAAAAAGTGAACGAAGCACTAAGTTGACGCCAATTGCAGTACTTGAATGAAGAGCTAGATGAGGCTCCTTACGATTTGTCAAAATTTTGTTCCGTTCTTCTACTTCACATATAAGGTTCTCTAGACAAAGGCTCGGGGTGGTTCCTCTCAAAACAACCCAACGAATAGCCATGAATTTTAGTGTACAATCGATCACACGAAGGAGCTCGAAGACAAACCTAGTGTGGTCCAATCTGAAGAATGCGAAATCAGCTCAGTAACCAGAACAAACGTTGAAGATTAATTCGTCCTCAAGCCAACATGCACCCAGATATGAACGAATACTTATAATTACTTTTCAGCAATTTCTCGTTCATTTCTCCTTTCGGCAGACGCTGTGAGATAGCAGCTAATACCAAAGCGCATTGTTGCAAATTGACTGATGGTAAAAGAATGAAATATTACGTATTTGAAAGTCGAATCAGAAGTGATACCAAACTTAATCTTGTTCAATGCTCATTCCAGGGTAAAATAAATTTCCTAGATCACTGATAACGAATACCTAAATTGGAGACGATAAAAATTCCAAACTGAAATTCACCGCAATATCGGGAGTTCAATCGCGAATGTACAGCAAGTAATTGCTTCATCAAAAGCTTGTAAAACTTAAGTAAGACGTGACACGCTGCACTGCTCTCCAACTAACTCTAAGGAGCAACTGTTGCAGTATAATTCAGAAATAATTTTTGTAAGCTTATTACAAATTTAACATTAGATTTAGATCCAATGACGAGCCCTTTGGTACTGTTACTTTCCAGCCCATCAGGTGCGACGAATGCCGTAATTTTGTTATTCATATAGCAAATGTAAATAAACCCCCACAAATGAGCCATGGTACACCAAGCACTTGAAAATTTGAACTTGCCGACAACATAAGAAAGTCCATTTCTATTGTACATTAAAAACATGCTCCCAACGAACTAATGCCTGATGCGTCCTATTGTTATTTATCATCTGCTGCAAAGTGAAACAAAATGATTTTGGTACGTCCTCCTACTGGGTTGAACGAACAGTTTTCGGCGGACTTTTAATGATAACAGAAACAAAATCATTTCCATTATATCATCCAGTGGGATTTCTTTTCTTGAAATATCCTATTCCTGACGTTTTCCTATAAAACACAAGGCGTATGATGATGTTATTTACTCCAGTGCACTGGAAAGGGTTCAGCAGAAAATTTCAAAGTCCACGGGTATTTAAAAGCTGACTTTAGGTCCCAAATATGAACGGGCAAAACTACTTTGTTAGCTTTATGTAGCATTGTCCCGGGAATCGTAGGACAGGTTAAATAAGCGTATTCAGACGACCTTGAAAGTAACGCTAACACTGATGTTGATCGGAACTGGACATTTTATTCTCCATGAGGTTTCAGTGTTTAGACTGGGCGTTCAGATTGCAAACATATATTCAGTCGAGGTGACATTGTCATCGAGATGTCATCAACACTAATAATTAGCAATAAACCTTGGCTAATGAAGAACCTCAAGAAAATTGAAAAAAACAATCTAGCCTGTTCGTCGCGGTATAATCCTGATTTTTGCGATAACGACCTACGACGAATGATCAAGACACTTCCAATTAATTTATTTCCGTTTTCCGACAGAACATCAATTTCTATGTTCCACGGACGTTGCCTTGGTCACCAGGTGGGTCGCCTGCATCCGAGAGAATGAATTCATATTGAACGGCTTACCTCATTGATTCGTGGTCTTTGGAACACGGAGCCTAGTCCGTTATCGTGCAACGAGTCACTGATTGTACCCATCTTCAAGAACGGCACATAGAGTGGCCGTAGCAATCATCTTGGGATTAGGTTATTTCCGACAGTTATTAAAGTTTTAGCTTCGATAATGCAGCATCGTTTGACATCAATTCGCGAGAGTAATATCCGCGAACAGCAGACCGGATTTCATCCAGGTCGAGGTTGCATCGACCAAACATTCACTCACCGGCAATTACCTGAAAGGCACCACAAGCACCGGCGCCCAACGATCGTAGTCTTCCTTAACTTGAAAGGTGCTTTCGACTCCGTAGATCGACCAGCACTTCAGTGCTCTCCATCGGACGCGTATGCCGGTGAAGTTCGTGAACTTGTTGCGAGCACTGTACTTGCATACCTGTGGTCGCGTGAAGGTGAATACGGTGAACCATCAAGTTTATTCGAAACGACTGGCGGCGTTCGACAAGGATGTCCCATCTCTCCATTCCTGTTCAACTTCGTCATGGACGAGGTGATGGAAGATGCTTTAGAAGGTCTCCGGGATGTAGGAATCGAACTGGGAAATGGAGGGAATCTATGTGATCTAGATCACGCACATGGCATCATGTGTC
>LUCM01000614.1:16823-34058 GCA_008360955.1 Fasciolopsis buskii | reverse complement strand
GCTAAACGAAGATGACGATGATGAATAAATTCAGAAGAAGTGCATTCGCTGGCAACTTGTGCCATGTGCACTGTTTCTCTTTGTTGTCCTTTTCTACTTGCAGGATTTCGATGGCATTTATTCCGTTTTAGGAATCTCCCAAAATGATTGGACAAGCACAATGGCATCTGAATCAGGCCTTCCGTAAGGATGTTGAGAACTTTTGCCACTGTTGAAACTTCACGGTCAGCGGTTTTCCAACCCCCTGACAAACCTTTTCGAGTAAAATTACACGACTTATTTCCGAATGGGTCTCTTAACTTTCGCCTAGAAAATGCGATTCATTGTGTGATTGTCTGGACCACTAAAGTTAATGGTGAACCGGAAATTTTGATCGCGCGGTGCACATACCCGGTTTTACTGTCCTAATAAAAAGTGACTATTCCAAAGGTTTTTCTGTTGGCCAGAGCAAAGGACTGTCCTACGCAGAATGGACGAAAATAAACCGGTCATAATTCGCAATCAGGGCGAGAAGCACTAAAACAATTACGACTATCAAATAAACACAGACGTGAACTTGGGCTATTGTTACCACAGCATCGGTGGCTTGTCTTAGTTAGTGGGAAAACAAAATGTTCCATTTATGAGGATTCAGCTGCTCCGTATTTATTACAAAGAAATGTTTCCATTGAGACTAAGTCAGGTTAAACAGGCACACGTAAAACAACAGCCGAGTTTCGACAGACAGTGCTATGCATTCCTGCCTGGAACGTACCGATTTGATCGCAAGATTTCAGGACATAGACTCCAAGACTAAGAAAACATACATGCACACACGCACCACTTTCACTTCTGACAGGTAATGAAAACCGATAGCTGACATAACACTAATATCTCTAATCAGACTCGTGTCAAGCTCCAAAGTAAAAACCGTAGGATCATAGTGAATCCTGTCGGAATTATGTGATGCACGGACCAACTAACACGTGAAAAAGTCGACACGATCGATACATGTATGAGCAGATAGAAGTATTTGGAGGAATGTATAAGGGTGTCAGGACCATGCGTGGTTAAACGGAAACATTCAGACAAGTCTCATTAATTCTAGTAATATAAAGTTCCTGCTTTTGAATGGACTCGTTACATACACGTACAATTTGGCATTAGGAAACGAAACGTTTACAAAACTAATTGGTCTAACTGTTTTTAGTACGCCTCTATTATGAGTGACAGATTATGTTTGGCACAATGATAAGATCAATTAGATGGTCCTGGGACAACTAACCGGCTGATTCAATGTAAACTGACTCACTAGTGACAAGACAACGGACCACCTCATGCATTTCGTCTCTAGTATCCTCTCATCAAGCTGCAGTACTTCTGATAAGCGACGCGGCTTGTAATCACTCTCAGGATGACCCAAACAGGAACTGAGAATATAAACATAAGTTCTCGAATCCGTGCAGTATGCTGGAACGTGAAAACTCTCCTGAATACAGGCCAGCCAATGTATTTTTCAATGCGCACATTCCACGACTACGGGATTGACATTGTTTGCCTCACTGAATTACGTCTACCCAACTCCGGCAGCGGAATTACTCAAGTCCGTCAGATGGGCGCAACCCAGTGAATGTCATTGTGGACTAAGGAACAATTTCAGACCTTATGCCGCAGCAATCGCATTGAACAGTCGAGTTCACAGTGCCTTAATCTGTCGAGAACCAGTTTCATCAAGACTCGACATTTTGTTTAACTTGACCGCCATAGCAATCTACGTTCCAAAACGACAAGCTGAGCCAGTCGTAAGACAGTGCATGAAATCGATATAGTCGCTGGCCGGCGGTGGCAGGCCATCCAGGTAATGAAGAACCAGAAGCCACTCGGTTAGGATGGCATCACATCCCAGTTCTTTAGGTTGTTTCCTAATTCGGTGGAATTTACTAATTGAGCTGTTTTGTCGAGTGAGAATCTGAAGCCCTACTCAGAGACTGAGCAACTTTTATTCCACTCTTTATATGAAAGAAAGACCATGAGACTATGTGCGAACCACGGGGATGTCAGTCCCACGGACATAGCGGTTAAGCTTTTTGTGACTATTCTGATAAACCGCTTTGTCGCTGTTTGGGACGCGAGACCACATCCTACCTAGTGTGGTTTTCATCAAAAAAGAGTTGTATTAACTGGGTCTTTACGTTACGACGAATTCTAGGACATCGGTATACGTCCCAGCAACCCATCACAACTTGTTTCACCGAATACTGTGGAGCATTCGATTCCGCTCACAGGCAGTCGCAGCACAGCAGACTTCGAAGTGAAGGGATTACCGAAAAGTTCATAAGACTGTTAGCGGCATAAAACTTGTCAACATAGGCGCACGTCTGCATCTACGGCGAAGAATCATCAGAGTTCCCGCTCAACTCCGGTCTTCGTCAAAGTTGCCCTGTTAACGATTCTACTCAAATACAACATGGATTGGATAACGCGTCATGCCCTCAAAAAATTTCGGCGGATACAACATGGGTGTAGGCCAATCCCATCCTACACATAAACGGCGAAGCTTTGCAACAGGTGCATCACTCCAAGCACCAGAGTTCTACTATCCAATCAAACAGGCAGACCGGAGGTTCGGTTCGGCTTTGAGTAGACTGCGCCAGGAGAGGGCTCCCACAGCGTTATAAACCGCTGTGGTCTGCAATAAAATAGGTTTCTGCAAGAAGCTGTGTATTAACCAACCTGCCGTCTGCCTAGTTTTTACGTATGCATACAAAACCCAGTGGGTAGCAGTAGAGGTTACAAAATAGCTCGAAAGTTTCGACGGCAGGTACCTCCGTTATATGGGAAAAATTGAACAGCATGATCGCGTCTCGAAAATCGCCCTGATTCAGCGCTATGCGCACGTCGAACGGATGTCGCTGGTTCTCGAAAGATGTGGACTACAGTGGTTTGGTCATGTACTATGAAGATCCGAAACGGAAATAAGGAAGAACCCATCGCCGCCAGGCTGCTCAGACTGTCGCCTTGGTGGGCAACTGAATCACTAATAAAAAAAATTAAAAGGGGAATGGATTGACTAGGTCCTCGGCCGGTCTCCAGAGTATGCCACTGTCATCACATTTGGATTCTGCTGTGTCCAAACCTTAGCGCAGATCACAACCCATAAACGGTTGAAATCCAAGACATCCACGAAAATGAGATATCCTCCGCATATGTCAGTTACATAGGATAAGCAAAGTGTTACTTGACCTCGCTCAGCATGTGAAGCGATTCTAATAATTCTTTTCTCTCTATCCAAACATGCCCTCGATTCAGCACGGGAGACGAGATGCTTTTCGATCTGTCGATTAAGACATGCTGCCCCCAGTGAACGAAAAGTCAGACAATGTTCTCGCGGGTAGAAGAAACGAGAAGTGGCATATTCACAAATACGAACTCACGAAAGGAAGCAAATTGAATTCTGATCAACGGAACGAAATAATCTCTTCACACCCGGTTAAGAAGGCATTCGTGAAGCCATTTCTCCACTGTTATCTACCGACCGACCTCGAAAGGATCGGAGGAAATTGCGATAAAGTGCAAAATTTGACGAAATACCGTTTGAAACTATACGGTCCCCTTTGAAAACGGGTGCCAATAATGAAGCTACAACTATCACTATCGGTAGTGTGACCGGTCAAAGAAAGCCTTTGCAATTGCTCATCTATAATCGAGTTGCACGGGTCTGACTTCTTAGTTCTCGATGATAGATTTGAAGGGCCCTGACAACAATCGACTCCGGTGCGGAACAACATCGTTGTCTAATGACTCAATACCATGGGACCTCATTCACTCATTCATTCATCCAGGGAAAAACATTATGAGTTTATAGATATGTACCATGATTCCCTTGTAATAGTCGAACTCTCCGTAAAAACCAGTTTCATCAAACCCAGTGAGTAAAACTGCAGTATGATCAACGAGGTGAAGGTAGTGTTGTCAGAGTGAAAATGTGCTGATATCTGACTAGTTGTAAGAGGGAATTCTCTTCTAATTTTGAACCGTCTAATTTTTTGGGATATCGTGTACTAATAGGCAAACGCACTGGTCGACTAGTCTTTTTATTGGTTGCTTTACTTTGTTCACAAGTGCACTGCTATCGACCAAAGTGGTTTTGTCAGGGTAACCATACCGCTCACAAGTGTTTGACTGACAGTTTCACTGGGTCCATAATTAGCTTTAGTTTCAGGTCGGCACAAATGCGTCCAATTATTCTTCATGTCGGACCACATGTCACATGACTTACGGCATGTGAATCAAAGCTGTCTGAGTTTTGGCATTAGCTGAAAAGATACCTGTATATGACCAAAGTGCATTGGATCGATATCTCTTCTGATCGGGTTTGTTCCATATGCTCCAAACGGACCGTAACTGATCCATCCACCGACCATTAACCGATTGACAGCGGGGAAAGTGGCTGTGCATTTTGTCTCTTGTCAATTTGGTTCCGCAAATTATTTGATGACAAATCAGTTTTTTTAGTCGGATCTCCTGTCCTTCAGATTCCGATTTCCACCACATTCTGAGGCACAATTTGACCCACACCAAAAGACCGGCGGCGGTCAAGTAGATTAAGCTCCTGTCACCAAAAAAGCGTTAATTACGAAACCCGGATCCGCCGATCACCTCGGAGGTAGACGGCAGCTGGCTGTCGAACGACCCGTTATCCAATCCGACCTTATGTAGTTTTATGCGACTCCAAGTTACAGAATCACGATCGCCGGACCCCGGTCCCCGACTGCAATGGACCTTAGTGGCTTTTGGCCACGTCTCTTCTACCACACTCACGCATGAAGCGTGCCATTAAAAAAGCGACTAGGGAAACTCGGCTGTCACTCCAACAGAGGGGTAGCCAACTTTACGAAATGATTACTACGCAATTCGAATTTCGCGGTGTGGCTATTTCAAATACAATCTGCCTGTCAAGTATGCACCGGTTGGTCCAATGGAGCGGCAGTGACCCATATGTCATCGTAGGAAGTACGTGCACGAACATTAAGTGAACATGGATGACAATTGTTGTGGCTAAAATTCGAAAACGCATACATTGGTTCAGTTCGGTAACGTATGGGTACGCACGATTATGTGGATTGGGCCGATCAAGTGACTTATGATCGACCTCCATCGCCGCGCAAAGTGAGTGCATGGTTCTTTTGTCATTAGTCTCTTCATATTTCGACGTACAGTTCATTTTTTCGGTTTATCTATGGGCACTGTTATACTACCAATACTCAGGCCTGACTAACTGCATTGGAATGTAATTAAGATTGTGCATACTGCGTCTTGTTTTTTCACTACCAACTGGGTTATGAATTACCATTTAAACAGGCTGATTTGAAAAGTTAAAATTGGGATGAGCTTCAGCAACAGTTCGCTCGAAACAACACTCACTCCGCAAAACCACGGCATCTTTCGGCTTGTCCAAAGACCATACGATAACAGCCGTGTCCAAACTGCCCGTGGCCAGGCACCGTCCGTTCGGGCTCCAAGACAGTGCGGTGATACGGGCCGTGTGTTTTTGCCACCAAGTGTTTATCGCCGGGGACAGTGAGATCTGATTCCCGTTGTCATGAACCTGAAAAAAACAAGCAAGACTTAGAAAAACAGACAGGAAGACAAGGCAAAAAGTAGCAAACGAACTTGAAGAAAAAACACTAAATACCGTAATGTGGACGATATATCGCCGCTGACACTCGGAAACCAACCTAATTAGCTTCAAAAAAAGAATACCCGAAGCAAGGATTTTTGGCACGTTCCCCTAGGTCATTCGGTTCGGACATTTACAAACGCCAATTACAGATTCACAAGGATCAGATAGCCAATGATTTCATCTTTGGCCGATCCCAACTTTGGAGCGGATAGTGCCACACCAAAAGTTTGTATACTTCCCACTTCAGCAAACCGCGGTGTGAGAAAAAGAACCCAACCAGACAACTATTTCGTTAGACCATCGGTACACGATTTCAAGCGTACCGCTCGGGTGAAGAGGTGTTACGTCTTAGCAGCTTGTTTTTCGATATACTGAACAAATACTGATAACTTTTTCTCCACTCACAAATAACACCAGAACTAAAACACGTCAGTCCAGTCACTATCACAATCAATCACAAAAACAAACAAAAGGACAAGCCCCACTGATCGCTGCCTTTCGTCCAGAATCACATGCTGTTTCCGAAAGAATGAATATGAAAGATGACTATGACAGTGGGCCTTAGAAGGGCGGGAAAAGGAACGCCGCGGGAGTCAAGAAACGGAACACTCTAACCGCACTTTTACCGAGCATTCTGATTCAATAGGAATTCAAAACACGATTTGCTGTCATATCATCCAAGGTCTCCAGACAACCGATCAATGGATCTTATGGACCTCAATCATGATGACGAGAGACATCTACTCTAGCTAAGTTTGTTGTACATTTCCTCATTCCCTAATGACCCATGCGTCGCTTCTACCGCTCCGAGGCAGGAAAGGATGCTAAGGCACGATGCGGTAGACGTGTACGTCACATACAACACGACCCAGCAAACGAAGTCTACTAAGCTGTGACAGAAAACTCCCTGAGCAGGTACCACGCACTAGATTCCTAGCCTGCACATCGCTCGCGAGGTCACAGCCCAATCCTAGTGACGTCAAGCGGTCACTGATGATCGAAAACATCTAAGAGACAAACATAGTCAGCACGCATACGCCATGTCTCGCAACTATACAACGTACCTAAGCATATCACGGCACAGTACAGGCGATCAGTCAGCTTCAGTGAGATAACAGGTCGCTACCAAATGTGCTTCAGTTTACTCTTGACACCCGAGCCATGCATATGCGCGCGTCCGCTTTTCCTACCTTGCTACCATCCTTAGTCAAGCAGCTACCGAGGTAAATGAAATGGTCGGTAATTGTTAGTTCCTCTAAGTCCAATTCCAGCTTTACAGTCATCAAATTTGCGAAAAAATGCTCTGATTTCCAGTGTTACTCCATAGCATCGTCCATTCAAAGGAAAAGAGAACCAAAATAGTGAAAGATCAACCCCAAGGTAAAAGGCTGAACAACGATACGCAGAAAGACTTTAAATCCAAGAACAGCACTAACGGATACATTTACCTACACCTAAAGTACCTAACCATTGCGTTAGGAGAACTCATGAATTCCAACCAGGCAGTCCAATCGGATATACAATTACCAGTCTACTGATTGAGGTTCTCATACATTTTTGCCATTCCATCAACTAACCACCTTAAACCATTTTCAAACCATAACCTGCCTCGGAGAACAGTGTACAACGAAACAGACGTTCTTTGAGTATACACAAACCACGTCCCAATCATATTTGACCTATTCAGATGTAGTACCTCTTCTGTAGATTGAACAACAGGGATCAGCCTAATACCCAAGTGAATAAGATAATTCTCTAAACATATAGTACCAACACTACGAAGACACTGGTATCCTAACACAGGACGACTTCGCACATCTGTTCGGTGTGGCCATGTTTATGAGCCATGCAGCAGGATAGATCCCATAGTCAATGCGTACATTCAGTCTTTGATCGGCAACCGTATTTTACGTCGATGACAGAGATGTTTCAAATTGGTAAATGCGTGATAATACTTTACCTATGTGACCATCAGCTGAGATACAACTGCTCAAACAACCAAATCTATCTCACTCAATTATTCCGCAGGAATAAAATTCGTTTTCGAACTAATTTAGTCTCACAACAGCATTTGGCACTTCGTAGGTGTAAAAACGTATACCAAACATGCGCTACCATTCACATGGTGGAGAAAAAGACTCGTAACTTTCATGGGTCTTCACTCGGCAGTAAAAAGCCATCCACACTCGAAGTCAGACATTCATCGGTCTGAACAAATATCAATATCACTGTTCTCAGAAGAGGATAGGCTGATTTACATAATCATCCTAATGAGAATGAGAAGGAAGGGTAAAAATAAATGACCTTGACGAACAAGAATTTCCACAATGAATTCGGGTGACCGATTACCACGAGAACGAAACCGATTTCAGCAATTCGCATGTAGCAATCGGAAGACGGAAATGATTTTTTTCTGGCATGCCACTTTCAGAAGAAAGAAGACAAAAATTATAGACCTATTTAAGATGTACCACTGTCTTGAGATTTGCGGCAGAACGAAAATGTGGCTCACGGAAGTCAAGCAGGCTCAGAAACGGCCTTGATTCACACACAAGCACTTTCGTTCCCAACTGTTGATAACCTAGGTTTTAGACAAGTAATACCTACCTAGGTTCGTTCAATTGCGGTAAAGTTCGAAGGGCCAACTGAACTGCTGCCCGAAGCGTTTCACAAAACGACAGTGTATGTAAGTAGTTACGACATTTGACCATCTCATTTAGAGCCAGTTTTCGTGAGCTAGTACGCTTTATCGTCCACTACAAATGTGGCTATCGCCAACGACTGGAGCCTTTTTCACTTCCGTACATTTTGTAATCCCCCACTGTGGATGGTCATTTCTATGGCTTCGGGTCGGCTAATATCTCGAGCTCTGCAGGTTATCGAATGTAGATTTCCGAAGGGCAGGACCTACAGGCATGTAAATGACTGTGCCTGAGTCCTTTGTAATAAGTCCGGCTTCGTGTAAGGCTTTGCTTAACTGCTGGTGTTGTTGAACCTGATTGGATTTCGCATAGTTCATTGTTTACAATCAGCTGCGGTCGAAAGGTTATCAGATTAGTGTGACCACAGTCCAGGTGCAAAAAAGGGAGTACGAACCAGGACGTGACTCGACTCCATAGGCGTGGATCAGAATGATCGACAGTATTCGAGTGATCCACATTACCGGCGACCAACGGCAGGGATGACTGAACAACCGAACGGCTTTTCATTGAACCAGGTCAAGAAAATAAAGAGCGGTAGAAGAAGCCCCGTCCCGACATATGACTGCAGTACTCAAGTGTCAGGCGGACTTGAGCTTTTTATAAAGGCAGGTGGGTGAGTGTAAAAAAGCATCTGGTACGGAACAAAAAACAAACCGTGGGCGCATCACAAAAGGAAAATCTTAACACAAAGGGAAATCAATAAAGAGAAGAATTATTGGAGAAGCTCAGTAATGGAAGCGATTCTTTGGATCGAAGAGAAGTCGAGTCAAAATTTAACTGCGGATAGTGGGGCAAATGTTAAGGTGAAACAGACAGGAGAAATCTTGGAAGCATTGGGACAGACATGGGTAGTAGAGCACTAAGCAGAAATTCGTCCGCAATCGGAAGCAAGTGATGGATTAAGTACAGTTCCATCATGGTTGGCATTGGCAGTGGCTTGGGGAGCACCTAAGTAGAGAAGAGAACAATGGAGAGTAACATCACCGGCAAAACAACGAACAGAGTTGGAGGTTGATGTAAGAGGATAACCAATAAATAAAAGAAAATAGGGTGGATGCAAGTACGGAACTTTGAGGAACACAAGGATTCACAGCGAACTTCTGAGATGGAAACCCAGCGACTAGCACGGAAATGGTCCGTTTGCTGAGGAAACATGGCATCCACGCGCGGTTGCGCGAGTGATTATACCACTCAGGGGATCGTGGTTTGAAGAAGTGCGGGATGTAAAGATGCATACCTTGAAGAACAACGTCAGCAACAAATAGAAACAAACATCGAATGAAACACAACAGTCGTCTCAAGGACAACAAGGCAGAAAGTCACGAAAAGCATTCTAACTGGAAGAGTCATAGAGCCAAACGGTGCGTCTAGAGTTGGGTACTGAGACGGAATGAGAAGAGAATGGGATAATGACAAGAGACAGTGGTAAGAAAAGTCCAATGAGGACAGAGAGGTGATAATGGAAAATGTTGAAGGAATGGATGCAAGAATGAGGCCAAGAGTGTGTGCTCGGTCACCAGGACGCTCGGGGATGCGAGCGGAGAAGTCAACCAGTTGACCGAAGTTGTTGATTTAGCGAAAGCCCCGGTTTCATGTCCAAGGGTCGAATTGTACGATGAGTGCAATAGCCAATGTTTGTTGTGGGCATTGATATCGCCGAATGATAATTTGGCAGCTGGAGGCTGTTAATGTCAATTTTCCAGTGTTTGGAGATAATAGGTCAAATGTTGGAAGGTCGTCGTTATTGTGAAAGCGGTAAACGGTACAGAAATAAGGATTAAACGATGGGGACCGAATTTCTAACCACCCAAATTGAAAGTTTCGGTTGGAAAATTCAAGATGTGGAAGTCGAGAAGAGGCGGCAGACTAATGGATACAGGCGCAGAAACCAGCCTTAGAGAAGCAAAAATGAAGTTGAGGGAATGGTATTGTAACCAGCATTACATCCAACTCTAGCAGAGATGCTTCAGTGGTTATCGGTGGCTGCGCGTCGTCGGACTGTGACAGACAAACTGTGATCAGTACACAGGCGGGGATGTAACCCGATCCTGCCAAACACCGAGCAAGTGCAGAACGCAAGACCACAGTGAGACCAAGTTATCCCATTGGCTACCAGCGGGTAGTCGAGAGTGGTGTGATCGGTAGGCAAGATGGTGAATATGGAAACTGAGGTCACATCGTGAGATGGGCCAACCACCAATCAGGATGAGCAGTCCGGATTGGGCAAAAAAATACTATGAACCAAATCGCGTGAAATGCACGGACCAATCAAAGCGCGAGCCGAACAACGGATGAAATAATGACAGTCGCAAAGGCGCAATGATGTAAGCAAAGTGACCCATAAATATGTGACGATTTCACTCAACGAACGAAGAACTCAATGTGTCGGTTGATTTTGGGTGTTTTCACTTGAGATACTGGGGACCAACGGTAGTGATCCCGAGATAGGAACGGCTTACTGAAAAGCAGAGTTCAGAACAGAGAATAAACATTACTTAACACAATTAGTTAGGAAGTTGAAGGTGGCGTGCGTCTGACGAGAGGGAAATTTGTGTCTCTGTCAAAAATAAAGCATCGGGGGAAGAAAACTGGAGAATATTGTGTACAAAGTCAACATTTCCATTCAAACCACGAATGATAGCGGGAGTGGCGACAGTCTATTGGATGTTCTGTGAGCGCGCGCGGGCGAACAAGGCTTTATTCATTTATTTTGTAAGACCTGCGTTTGACGAGAGAACCAGAAACCCAAATCCTGGGACGTGGAGTAGAAAACCACATAACGCGTCAATAGGTTTGGGCGTGGTAGTGAGTCGGGCGACAGCGAGTTACCGTCTGCGATATGCGAGTCAGTCTGAGACCCAGCCCATTAGCGTACGTTTAACTCTTGTACTCAAAGAGATCAGGACGAGAGCACAATCATAGAAAAAGCAGGAAGTTACGATTCGAGCGGTAACGAGTTGCTATCTACCGAGACATAAAATCTGTGGTATTAGTTGGGATATAAGAATATAAGAGGAGATTTAGAAATTTCAGTTGTCGCGAAAACATCGTCTCATTAGCTCATAGCAATGTTCAGAACAGGGTCTTTTTATATTTTGCTTCTTGCATTAGTGAAATAACAGTAAACATCATTCTCAAGAGCGAGGTCGCGGCCAACAGAGGGCTAACAAGGATAGCTCTGCACGTGGATGAGAATAGCGGACTTTAATCAGTCTCAGTCCCAAACAACAATACTATGCCACTTTCCACGAATCTGAACCACGAGCAGTTGTTTTATTCTGGATTGTGGAAGAGGATACTTCTTCCATAGCATAATACACGACTGATTATCCAGAGCTGGCTAGAGCTTGCCAAGGTTTAAGCGCACTCCCTCACAGTGTTGTCCGAAAAAATTAGAGAACTCCTGTGTGCGTGTGTGTGTGTGTGAGAGAGAGAGATCTCGAAGCCAATCATTCAAGGACTCCATGGCCTGCTCACTATAAACCCCACACAACGAGCGAAAACGCGAACCTCGCACGTGACCGGGCAAAAGAAACTCAGTTAAGTTATAACGTAGTGTTTGCAGTACAAAAGGGTTGCATCAAGCCAAGGCTGCGAAATAAGAACAGGGTCAAGCTGGGATCCAAAATGTGCAAATTTCAGCCCCACTTCAAACCCATGACGACCGGTTGAGCAAACTCACCACTGCTTGTGCAAAAACAGATCATACCCTCAGTAGTATGCATCGCATATGGATGAATGAACTAAATTCCCCCGGAAGCACACGACCGGTTTCCCGATTACTGCCGCTCGTTAGGTATGCGTACCCGGCATTCTTATGTCAAACCATCTATATACAAATGCGATCATTTCTTATTTTCTCACTAGAATCTCATTTGAATCGTTAGGAGCGTGAATGGACGATATGTCCATTTGAGAATCACATTGATTCATCGGATGATTTTCGTCGGTCAAGCAAGGCTAACCTTCAGAAAGAGGACACAAGGCCCGAAAGTCCTGGTTTTCTTCTCGATAGTGTTTCGCAGCCGACGAATCACCATTCGGTTAGTAAATGGACTTATCATCCGTTCACGCTCTTAACGATTTAAATGATACCAGTGAGAAATCATACCCTCTTAAAATAATCAAACGGAACAAATAATTTTAATAACACTCAGTCCCTTTGACGTGCTATTAGTTCCTGCATGTATTCAATGTAGAATGAATGGTTCTAGAATATGTGAGTGATACAACCATAGTCTTAAAGAATGTGAAATAGCGGTTATATCGGCAGCATTCCTCCAAAGCGAACCTGAACTCACATTAAAAACCGTTACTTGGCGATCCTGATCAGCAAAGGCCAACATGGAACCGTCGGGAGAGAAAGAAGCAATGACTGTTGCAGCTGACGGGGCATTAGTAATGCCGATTTTGATCAACTTGTCCCTTTCAATTCGAAATGCAAAAAGTCCACCGCTCTGAAAGACAACCCGAGAATAAAAATTACTAGGTTTGAAAAGAGTATCAGTGCAGTTAAAAATTGCATTGCACCAGCAAATTTCATTATGACACGAACTGATAGGATCCGCTTGCAACTAAGAAATCACGTGCCATTGATAAAACAACTTGACTATGGTTTCCAGTTTCCCTGGCAGAAAGGGATGATGTAGTTGGCTATCCGATTGAGGCTATTGTGTGCAGAAAATTTTTCCAACCCACCGAAAACAGTGCAATCATCTAGACTAAATGAAGACCGACCCAAAGTGGAGCCGGTATCGATGATCGCGCGATACACAGTATGCATCGTATGTCTCAAAAACCTATACCGATATCCGTTTATCAATCAAAGGCCGAGCTTACATTCAAACAGTAAGATCGGTTGTGTTATACGGCCTAGAAACATGGATCTACAGATAAAATTATATGAGAAGACACTGCGATTGAGCACTACTCTTTTCACAATATCGATAAAACATGATGAAAGAATTGTCTTAA
The DNA here is from genome assembly GCA_008360955.1 of Fasciolopsis buskii. NCBI lineage: Eukaryota > Metazoa > Platyhelminthes > Trematoda > Plagiorchiida > Fasciolidae > Fasciolopsis > Fasciolopsis buskii. The sequence goes on along the minus strand of LUCM01000614.1, from coordinate 20,720 downwards.
AAACTCATAGGTTAGATAAACGTGTTGGGCCACACAACTCAGTCAGTCGAACAGGCAATGAGTTCGAATAGATTACGCTGGATGGCGAATATGTCACTCACCTCCGCAGATTGCCTAACTCGCTAAACAACGTTCTCCGATGCAAGTGACGGTTAGAAGATGATCCAGGGTGGTCAGTTCATGATCTTATGGGAAGGCATGAAAATCCTAACTAATGGACTGTCCCGAATAGGCAGAGTTAGGTTATTGGGTTTGAGCACCCGAGATCTCTCAACACGATGGTTGGCGATTTAAGGCGATGTGGCTAAAAGCCGCGGTCAGTGGTGGTCTTACATTCGAAATATTTCGTCTTCTCAATAACCCTTCTGACTTATAATATAACGACTTTTCTTTCGCTATTTTATTTGATGCTTCAGAGTAGTAACCCAAAGAAGAGCATTTTAGCGAAAAGTAGGTGACTGCACAAAGTGAACTGAACCATGGTTGCCCAAGCGCACAAACTTCACACTTCGGCGAACATTTCATAATTCGACCACCAGGGTAAAACTTTCTGGGGAATCGATTAACGTCCACTGATTACATTTACGGGCAAAGTTGATTAATGTTTGTAAAAACTGCACCGAACTAGTTTTGTTTGAACAGGGATGAAATAAATAAGCTGTGGCAAAATCTGCCTGGACCACACCATTCACAGATTCGTAAGTCGCATGGCAAGAAGGAAATAAAACGGGCACCGACAAGTTCGAAGCTAACTCTATTTCTCAAAGTGGAGTGATATTTGCCGGTTATGTCACTATGCAATAGACGGTAAACTTTACATGATTACACAAGAGTATGCTTCGCATTAATCATATGTTGATCCTCGCTTAAATTAAATAGATACAGATTTCACAGGTAATTGCGAGTAATACGTGAAATGGATGTTAGCATGTTTAATAAACTGACTATCAAAAACCAAGTTTCACGCACGGACCTCAAATTATCCAATCCACCTTACATTCGAGAAGGATCAGACTTGAATTTCACCCTCATTTGACCAAATTAACGTGGCATATTGTCCATCGTAATCAAGATTCGAACTCGGACTTCCCAAGTGGAAGGCGTGTTTTGTCACTGAACCACGAACTCGGAATCTGGTTCTTCTCGAAGCAAAGTTGAATAGATGACCTGAGACCTCTTCATGAAATGTGCGATCCGAGGGGTAGACAAACAACCACAGCTAAATTCAATAAGTAGGTAAGAAAAACCAACCCCGCAACGAACGGGGGTCAACGCCAGGATGTGAATTCTTAGATTCCTTAATGAAGAAGATTTGTCCAGCGCTAACTGGGAGAAGTGATAGGTTCGAGGAAGTCTCTGAAATCTTTTACTTCAATCTTGTACGTTTGGTGGCTTTGGAGGCCCCCCTCCCTTCACGACAACCGCGATAAGGTAACTGAGAGCGAAAATAATAATCATATATATATATATTAATGTATTAAGAAGCCCATCGTGCGGAAAGCAAATTTTTCTATACCACCAATGTTAGAACCTGTTTTAAGGACTAGCAAGAACGCCGACGCATATATAGATGAACACAATAATCAATTCAGCAAAATACACGAAACCGCTAATCAACCTGCAAGTGTTGTTCAAAAACCGTCACGTTTAGTTTGCTAGCAAACGGGGCGGAAAATCAATAGAACGATAGGTTACGAACGATTCGAAGTGTCCAAGAACCCCACGAAAAACCAAAGCGTTTGAGAGGAATTTCACAATTTCCCGTTGCCAACGTTCCACGAGATACAGCACAAAACACGATTTCATGATCAGGTAAAAAACGGTGGTCTCGTCCACAAGACATGAGCTTATATATTTACGTGGGTGTGTATGTGTAGTGCATTATTTATATACTACAATCTGTGTACAAACTCAATAAAACCGGAACCAATGTGAAAGAAAACAACACGCAGAGAACGAATGATAAAATAGAATTAATTCATGGGATTCAGTAAAGATACACCGAATCTTCCATATCCCTCACCTACGTCGTCCACTGTCCATCAAAATTTGTGGCGCTACTGGGGACAAAGTATCAGTAGGCTGCCCTGAACAAAGCAAAGAGCTATCGTGTAATACCCCATTCCGAATTATTGATTAAAAGATCTGCTCTCCAAGAAAGCAAAGCGAAAACAGATGCTCGCAAATCGTTGGGAGTCGGCAACCGCTGACATTCTTCCTGTGTCTACAAGCCCTAAGTTTTGGACGATAACCAATTTTTTATTGTGTTCATGTAATGTGTGTAGGCCGTGATTGGGCAGAACAATTGATCACTGATAGCATATCCATTCTAGAAGTGTTTGATTCAACCTCTTCCGTTTTTTTATTAAAACTACACTTAATCCTTCAATTTGATAACTGTTACCCGAGCGGCAACCTGGAGGTGTGACAGTTTACGTGTGAGCGTACACCTGGGTGAGAGACGACATTCCCCTATGGATAACCATCGCGGTGCATGCTAACTGGTGCGGACAGGGGAACGGCTTTTCTTGCCAGTGCAGAATAAGCTACGGTGGTCAACAGGAATGCCGATGACTATGCGCAAAAAGTATGCGCCGAATAGAAATAAGGAAACAGCTGCATGCTACTGGGCACGCCCCAGGGTTGCGGATATGGGAAAGACTATCATCCAGGTGGCTGGCCGTGATTAAGGTAGGATCAAGCCCACCGAATGTAGAGCCCCGCATAACCAGCGGTAGTGTCGAGGGTGAAGTGGATTTTCGCCTGCTAAGCTCTCTCCCCAAAAACATACTCCAAGAACTCGCAGGCGGAATTGTGAGGTGGCGAGTGTGGCCCACCAATTAAATAAGGTCAGCCCCCTTTATCGTGTCCCACCGACTCGGAAAGGATGTTCAGAAAAAGCTTATGAACCGAACAACTGCCCACCGCCTCTTCTGGAATGGTTCTGCTACCTTCCAGAAAGCGGTTTTACCCCACAAAGGCTAGAGATCCATGCTCCTCAAGGGAATCATAGACTTAGAGTATCACATCGCCGGGCATTGATGGACTATCCTAAGCTTTATTTAAAGATAGGGAAATGGAGCTGATTAGAGAGCTTCAAGTTATGTTCTCGAAAGTTTGATATCAGGAGAAAGTTCCCTCCTTGTGGGGGGCGAGCAGGTTGTCGTCTCTATCTTTCAAAAAGACTCGGGTGGTGACTGCGTTAACTATAAGGATATTAGCCTAACCCTAATAGCGCCAAAACTGCTTCTGTCCGTCATTCTCGACAGGTTGTGCAGCAGGCGGGAAGATCAAACTCGTGACGATCAGGTTGGGTTTCGCACTGGTCGTGGATGCATCGATCAAATTCTCGACCTCCGAAAGCTGTTAGAGCACCAATATGCTTACCAAAGGCCAAAGATCATCGTGTTCTTAGACATTCGCGCACCCTTTGATTCTGTTGATGGGTCTGCACAATGGGACTGTTTGTTTCCGAAGAGAGTACCTGAAAAGTGTAAGTTGGTCCTCAAACAGTCGTACCGTCAAAACTCAGTTCTCGTTGGGCATTACGGTTAGTTTTCACCGCCCTTTGTCGTCTCCAGTGGAGTACACCAAAACTCCTATATCCCCATTTTGGCTCAACCATATCACAGAGGATGTTCTACAGAAAATTCAGTTTGGTCTCTAGACCATCGAGCTGAACTCCTCCAACGAGCACAACTTTCGACTTAGAGTACACCGATGACATCGTCCTGCTGAACTACACTGCACGGGCACTTGCACTGACGATGCCACCTAGACTTATGATGAAATGTTTGCGACCTAAACAATACGCTCAGCGATCAGAGCCCCCAAAAAACAGAACCGGAGCTAGGATAAACACATTTTCCAATCCATCGAGAATACAACGCAGACTAG
>LUCM01000614.1:0-16151 GCA_008360955.1 Fasciolopsis buskii | reverse complement strand
TGCCTCACGCTTTCCTAGTGAAGGCCTAAGAGATGACGATTGTTGTTGGTTGGAGACGCTGAGAGTAACGTCTTAGAACCGATGTCGGTAGCGCGAATGCTGTATAGCCTGTCTGTAGAACTCGTACCCCTTGAGGAAACACCGAAAACAACAAAAGATTCCAAAATGTGTGTGGTGAAAACCAAAAAACAATTGGTTTATCGTTGTTCATTATATGCTCTCCATTGGCCCATTTCCCGTAAAGATCAGTTTATATATACCAAAGAAACCAGGTCGAAATACCGCTCTAATTGATGGTGTCCTTAGTTTATGCATTCGTACTCGCCATTACTGAAATCCGCAAGGATGACTACTGGATACCATGTGTGTGTGTGTGTGATTGTGTGGATTTCATGAAATAGCTCAACGCTGATTCTAACAAGTGAAATGACGGAAATATTTTCATTTTTATGCATGTGCAACTAGTCTGTTCATACGGACTGTGTTTCCGCGATCTGCTGCAGGAGCTGCAGTGAAATCACCACTTCGGCGGGCTGTTGGTAATCCGACCCAAGTCCTGAGGATTCCACGAAACCCGAAAGTAATCACAGATTGGGACAAGAAGCCGAAAGTCCTCCCCCCCTCGCACCCACCCGAATATTGTAAATTATTTCTCGTATAATAAAAGTGTTTAGGTGGATACAATCTTGAGTAGCGAAGACCAAACAATCGATTAGAAATCCCACTGAAACATCGGCGATTTAAAATCATCACCTTGAGACTGCAACCTACAATTTTTGGCTGATGCGATTTAGTAAACAACCACAACCCGGGCGATTTAGATCCACCATAACAAGGGAAACCAAGTGACATATTGACGAAAACAAATACAATGAACCTGATTGACGTTAGTCATATCTTTCGAAAGCTAGAACAAATAGTCGTGTGAAAAGATGGTAGAGGGTAAAAATTACCGGAAGTGTCGTAAAAAAAACACCAACTGGCCATGTGTACGTGCCTTGCTGGAACGCAACGTGTGTGCGTGTGTGTAGCCAGTACGAAATCCAATCGATTATTTGTCTCAAAACTGGTACCGACCACTCAAGACAACGATTCCAAATGAATGGTCATCCACTGGGTCGAATTTCGGCTCGAACCAATGATGATAGGTAAATGACGACAGTAGCACCAGCAATGATGACTTACCGAGCAACAAATCACTACGAAACCTGCAGTTGGTGAGACCGAGACGGTACATGCACCCAGAGCAAGTGGTTGTTCTTCCAAAAGGTTTAGACTATTTCCGATCACATTAAGCAAGACCAAATGCTGATCACAGACGACCAGGACACGATTTTGATCCGGGGAGAAGCCAATCCCATGTGGTTGGGAAGGAAGTTTCACGGAAGCACTGGTGTGACAGAAATGGGGAACAAAGATTTTTCATTGCTTTGAATTATTCAAATGTTCTGTTGTCCGTGTCATCTTTCAAGATCACCCTGAAGGCCAAGGCCAAATCTAAGAGTGGGATTACAATAAAGCCGACGAGTATAAAGATCATGACTCAAACAATGGCAGATTCACTTCGGCTAGTGATTAATTGTTTGCGATCCAAAACACAATGGATCCCAATGGATAACTGATAAGGTGGAAGTGAAGGCCGCAGGGGTTATCGTACACCAATTTTTCTTTACCTTTTCTCGCTCCATGTTTTGCACCAATGGGGCATATGTATACAGATTTGTACCATATATATATATATATATGCTGATGAAAATAGTGCTGTGTATTTCGTATGTCGCCATTGATTCTTTTATGACATACATGGCGCACCAGTGTTGCGGGAGGTGCATACCGAATAGCCGCCAGATCTTGCCTCAGAAACAAGAAGAACAGGAAAAAAAGATCCTGAAACTTGGAATGAGATAGAATCAAAAAAGGTCTCAGTGGGTCGGTTGTGGTAACTAACCGGAGAGTGATACATTTTCATCTACCACTAAAACCACCGGGGAGTCACAGATTCGAATCTCTGACTTCTCTGGAGTTGCAAGCGTTTAATCTACTTTACCAGGTCAGTTGATCTGGCATTAGGATTTCGTCATTTCCCATAAGCAGAACATAAAGCAACAAGTAAGCGATCGTCCAAGCACATTGGTTGAGAGACTTCGGCCACGGGAATACTATGTAGGACATCTTCAGAACAAGCTATTCCGGACGTGCAGTGATTTGTGAGCATTTCGAGAGGCAAACAAGGTGAGTAACCAATTCGGACTTTGAGATACTTGTCCCCGAGCATACACCTTCGGATCGCGCACACGAGACATCACCTCTGCAGTCACTTTTCGGAGCCAAAAATGCAACCTTAGGCTTCTACTTAACTCTGCATGTTTCAGATGGTCCGAGTTCGAGTGCTGTAGTCATGCTGGCATCGAGATCGCTCTGAACACGAGAGCCAAGCGTGCAATAATAGCCTTGATCCCAATCAAGGGTTGTTTGTGTGCCGCTGTTACATGGTTCGGTGCACCAATCCCTTGAAAGGCTGATTATCATCATCATCATCGTTCAGCGTTAAACAGCAAGGCAAGTCTCACTGACCGCTGCCTTTTCCCCGAAGTTTCTTTTCTATAAAGAGTGAATATCCAAGGGGAACAGGAAGTGGACCTTTGCAGGTGGGAAAAGATAAGATGCCGCTGCAGCTAACACACGGAACACAGTCTAACTGCATAAACGCGCTCTTTCAATCATTCTGATTCGATAGAAAACGACAACACGATCGCCACTGTTCACGGTTCACTGTCATATCCTTATGTGTCTCCAGCCAGCAAGTAGACGAGTCTTTTGGATCCCAACCACGAACACGTGAGACACCTACTTTACCTAAGTTCGCTGTTTATTCATCGTGTCTGTGTATACTTCAATCCACTTCAGCCGCCTAGAGGTTAAGGATGAATTTCACCTGGACGTATGCACATCGCTTTCAATCGCGTATTCCCCGGAAGTTGTGGTCTTTACTACGGATGCCACCGCCCAAGAGTATACTTAAAGGAGACAGAACGGGACATCGGAGGCTTTTTCATGTCCCAATCGATCTCACCACCAACGGCGATCGTCTCCTCCAGGTTTGGTGCGGCCAAGGACTGGCCCTCGAAAACAAAGTTTTGTACAAGCGACATTTACTCATCTGCCTTGCCGCATTGCCAATGATCAACGCTATTGCGGATCGAAGATTATCGACAAGTCCAAACCTGTGGACTCAGACCACGGCTTGTCCTGTCCTCGTTTTTATCTGAGCCTAGCCTGTTATCGCCTCATTAAGAAACACGTGTCCACCACAGTTGACTGGGAACGATAAACTCCAACCTGAGTTCCAATTGGAGTTTTCAGCACCATTGGTACCACAAGAAAATATCCACGATCAAAGTAAAAAGAAAATCAAAAAGATATATCACCCTGCGGTAAGAAAACTAAGAACTCCGTTTCATGAGAGCCACAGAAACGATGGATATCCTAGACCTCGATTACTTTACAAGATGAGCACAAATCCGTCCCCCGAATGCCACATACAACCAGACCCGTAAAATTCTTGAGACGTCAACCGACCGAAAGCGTGACAAATGATCGCCAGCAATGATGTGCAGAGAAATGAAAAGGGCTGTGACCATAGACAATTGTCGCAACCCTTACCAACCGATTTTTTAGGGCATGCTTGAATCATGAGTGCAGTGGAAGGGATGTCTCATAGCCACTAAGACCCACTAAACCGGGGAGGGGGCGGCGGGAATCTTGATGCTGAAAAATGAAATGGCACAGAGCCACATGACGTCTCACTAGGCCAGGTCTGATAACGAGCCGGGTGACGGCAAATCGGCTTCTAACACCAAAGATGTACTAGCCACCGGAAGTCAAGTATAGACGAGGTGATCAGAAAATCCAATGGAGCATCGATTCATCCTCCCTAGTGTCGTCCGGATCTTTGGTGAACATTTAAGGGAGCAGTTTAGTGGTTCCACTGCATCAGTGGATCTTCCATCTATGCCTCCACGTGAAACAATGAGCGCAGATGTCAGCTCATCAGAACTGCAGGCTATCAGAGAGATGGAGTTTCGGAAAAAAACAGAAAGCTGGTGGACCAGACGAGCTGACCTCCAGGCCTTTTAAGGATGGTGAAGTTTTATTGCTGAATTAAACAAAATCCTGTACTCATCGTAGAGAACGGAGCGAATATTTATGAGCTGCTGTGAATCGACGATCGTGCCGACTTACAAGAAAAGTAATGGATCTTGCTGCAAAAAACCAGCTAAGCATTACATCTAAACCGCCCAAAGATTTTGCCCTCCGCCAAAACCTAGTACTCACAAAAGATCCATGCACGAGAATCAAGCTGGTTTCCGACCCGAACGAGGTTCTATCGACCCCGCTTTATAATGCAGGCGCTAAGATGAAGGCACTTCATTTACTAACCATTTATCCCTATCTTTCTTGACCTGAAATCTGTATTCGGTTCAGTAGATAGTACAACCTTACGGTGTTGCTTCTCACCGAAGGTTGTGCCTGAGAAATTCATTTTCTTTATCTGACCATTGTATTCAAACAGCCGAATCTGAGTCTGCGCTAAGACAATCTTTCACCCGTGTTCATCACGAACCGTGATGTTCGTCATGTTTGTTTCCTTTCATTTTCTGTTCAGCTGTGCATGTGAGATGCCCATGAGGGCAGCCCGATTCTCAGATGAGAACAGTGACAACGACATTTGCTCATATATCCCATGGAGTATCCTTTCGCATACAGAAGGCCCAATTAGCATTTAGCAATATGAGGCATCCGCGGCGTCAGTGTGATATCCGTTAATCGATCAAATACCGAGCTTACATTCAAACAGTAAGATCGGTTGTGTTATACGGCTTAGAAACATGGATCTACAGATAAAATTATATGAGAAGACACTGCGATTGAGCACTACTCTTTTCACAATATCGATAAAACATGATGAAAGAATTGTCTTAAAAACTCATAGGTTAGATAAACGTGTTGGGCCACACAACTCAGTCAGTCGAACAGGCAATGAGTTCGAATAGATTACGCTGGATGGCGAATATGTCACTCACCTCCGCAGATTGTCTAGCTCGCTAAACACCGTTAAATGGCCCAGGGTGGTCAGTTCATGATCTTATGGGAAGGTATGAAAATCCTAACTAATGGACTGTCCCGAATAGGTAGAGTTAGGTTATTGGGTTTGAGTACATGATGGTTAGGGGTTTTAGGCGATATGGTTAAGAGCCGCAGTCAGCGGTTTTTGCATTCGAGATATTTCCGCTTCTCAATAGCCCTTATGTCTTATAATCTTACACTATTATTCGGTTCTTCGGGATAGAAACTAAGATCAGAACACGTACATGTAAACTTATCGGTTATAGAACTTAGGTGAATACAGACTGTAACCCATTAGGTCGTTCATTTTCCCATTAAGGAAAACAATCCCTGGTAGATGACGCATGATAAGGAGTTACGTTCTAAGCTGTGAGTCATACTAGCGGCATCAAGATGCGTTCTGTAGACTTATGAGTCCTGAAGACGGAGAATTTCGCTTTATTCTAATAACCCATCGGGAATCATCCAAGAGGGCTTATTAGTCAACAGAGGCCTACTGCATCCCCTGATAGTCGCAAAACTAGCGATTTTTAGGCGTTTGTTAATCGCATTGACGCTCTGGTGACTACTCGGCGCAGTTGGAACTCGGTAGTACCGCCACTGACTGTATTTTTCGGACTAGAACGGTACTTAGAACAATTAATATGGCAAAAATGGCAGCTTTTAAATACAGTATTCAAACAAATCCTTACATGAAGGATCGTTCAGGAACATCAGACAACACACAACGGTCGTCAAAACCGACCGTGACCAGTTTGTCGTCGACAAGTGCCATGCCTTGCACTTGTGCTGTGTGTGCTTGCGAGCCGGAGAACATTGTGGCCAGACCACGATCCATATCCCACGAGGCAACACCTGCATCTGACGAGGCGGTGATCAGTTGTTTCAATTGGGGATTGAACAATGCACATGTAATGTGCATCGAATGTCCATAATAGACCGCGCGAGGCGAATCAAGACACGTGATACCAGAAGGAGCGTGGAACAGATGAAGAGATGTGTCAAAAGTGACAGCGACAATCGTGTCATCGATCCACTCACAACCGAGCTGTGGGTGCGGGGCGTGATGAAATAAGATAAATCTGATCAGAAATGAAACCTGGCATAACAATGCGGGGCTAACAGTGTGGGAGCGAAAAACTTGTTATCGAATTATTCCAGCCTCTTCGCCGACTGTTTATTTGACTGTATACATTGATGACTACTGTCCACAGGAACGTCACCAAAATTGAAATAACGAATAACAATGAAGCAGCATGAGTCAATAACGGGGTTTGAAAATTTTCAACATCAGAAGGCTAACGGTCGGAGACGTCAGCATCTAACTCACCCAGGTTTTTAACACCTCCGAAACACCAATCAACAGATCCCGAAAGCTTCGAAGAGGGATACAGTAAATGTCTCGATAGCACCAACCAAAGCTTCCCATGAAATTAAATATTCTTCACAGAACGGGCGAATTTCCCTATTGACATGTTTCGCGTTTCATATTTACGTAGACCGCACAATTACTTACGAGCAGTGTATAGGATTGACGTTATTGCGTTTGACTGGCTGTCCTTTGAACTACACATTCCGCGCACAGACCTCAAGCTATTCGGTCAACTTTATTCTCGAGAAGAACCAGTTCCGAGTTTCATTCTCCTTATGGTTCATCAGTAACGTATATTGGTGACATGCACCGAACCAGTTCTTTTTCGAAGCGGATTGCAAACGTCCTGATCTGCAGCGTGCAGAAGTGAAAGGAAGGCTTAGGAGCCGGAGCCCAGAAAGTGTAAACAATACCGTGCAGCATTTAAACTTCTGCATGATGCTGAGACAAAGCCAGTCTGTTGAATATCCGTAATCTCACCCAGAGGGGGCGTGAGTTACCATGTCACAGGCTCGGAAGTCTGTGTCTGAGAGTTGCAGTTCGAAGGGAATTCAATCAAGTATAATGACGTCAATTCCACGCAATTCTCGCAAATAACTAGAGACTAACACGACTAAAAAAACAGAAGGCAGATCAATGGGGAAAAATGCCCATTCTAAGAGGATCTGATTAAATGAAAGTTAACGGGACTGCTGCCGTGCTACGCTTCAAAGCCGCCCAACAATGGTGGCTATCATCAAAGACGACACTTAGACAAACTTCAGAATTGCTGGGATTTATTTTCCAAAAAACCACGGGTTATGTCGAAGATTGACTTCAAAATTGCATCTTGTTCATCTCACTGAGAAATCCTCACAGCAACAGCACTAATTCAAGGTAACGAAGCAATGGGTAATTTGCTGGAGATAGATCGGTCTGAGAGAGGATAAGTGTACACATACATAAAAGATCCTATTGATTGGACCAGCCTAAAATTCACAAACTGAGTAGCTTGCCCCTGATCACTTCGTGATCCACAAATACGGGGTTTAGGAAGCACAAGCACACAGGACCCGTCAAATTCAGATATGAAAACCGAACAAAAAAATTCTACGTCAGTGTAAACGTGTTCAATTTCTGGCAAACAAACTGTGGATGATGCAAAACAGAAAGCTGACAAGATAAACCTGCAATCGCGACACGATTTTCAATAGCCAGATACCAGATGATAAGTGTTTGCAATTCAGTTGACAGCACAAACGATCTATCAATGGGTGACATCGAGGAATTGCAAATTCACCTTACAGGGTACGTACTAATCTGGAGACAGGCGTAAGATCGACAATACTAAATGTGTAGAAAGGGTTGCAAAGAGTGGGATACGAATGCGAGGGTTTTGCCGCAAATATACATATACGCATGCACACACATACACACACAAACACATGCATTTATGTATATAGAGCTTTGGATTTTTTTGTCTTCGTATAGTGGTTACAAGCCACACGTATATACATACAAGCTGCATAGTATTTTCTCTCTCTCTCTCTCTCTCCGACTGCAACAAAAATTGGTATGTGATTAGCTTTGCCGTTGGACCTAGAAGAGAGACGCAGTCAAACAGTGTACTAATCAAGTAGTGCACGGTGTAACTGTGTGTGTGTGTGTGTGTGTGTGTGTGTGTGTGCGGATTTTAGAAGAATTTTTTCCATCATGTTCCAATTTTCGATTTGCCTAGATTGAGATCACATTCCCGAACACAATCAGAGAACGACCGTACGAAAAAATTCCAAGGTTAGTTAACAGAGATGGTGACAGACGAGCTAGGTGAAATGAACAGAGACAACGTACCACCATATTGTTGACAGCAGAACCGAAAGTATATTCCGAGAGGAAAGTGAATTGGGTCCCTTCAATCATCCATAGTTTCAAAGTTTTATCGGCCGAGGCGGAAACCATACGGGATCCGTCCTTTGAGAACGCGATTCCATAAACGCCACCTTTATGGGCCGGTGGACCCAATTCATATAATTCTTTCCCATCTGCACCGTCATACACGATTATCTGAACCGACTGTGTGGACACCACTGGAATTTGCACTTACCTTTCCATCCGCACCAGCAGAGGCTAGGCATGATCCAGTTGGGCAATACCGAACGATATTGACGAACGTGTTGTGTGTCTAAAATCGAAGAAAGCGGCAGTGGTCAAGATTGTAATTTAGGTAGCTGTGTATTTTTGCCATCTTAGAAAGCAATAACCTGATATACCATGAGTTTCGGTACCGATGTTCCTTTTCTACCAACTGATTCGCGGAACCGAATAAATGTGCGCGAAAATTCTTTGTGCATACAGGCATGACGGACTCGTATTAAAATGATGTGCATTTGCCGCCTAGACTAAGACCCCGGATAAGTGCGTCCCATAGCTTATCCCGCGCTAATCACATAGGCACAAAAGATATATATATATAATATATATATATATATATATATAGTTGGCTTATATATATACATATATCAAGACAACTAAACAGAATTTCGGGAAAAGCTGGATATTCTGTGTCACCACAACTGCACCAGTACCTCTCTTACGCTGATGATATCCCGTGCCGTGCATGACACGTTTGCAAACTCTACCACGTCAGCGCTCGGTGCTTAGAAAATTTTGAAAACTAAAATTTGGTTTTTTTTGAAAAGGGAGAGTGCAGCTGAATCAGATGGTCTATCTTCGTCCTTCTTTAAGTACGGTTGCAAGTTGATGAAACTGGACTTAAAAAATCTGTTAGGACCAACGTCGCCAACGGAACGAACCCCAAGGATTGATGTAAATCAGCGATTTCACCGATTTGCAAGAAAGGTGATAGCTTTTCATGTGAAACTGAAAGAACAGTTGATTTTGTAAACAATGCATCAAAATTGCTCGTGGACATCATTCTACGCCGACTGCTAGTATATGCGAAGGAATTCATGCGGTTTTCATTATGACCGGGGTTGTATCGATCAAATCTTAAGTTTGCGTCACCTGTTTATCTTAGCGTGAAGCATAACATACGGAGGGTTAACCTCACGATCAAAAGACACGGTCGTGGACAGGAGTGACACGAACACCCACGTAAGAACCATTTGACTGATCTTGCTTTTGAAAAGTGAATGAATGTAACTTAGGGGATTTTCCACAAATTTGGGGAAAAATAATAAGTGAAGGAAAGTGAAACCGAATAACAGCGACCTGATAAGGGTGAATAGATTCCTGTGTGCGAGAAGGGCGGGAGATTGTGCAAAGAAGAACCGCTTAAGCAAAAATAAAATAATGTCGGTAGAAAATGGATAGCGAAGCAACTTCGGGACTAGAAAGTAGAGGTTGGGGAGGAGTCGCCAATCATCCGGATGATTTTTCGTTGAACCCAATCAGGAAGGGAAAAAGAAGTGAACAAAGTCCTGTCCCATATGTTATGTCAGCAGACAGGTGGACGGGATTTCAGCTTTGGACAATAGAAGATGGGCTGGGGTGAATGAATGCCTGGTGTAGAGCAGAAAACCAACTTTGCGCGCAGCGTGAGAAGCAAGCTGGGATGTGGATGAAGACCAGCATCATGAAGAACTAACGGGTAAGCCGGTATAAGTAACGAAATCTGTGGAACTCAAAACTAACGAATCAAAGGACAAGTGTGTGAGGAACGAATGAAGTTTCAAAGAAGCTGAAAGAAGAGGGGTTTATGAAGCATTAATTGTAGCATGATTGCTGGAGCCTCAATATAAAATGTGCTTAAAGTCGGAGTTTAGAGATACACTGATCGATGTTGGTGTTTGTATGGCGAGGAGTGTGTTGAGAAAGAAAGCAATAGAATGGCATTGCCGCCAAAAATAGACCGGGTTTATGGACACCAACGAATAAAAGAGCGTGGGCGCAAGTGTTGAACCCTGAAGAACGCCGGGATTTACAGGAAATGACTGGGACAGGACCCCATCAACGGAGATAGTTCGCTTACTGAGGAAACTTGATATCTACGATACGAGACGTGGAGAATCCGAACGTGGACAGTTTCGCCAAAAGACCTTTGTGCCAAATTGCGTCCAACGAGACCAGATGTATTCCTCCGTGGTTGGGGATTGAAGCCGGCCAGGAGTTTGAGACGAAGGCCAGTAGATCGCCGGTTGAACAACGAGTTCGGAATCCATTGTGGTGATCACCTAGCAATCCTTCTTACTCGAGAAACGAACGCAACTAATCGGAGATAACAGGTCGAAATATTTTCGAAAAAGCAGGTATGAAGGAAAGTGGACAATAATTGTTAGGGTCCGAAGGAGTAGGAAAACAACAGCGTGCTTCCAAGAGGTCGAAGAGGTGGGAAGTTTGACGAAACGACAGAACAGACTTAAAAAAGGAGCTTACTCAGAGGCACGGATATTAAAAACCGACGGGCAGAAATTTACCCGGACAGGGCAGTTTGCAAACATCCAGACAATGCAGTGTTTCGAGGATCTTCCTAGTGCTAATATGGAGTAGAAAAAAGAACAATGGAAGTTAAAGAAGTCGCTGATGTAGGAAAACTGATTAAAGTGGAACTGGAGGCAAACGGGGGAGCAAAATCTTGGCCTTTTCGTGCGGGCAGCAGACAAGATAACCAGAAAAAGAAAACGTATAGGGGGGACACTGGAACAGCGGAAATCGCGGGAGACACTCTTTACCTGGAAACAACAAGTTCTGGTACAGGCAGCGGATGACAGTAGGCGCTAAACACAGCAGCGGACGAGGTATTTTTGATTCTTAGAAAAGCTAACGAATGAACCTTCCGGGATTGTAAAAAGCGATCGCGTGAGACAGAAGATAGTGACAATTAACGGTGAAGAAATATTGGGAGCATCAAGCCCCCAGCGCAACCGCAAGCAACATCGACAATACATTAAGCGCTAAATGGCAAGACAAGTCTCACTAAGGGCTGCCTTTTACCCACGGTTACATTTTCCCATAAAGAGTAAATATCTAAGGGCAACAGTGGATGGACCTGAGGTGGGAAGAGATAAGGATGCTGAAGTAGCCAACATATGGGACAAAGTCTAACTGTACAAACGCACTCCTTCAATCATTCTGATTCGATAGAAAATCATACAGCACGATTGCCACTGTTCACCGTCCACTGAACATATCATTCGGCGTTCTCCAGCAGCTACTTTCAGACCCCAAACCACTAGGAGCTGAGACAGTCTTACCTACTTTGTCTAAGTTCGCTGTGCGTTTTCTCACTTCACATTGCCACGCGTCATCTGTTGACCTTCCAAGCATGGCTTTCCCTCACTCCACTAGGGGAAACGCACAAAATAGGACCGGAATGATAGCCGAATGTTCGCACACGCAACACGTGACCCAACATAGCGAAGATCTACTAAATTTACACGTTGAAATAAGGTTTTTGAGAGACTCTAGGATGACTCTTCATTCCCGTCGCACACGACTTCACTCAACCGACAGTTTACTCCACCCACCGCATTGTCACGCATACTTAAACAGTCTTGACTGTTACCTTAAGCGGCGCCTTTCCCAATCCCCGGCTGACTCAACCCATCCAGTTTTCTTTCGATCATTCTTAAGACTTGTCGTCAAGTGACGCTGCAACTGCGACAAGTCGTCATTCACGTTTCCTGCGAGCTGGAAAGCTCTTCGTATTCAACCTGTCCTCTTCTCGTCTCCAACCTAATCTGTTTGGCCCCTTCTGCCCTACCCATCAGTATCTCCATTGATGAACACACCCGAGTACTCGCAACGGTTACATTGTCAAAGTAGCGTAGTAGATGGTTTTCCAGTCTGTTAGCTCACATTTCTCAAGCCTCGTTAGCCCTCTCGCATGCTGGGTTCCTTCAATACGTTGCGCGACATTTAATGCACGCGCTGGCTAAAAAGCCGTGTTCTTGGCACTCGGACAGTGACTCACTTTCGATTCATGTCTGCTGCAGTTACGGAAAACACAATTCAGGATTGATTAATAATTCATCTGCATGCGTCCAACACCCTCAAGCGTTTTACTTCGCACTTCAAGGAGAACGAAGGCAGCTCAAGCTGTAGGTCAACGTAGTGTAGAAAAGTCTTCGGGTGAGAAGAGCTGAAGCAAGCCCTTCTAGACTGGGATCCGCAGTCAGGCAAACGCTGGTGTTGCCATGGAGAACGCAGGGCCAGGTCGCGGGGGGGCGAGTAAACGCCGCCTCCGAAAGGATAGTAGTCTTAATTGTAGGCCATTTGTTATCTCAGCGTACGCTCCAACAGACTGTAGCACTGGACACGAAGGAAAGACGAGTTTTATGATACATCGGTCCACTTCTTGTTCGAAGAGCCAAATGCTTCTGACTCATGTAGTTGGTAGCAGGTGATTTCAATGCACAAGTTGGAACTGAGTGCATCGGAGTCGCTGTTTAGGTGGGAGAATTGCCGCCTTGTCTCACAGCGAACAGACAACGGAGAAGGACTTCTCCAATGTCTGTGCAGACAATCATTATATCCTATCTAGTACGAATTCCCGCACACAGTTTCGCGTCGCAACAGCGAACGTGGCGTTCTAACATCGACAGGTTCAACTGAGTCATTTGACCAATATCAGCAGTAGCTTACACGTTGGCGCGTAGTTCATTGTCGCAGACTGTAGATCGCTAATGGACCACGTACGTCGAATCGGTTTCATGCGTTAGTTTTACATGCGATTTTGCTGACAGCTGGAATGCGCCATCGACAAAGGCCACAACTCCCGATGGCTGTCGAACGTTTGTCTGATTTCGGCTGGTTCGCAACAGCTAAGACAGAACTGTCCAAGGGGAAATCAGAACTGCGACCAGTGGCTAATGTAGCCGATCAGCTGGGATCAAATTAGAGCAGCGATGCAATTTGGCAGCGGCAATTTCGCACTGCCGTCCCGAATCTAGTGTTCATTCAAAAACACTGGATCTATCGAGCGTCGCTAGTTCTACAGGAGCTTGAAAACGCGAGCTGCTAACTGCAAGGAAATGAATAAGATGCGTCCGGCAGTTGCAGCGCCAGTTGCGCCGATAAGGCCTTAGGAGTGACCGCGAAAACTGGTGGGATTAAGTAAGCCGAAAGAGATGGAGCCGCGCCCCGCATTCAGGTAACAGTCAATTAGTTTTAAGGCTTATTACGGCGACAAGCGATGGGCGGCAACTCCGGTTAGTGAAGTCGTATGCGATAGGGACTGGAAAGCTCATTCACGGTAGAGACAGGAAAGACTGGACCGTGGACAGAGCCATTTCAAGGATCATTTAATCTGGCCCTGACGCAGTATCGTGTCTAGTTCCAACGTCTGGGAGCTGTGAATAATCGCCTTTGGAGGTGTCACATTTATCCCCCACGGAAGTGAAGTGCCGTCGGATATTCGGCTTCTGAAGAAGCGCAATAAGTCTGCCGGTCCCGACGACCTTCCCCCATGTTTCTTTTCTAACGTGGATGGTAGTGGTTTTGAATGAAATCACTTTACCTCCCTGCTTCATCCGATAATTTTTGGACGAGGAGCGTATCCCGTATCCGCTGTGGGTGAGTCACCTGATTATACCCCATCTTTAGAAGGATACACGAGGTCACTGCAGTAATCATCGTTGGATTAGTTTATAATTTCCAGATAGTTTACTTAAGTGTTAATTTCTATCATGCTGCACCGTTTAACACCGATTAGCGAGAGTATTACCCGCGAACAACAGGCCAGAGTTCGGCCAGGTCGAGGTTGCTCTTCGACAGATACTCGAAAACGCGCCACACGCAACCGGCGCCCTAGCGATCGTAGTCTGCCTCGGACTTTTGAAAGGTACTTTCCGACTCATGTGAGATCGACGCCGGCACTACTCAGTGCTCTCCACCGGAAGGGATTGCCGCACGAAGTCTGTGGCCTATTGCGTGCATTGTTACTCGCATACCTACGGTCGCGTTTAGGGTATACGGTGAACTGTCACGTCGATTCGAAACGACTAGCCTAGTGTGTTCGACAAGCGGTGTCCCATCTCTCCAATCTTGTCAATTCGTCATGGACAAGGTGATGGAAGAATGCTTAGGAAAGGTCTCCGAGGATGGTAGGAGTCGAACTGGGAAAAGCAGTGAGTGGAATCTATGCGACCTAGATTACGCAGACGACAGTCGTGTGCCTCTTGCGAATCTGCGGAACATGGCACAACGCGCACATAGATAAAGTACTGTCGAGATCCGCGTTGCTCGGTTCTGATGTGCTTTGGCACCTTCAAAGTGCAAAGTTACGTACTACCCCAGGAACTGGACGACAGCAGTGCCCAATTGATTAACTGCGGTGCAGAGAGGAATTAACGATTGCGGACAGTTTTCACCTACCTTTGGCTAGCTGGCGTTGAGTTCTACGTGAGACTTCGGGATTGGAGGTAAGCCATTGCGCATATCCAAGGCTCTGCCAGCATACGCTGAGATTGAAGCACTTTGGCGTCGGGCCTGATATTTCACTGAAGTTGAAAGGTCGTATGTAGTTGCTGCCGCAGCTGCGCTTCAGTTCTGTCGTACGGCTGCGAGGAGTGAGAGTATGCGTGGTGGCGATATGTTTGCGTTGGATTGGACGAGTTATACGACAACCAGTATACCAATATTCATAGGATGTAGGAACGATAGATATGATATACGAATAGAATAGAACAAGATAAGACCGGTGACATGTATAATATCGAGGTTAAGGAAATCTGGATATGAAGGTAGGCGCAAGCTTCAGGAAAAATAGACGCTTGCTTATTCAACGTATGAAACTTAGTAAGAATACGCTGGTTGAGTCACGTGATTTGCGAAATGAACGAAACACCAGCATAACCATACCGATGCCCATTAATTCTGTGCTTCCATCCTAAAGGAATGGAAAGAAGCCAATGCTGCGAGGCCAACAATAGAAGGTGGGCAATGCTGGGAATGAGAAAAGTACAGCGAATATAGGTAAATAGTTTCCTCACGCACTTTCGATGGTTGCGAAGTCCCGAAAGACCTGATCGAAACATTGCTGGCTGGAGACACTGAAAGGAATATGGCAAGTGAACCATGTGACCCAAGTGACAATGTAAAAGCATAATCATATTTGGCGTAGTCATCAGAAATGAATGAAAAACGGTGACGTTCATAATCACAGTATAGACAATATAAATATATACTTGGTGCAGCTCGAGCGCCTCTGTATTTTTCCCGCCTGTGTAAGATCCAATCCACTGCTTTCCGTTGGAATACATCAGACTTCCTCTTCTTATAAAAACAGCGTAAAACTCTGGAAAGCAGCGCTCAGTAGCTTGCCTTAGATCTGATTTACGCACTGAACGCACTGAATGATGTATGCATGAACTAGAAGCTGCATTTTGCCTCCATTGGACCCAGTGACGCGCAGCTTGCGCGATCAGTACTTCTTTTCGCACCATGCAACAAACTAGACCAGGCACCCAGCGCAAAAATCTGCCTACCAAATGGCATAGCTTGCGTAATTGGCACTCCCATGCATTCGTCCTACGACTTGCCTGTTACTGTAGTTCCTATCTACGTTTCTGCTCATCAGCTCGTTGCAAACGATCCCGGATAACAGAAACGTTCACCGGCCGCAGTCGAGGGTTTGTGGCCTACGATCACTAGGCCGTTGAGCATCGCCAGCGAAAAATGCATTTAACAACGCAACGCCATGGTCAGATTCACC
>LUCM01000611.1:0-26760 GCA_008360955.1 Fasciolopsis buskii | reverse complement strand
GTCCTACTCGAAGTGGGCCTCTACGGTGGTTATTGTCAAGAAGGCTTACGAGAGCGTTTACATTTGTGCTGATTTTTCCACCGACACCTAGTTACACCAACAGAAGATATTTTTATTCTACTCAACGGTAGTATGTGTTTTGTAGAGCTCGTTCTAGCCGTTAGTTACGAAACTTCCACGTTGTAATTGTGTAAGGTGCTCGTTCAGTTCTTTGGGCGAGATGCCAACAACAACTATGTCATCAGAGTATGCAACTGCGCTTTCAAAACCAGAAGTCATCACATCCATAGCTTGCTGACAAATTTCAGGTGTTGCATTTATACCGAGCAGGAGGCGCGTGTATTGGTATAAATCATGAAGTGCGTTGATCGCCAACACCTACCGTGATTCCGCTTCGCCGGGTATTTGGAAGTAAGGTTCGGCTAATACGGTATTTACGAACCTTCCACGCCCGCAAAACGGCCATGTTTTTGTGGGCGTTCAAACCGTTGGACGCAACTCATGCACCCGCGATAACTGATGCTTACAGCTGTCCACCTCGCGAGAACTGGTAGCGGTTGCTGGTAAATGCCAGTTGTTATGATTTTTAACGTGGTGAAAAAGTGACGAATCAGAAGGAGCGAATCAAGGAGGATTATATTGATGTTATTTTGTACAGAAAAATAAAAATCGTCCATTTAGCATGCCAAACCCTTAAAAAGTATTGGCTGTGACACGAAAAATGACCCTCTTTGTGTTGCGTATTTTTGTTGATGGCTGGGAATTTGAAAACGTATATATTTATCTGTCTGCCCCAAGATAGCGAACATGTCTACCTAAATATAATTTACATATATATATATATATATATGTATAAATATGTATATATGCATGTAAACATACGTTTGCACTAGGGTTATGTAATAATTCTATACATTTTTGCTGTGTGATCGTCACATGAATTGTGTTTGCCGTTATAAAGTGGCCAAATTGTGTATATTTACATGTACATATATGTATCCGTATATATGTACATATAGAAACGAAAACATGTAAACAAATAGATGTGCACCTATAGGTTTATAATGTGGACATTTACTTGGCGGAACTTAATATATCCATATACGAGTGTATAGTAGACACATGCGTATATGTGAATATATATATATATGCATATATATATACATAAATCTATATATACAGCCATGTATGTTTCCACTGGACATACACATCATATACGTTGTTGCACCGACATGCACAAGAAAAATAATAAATAAATGTTCTTAAACAATTGTGGCCTCATGTGAGAAGACTACATGTGCATATCTCGGTGTAGCAATTGACGTCAATGCAAGCAATGATTTCCTTACCTGAAAATATATGCATTTATCCGTTAACCACTTAGTCGTACGATATATGCATATATTGCAATTTGCCCCGTCAGGTAGTCATACTAACGTTAAATGCCCAACGGAAAAACGTACGACCCCTCTGCCAACCCCGTGTCATGTCTATTGCCTTCTGTCTTTGGTCAGGTATATATGGCGAACGACACCTATCAGCATCTCTAGAAAAACGCAAACCTGTCTGCCTCAACAAACACTTCTAACACTTGCATGCGTACTGTGGACTAGTCTCACTACTCCTAAACGAATGTGCACCGAAACCCAAACCTTTGTTGCGCACGTGAAAGAAGACTCACGTACCAACAACCTATTACACACAATGAAGTCATAACAGAAATGACCGATTTTGGAAATCGGTGACAGTAATCAAATAGTGGTGGCTCCATAGTAGCCGTGGGGGCCTTCTCGTCAATCCCGTCCCTCCCGCGGTCCTTGTTCCTTGCACATCCGTCGTCTTCCGTTGGCCTCCGGGGTCCTATTCATCCGTCCGGCGTCGTCATGGGCTCTTCAGGCTAACCTGCGATGGAAATGGTGAATATTAGTATTAATAACGCTCGCGCAGTATTCGCGAGAAAACAACAAAAAGCGTGGATCTCATTGACAGACCACGCTTTAGATGCCTATTTTCTACCTCAACCCTATTAGTCGTAAAAATATCAAAATATAACGCCTACTTTACACTGTACTGTGCCCACATAGACTCATGCGGCAGCCACGCACGTTGAAGGTACGTAAGCGCCGACCGACAACGCACTCCTATCGCAGCCTTAAACTTGTCAAATTCGACCTTCGTAGATGCAAACACTAAATTGCGCATCCACTGATGAATGCGTTTTCTGTCCCCTTCGACGCCTACCGGAAGGCTACCGCAGCGGCGACGCATGTCCATGAGGACATGAAACCGACAAAATATTACACATACTTCCGGGTATGCCGCTTGAAACGCGTTCAACTGCTCCAAGCTGCGGTCGACGATTATGGTCCTAACCCCACCCGTCGCGGGCAACATATCCTTCATAGCAATAATCGCTCCGCTTTCGTTAGGGAGCAGAGCATAAAACAATGACCGTCCTAACCCGCTATCGTCTACTATCATCGCATGCCAGAGAACGTACCCACCGCAGTTAAGCTGGTGGGTCACGTCTGCGAACATCACCTCGCAGTAACGTTCAGCTAAATGCCTGACACTATCAGGCACGAAAAACGCAAATCTTACTACATCCTCCCGTTTGAGTAACCTGAGACTTGTCCGCGCAATAAGTCGTTTACGCGAACGACTTCGTTCCGTTCATCCCTTAACCGGAATATGCGCCTAAGACTATCAATATCCCGAACTGTAACTAGACGGTTGAACTTATCCCGCGCATATCGACAAACCTCTCTAGAACTTCCAAAAATTTCCGTTATGCTAATTACGTGCGCCCCCTGCTCTGTGGATAACTTACGATTGCGCGCGTAATAACGGTCATGAGACCGATGGAAGGAATGATTATGTTGGAGACAACTTCCCGCCAACTGATATTTCTTGCTAACTGCACGCAACATGACGAATGCCGAGCAGTCAATATTTGGAAACCTGCAAATAAATATTACTTGAAAAGATAACACACTTACCGACGACCGCCTTGATTTCTGCGACGCAATACTAGATCCTATAGTAAGGAAAAGAAGAGGGAAGAGTCCGCGGATGCTCTCGGAGCCCATTTCCGGAGCTGACACTCTGATATTTATAAAACGACGTAATCGTCTTATGCTGAAAACCCCTAAAATCAGATTCAAAATAGGAAAAACTAGCATAAAAACGGCGAACGTAACGTCTAAACAATTCAGAATCATTAACATGGGCAGCAGTAGTGTGCGCACGAACAGCCATGACAGTCATATGAGTGCAAGTGACGCAATTTCCAGTTTCACCTACTTTTATGCTCATAATCGTCCGTTTAAACAATGATCACATTATCCAGATTACCATTTTCTTAGTTTCCGAAAAACGCCCAATGGCATATTTAGTATATTTCCGTAACAATTACTTTTAGCTTCACAGGAGCGACTTTACAACGTGGAAGTTTCGTAACTAACGGCTAGAACGAGCTCTACAAAACACATACTACCGTTGAGTAGAATAAAAATATCTTCTGTTGGTGAAACTAGGTGTCGGTGGAAAAATCAGCACAAATGTAAACGCTCTCGTAAGCCTTCTTGACAATAACCACCGTAGAGGCCCACTTCGAGTAGGACACAAAATTCCGAGTTTCTGCATACGGGCCAGCTCCTGATCAACGAGCGGGTACGCTGTGTATGGCACCAGTGCCCAAAAACTGGCTAGACATCTTTTATTAACTGAACTGATGGGGTTGCAAGAGTGCACAAACCCAAACAGACCTGAAAAGCAGCGGCAAATTCAGGTGGTAGCTTAGGCTCCTGAGGTGAAAAGTGCACGTGGCTTCAGATTGATCGTAATGGTAAATCAAGCAGGTTGAGGCGGGTGGTGCAATCAAGCCTTAATAGGTTAAATTGAGTATTTGATCCAACAGAGGCCGTTGCACCTGAATTCCAGTGGTTTCGTTGTACAGTAGAAATTCGTTACGAGTTTCGCAGGTCAGCCGCATGCACCAGTGGCTGTATGTGGAGTGCGGTCTCGTGTCGGAGAACCACCGAACCGCCACAACTGGTTTGTAACAGTGGTGATGTCTGAGGCTGTGTCAAATTGCAAGCAACTTGAAAGGCCACTGATAAGCACTGAAGTACTGTCTGGGAGTGGGACCTTCAGCATGGAAGCGTGCCACGAGGCTTCGTGAATGACCAAGCGGCATTCATTTGGTTCCTGCCTTGATAGTTGGGTTGACGTGTAGCGTCGTTGGATGGGTTGGATTTCGTGAAAGCGGTGCTGCTTTCTGTATGTATTCGCCGCATGGACCATGGGAGTTGAATAATTTTTTTGGATGATCGTAGAAACATGCTTAAGGTTAGCGATACACTTGTATTCACTGATAATTTGCTGTAGTTTGATGTTAGGTTCTTGACCAAGCTTTGACAGCAATCGCGTACTGAAATCCTCGTACTTGTAGACCACAAATGAATAAACGGCAAGCAAAATGATCGTGTCAGGGCCCCCAAGGAAACTCGTTTGCATTTTCTGCTTACAAGATCGCCATGTTTAGAAAAAATCAACTGCCCCCTTTTGAACAGTTTAAAGCCGTTTAAAACGACCACTGAACAGAGACGAGGATTGACTCAAAATCTTCTTTAGCGTTTGGACGGTTATTAGATGGCAACTTTATTGGTTCAGCCGGAAGTACGTAGTCGTTGTAACAAATGTGTTCAGCAGGAGTAAGTTTACGCGGCAACGACCTACCATTCATTACGTCTTCATGATGTTCCAGTTCGACCGCGAAGAAATCTTCTTAGCGCTTGTGTCACGACTTAAATGACAAACCAGCATTGGGGTAATAATGCAAATCAAGAATGCGACGGACAGTTTGGTCGGTGGCTTGGATATGTATTGTGTGTGCTTGCATATCGTCTACCTTTTCGTGCCTTGCTGGACATGCTGGGAAAGGCTGGAAGAAGCCATGGGGTATTCAGGCTATGGCTTGAGAAATAGGTATGAAGAAGTTAGTTTCGGCCTTGGCCTTGGTTTGTGAGTTCCGCATTTCTAGTTGGGGCCCAAAAGATGAGGATGGTTGTTGGTTGTAGACATTTAGAGATATGGTTCAGAAACGAAGCGGCGCAAATGCTGTGGCTTGTTTGCAGAAGTCATCCTCTTAGAAATAATCTAAAACAACCAAGAAATTACAAAATGTACGGGATGAGAACAAACAAAGTTATTTTGTTATGGTTTAATATTTGTCTGCCTTGTTTCTCTTTTCCTTTAAAGTTTCCATTTGCATGCTGTTTCGTTGTTTCCCTGCCTGATGCACTATATAAGTATAATTTGGTCAGCCCTGAAACATTTGGCGGGCGCTGGAATCCCCGTCACTAGTAATCAATAACTCATAAGGTTCATCAGGCGCAACTGCGCTTTCGTCAGAATTGCATCATTGAATGATTCTTTTTTGCCAATGCACACGACATATCTAGTTGGAACAACTCGTCGCCAGATCATTTTCTTTCGTCATCTTAGTATAATTATCAAAACGCCCGCACAAGACAAGCGTCAGCCTTATATATCGAATAATGCACACGTGACGGATAACACAGGATGCCAACACCAGATGTCACGAAACACAATAGAGAATATAACTGGCGGATGCATTAATCGAAGGCTCACAATCGGAAGCTAAGCTTCTCATTAGCTGGATAAAGAAAAGAGAAGAGCGGCACGAGGTTACTGATTCCTGCGGATGCAATGAGCAAAGAGCAAAGAAGGGTGTCATATTTACAAGAAAATGGTGTACATATGCAGTTCTTTCGTCGTAGATGGCAGCGATGTTATAATCAACCAATCAGGGAGCAGCAGCATCCAAGCCCAATTACGATTAAATCAGAAATAATTTGAAAGATAATCGTTTCTACCAAAAGAAAAAGCGCGTAGAAACTTCTGGCAACTTCGAATTGTGGAGACAGCGGTCCACACAGCAGTATCCGCTACCAGCAAAGCGAAAAGCTCTGCCTGCGCTTACGGAGAACCGCTGATCCCAGAAACTTCGAGATTCTTACACCTCTCTATAAGACAAGTATGTGGTCCCACCTGGAGCAAACTGGAAAAAAACATGGCTGCTCAATTCAGTAGTCGACTTACTCATGTCAGATGACGTCCAGCGAGCACTCCCCAAGATCACCTCTGAACTAAGGAACCTGCCCCACGAGGATAGGTTTCCGGACTACGGGCTACCTACCCCTTAACGCAGATGAGTACAGATGAACTTTATTGGAAAAAAAGATGCCGAAAGGCATCGGTAGCACAGAAGAATTATTGTGGTCAGGGCGACATCCCGACTCTAATGGGGCATATCTCAAGCTGAAGAAGCCCATAGAAGGCATTTTCTCCCCTAAAGTCGTTACTACACAGAATGAGCTTCCGGAGGCAGTGACCACAGCTCCCATCAAGGATAACTTCAGCGTCAGCCCGAACAGTGGCTATCACCGTCCCCCACAAAATTTCTCGTCCTCTCGATCATCCGTGATCCTGCAGTCATTCTTCACTAATTGTAAGTGTTCTTCTGTCGTTCGGAGTGTTCGATCCCCCAAGTTATATCTTCCCATCCGAATCGTTTGGCCGGACAAATGCGCTTTCTTCTTTTCCGGTTCATGTCAATCCTATGTACCTCATTTTAATTTTTCCAGAACCCCGATTCTCTGCATCTCTAGGAGGTGATGACAACGGTGACTTTCAAAATCGAGCAGCCGACCGCCTGGCAAAAACGAACTCAGGATCCAAATGACGGTGTAAAAAGAGCTCCGCCGAGTAAAAGCCAGACTCCCGTTGTTCCAATCTATAAATCAGATGGAAGGCCAGAGTGGACATGGTGGGCCCTTTCGTGAACCCACGATGTCCACCGAATGTCGGCTGGCTGGGTAACAATTTTTCATCCTGTCCTCGGTAGCCCTCTTTGTTTAAGTTATATCAGCAGTAGTTTACCTGAAGAGCAAGGAGCTGCCTCGCGTTAATTTGGCCAGATAACACTTAGGTGGTTCAGTGCTGCCCAAAACTACCCTTTTGTTGAGCCTATCTTTTATTGATGCAGTGGACTCTTAAGGCCGTGAACAAACCCAAAAGCTTGCCAAACTCATCAGTCAGACACGAAATGAATATCCTTCTTTAAAGAAGCCGAATGATTTCTGATTTTGGTGAGATTCATGGCGGGCAAACCAGTTGTTTTCGATGCAGGAAACGTAGGAATTATGTTAGTTGTTGTTTGGGTTTTCCGCTGAGCAACGGAAAACAAACTGCCAGTAGCGGTTTCCAATCTCGAAGGAATCACACGGGAATCTAACCGTTCAAGACAATCACATTCAGTATGATCAGCAATGTATTACTTCATGCTACTTGCCTTGGAATAATGAAGCGACAAACCCATATTTGGCGTAGAAGCAGAGCAGCAAAATGTGTCCGTTGGGTCTACTGACATGTCCATTCTTGATTGGCGGTTGCGTCTTTGCACGGGTTCATCCCGTGTGAGTTCTCACAAAAATGTAGACCACTTTCTGGGTTCGAAGAGATCGGAACTCCGCCAGTTCCTGTTCAATCTATGGCCCAATTATAAATAAACTTGTAAACTTCTCCCCCCATTGCATACAATAACTAGCGTAGATATCATAAACAGTTCATTAAGATTATCAAATTACGCATTGACGCAGAGGATATTCGTCGCTCCGGGAGGCGATTAAGGCCGCGTAGTTTCCTCGGCCACTCGAAAGCAGAAGCGATGAATTTACAGACATAAGATTTCGCGGAATGCGAACTTTCAGTGGATATACCCCAATCGGGATAAACAATCGTAAAGTTTAAGTGCAAGCAACAATTGAGCTTGATTACAGAAAGAAATCGTTTGTCAAATTGTGAATGGATTTCTTCTTCATGCGCATCTTTGACGTCGGCTGCACTAATTCTCAGCTTTGGACATTATTTTGCTATGCAATGCGAGGGATGCATTGGCAGGAATTTGCGACATGGAACGCGAGATACAGAATAATTGTCTGACAGTAATAATATGCGTTTGGCTTGAATGTTTTCTAAATGAAATAAGATCACTCGGAGAGAAGGACCCGGACGGTGGGCGAAAGCCGAAGCTTAGTCAGCGCGGGCGGCTTAATTCCACCGTGATTTGAGGGGTTCTGTGCGTTGGCTGTAGTTTGCAATGATCTAACCATTCAAAGAAATCTAAGCGTCCGGTCACGCTACCCAGTGGGCACATGGCCAAGAAGCTACTTGTCAGGTGCTATCAAAACTAAGAAGGGCCAATGGCAACGGGCATACCTGAGTGTTACATGCCCCATTCAATACCCACAGAGTTCCGGGTAAATGTACTATAAAGAAAAAATTTAATGTTACCATTAAAATCGGCACATGTATCCGTTGATGTCGGCAGGCATGTATGGATGCATAATACATAGTTTGAAATGGTTATTTTAAGTGCTGAAATCTAACGTTCTAATTATGTAAATTTACGAGAGATTCATGCCAGAAAGAATGCTGATTAATTTAAAAGACAAGAAAGTTATCGCAGTAAAATCAAACTTCTGAAGTCGTTGCACAAAGTCGTTAACAGGTGTCCTTGAAAAGAACCTAGTTTTTGATGAACAAGCAAGTGGGTGACGAATAAATCTAACGGGATAGGGAAGTGCAAGATATCGAAATGAAAGCAACGAACTGTAATATAGCGTTCATGGGGATGAGGATTATATAATGTATCGAAAGTGGATGCAGTCAAGATTTGAGTTGAAAACGAATGAAAAGGAGGAAGGAAAACAAGGTGCTCCGTCAGGTAATCCGAAATGGTTCATGCATGTGAAATATACGCGATCCTGGAATACTGTGGAAAGGACGACAGAGACATTAGGAAACACACCTGTTTAATGCTGTGCACGTAGTATTTTGCACATATGAATTATGATACATCGAAGCCTAGGCGTCATTGCGGTGCACAAGGTACGTTTTTGCTATAGGTCACATCTGAACGATCCAGGAAGAGTTATTTTCATGAAAAGGGTATCTCAATGTTACAAGGAAGTTTTGTCGGACAAAGCCTGTTCACTTAAGGGATGTATCCGAAGCATATAGCACGTTGGTTCTTAGTTCGCCCTTGGACCAACTATTTGTAAAACCACAGATAACAAGCTGCATGTAGATATTTACAATACTGTTTGAACAAACTTGTAAAGAAACGGACCACAACAGCAGAAAATAAATATTGATGTTATTTTCAATGACTATTGCAGTGGTTTTTATGGAACAGGAGTTCTAATAACAGGACATGCAGCATTCGTGCCATTGACTTCGGTCAGTTACGCTGCCAAGCTTAGTGAGGAGAACATGAGAATTAAAAGGCTTGCATCTTGAGTGACATGGACAAGATTCTGCAGGAGCTAAAGTGAAGGGGAAGAAAACCGCGCGTGTGACTAGATTTAATAGAAGTGGGAGGGCTAAGGGTAACTGTCAGGCTTCTCACATGATCTATTTTGCCCGAAAGCAATCTGACGTTGATCCGCAAGGCTGACCATTACTCCAACTCTCTGCCTTCGGCATATGAATGGAGTGGGTTAGTTATAGAATTTATAGAATTTGGTCTTTGGCGTGATTGTGGTGCACTGTTGGTGGTTGAAACTATAAGGTAGATCTTTCGGTGGATGGAAGGTAGTGCTCAATAAGAAGTGGTTGGTATGGCGGAACTTTCTGTTTTGGGAAGGGGAGTAGCCTGGAAGGTTTTTGAGATATGAGGACGAGTGAAATTTTGCTAAGGAAGGGTTTTCATGGGTAATGAGAGCTGAGTAATGGTTGGGGAGCCATGAATAACTGGAGCTCCACGAGGTGTACCAGCGCGACACCCGCAGGGGCAGGGTGACGGAACCCGGAGGAAGGAATTTTTGGCTCGGTTCCACTTCCACTCCAACATGTAATAAATGGAGATGGCTGGTCCGTGTAGACAATAAGCATATTCGTATAGCAGTAGTCAACGGTGATGAGGGACTGCCACTAAACAGCATCGAAGTGAACCGCGAAAATTCCGTGGACGGCTAGCTACTGAACTACCTTAACCGGAGAATATGTGGGAGTGGGTGCCTTATGACGAAACTTGAGGTTGGCGGATTTTGATCAAAGGTTGATGGTTATAACTGCAATAGGGAGTTAGAAGTGGTGGGAGGAGCGTAGGTGCGGAGGCAATGGGTAATAAAGCATTCGGCTGGAGTGCAATAGCCTTCATCAGGCTGGGATCGTTTTCCCGAGAGCGGGTAGTGATTCAACTCCCGGAGGATTAAGCCAGTTTGGGTGATGCAGTCCCGTAGGTTCTGCGAGGTTCTTATATGAGTATTTGGAAAGTGGCTCGAGTTTGGCATCAGGGGGTAAATATTGGGGTGTGTGCAAAGGTATAAGCTCTGGGCTGATACTGAAACAAATCCAGTTATGGTGGGCGTGGTGTGTCTGCAGGCCAAGACCTTTAGGTGGATGAAACTGCTCGTGTTTTAAGAATAGGAATGGCACCCTTAGAAGTTTGGGCTCATGGATGTAAGTGAGTAAGAATGCTAGTATTTTGTACTTTTAGGGCACTAAGGTGGCATATCCGGCCTAATTCTGTGAACACTGGGAATAAGTATCGAAGGGTATCTGAGGGAGCAGTTTAGAGATACTTCTGTGCTTATTTGCGTCTTCGATTGCATGCGGGTCTTGGCTTTTGTCGTTAATTACGTTGGTAACTGTAAAGGGTTCATTTAACAATTTCATGCTTAGAAACAGTTCGAAGTACCTCGTGAACTGAAATCTCCTTTGAAGCAAAATTGTTTTGCACTCTTTGATGAGAAGCCATTGGCTATATTTTCGGCTGTAGCAATGAGCGCGACAAGTCTAAATTAAATCCAGTAATTTCAGGCTCGGCTTACCGTATCACGGGAGATGTGCTGCAAAGATCCAAAGCTAGTAATCGCATATCAGATTCAGGTAAGGCTCTGGTTATTGGGAAACGAGGGATACCAAAAACAGCTTATATTTTGGACTGAAAGTGGTACAAAAGGACACTGGACATACGTGGATAGTGTTTTACAATTAGATAACCTAAATCAGTGCTACGTTGCAGCACATTCGGGCCGCCGTGCGGCCGCAAGTTATACCTTTCCCCGTTGTGCGTGTCATGCCTGCTGGACATGCGGATGACTTCGTTGATGTGGACTTCCTTGGAGTCTTGTGTAATTAGGCTACCGTGGTGTCCTTTTTTAGTTCTCGGGCGCCATTTCGGTTTCAACTTTATACGAAATGATAGGGTCGCTAGATCCATGATTGGGGGCCTCCTGTTTTAATACAGGGTGCGTTCTTTTGCTCGGTGGATGCGCAGGAGAGGTTGAAGTGCAAAGTATAATGTCTGCGGCAGAGCACTTTATTATGGCCTTTCCGCGTGTTGGCGGTTTGGACTTCCTTGTGGGACTCCTGACTAGAGAATTGGGAGAATTTTGCGACCTTTTTGGGGAGGGTTGCCATTCGCGATACCCTTTCCTTTGTCAGCGCATTTTGTTAGCGTGTATTTGAATTTTTTAATGGGTTATTTTTTTCAACGATTCGCTAGGCTCTGATGAACTCTTACCCATAGGTTCATCCAAAATAAGGATACCGATGAAGAAATCTTGAATTTACTAGTTCCATCTTAACCTAAGCCAATTACATTTACGCTGCGCCATCCCGGAAGCGGGACTTCAACAATTTTGGAAGAAGTCCATCGGAAACGTCAGATACCACGGCGTTTCTGTCTGCTGCTAAACGTTTTTAGACTTTGATACCGACTGATGCCAAAGCCGGCACGGTTTATTGGGTTTCGACATGTGGGCCAACATGAGACTTCCATGAACTTGCTCAGTCAGGGTATTCGAAAAACACTGTTCTGTGGTGGCTGAGCGTCCTTGCGGTAGTTTGGTATCATTTGCCAGATGTCGTTGGTTTTCTTGCTACACTTCTTATGGGTTTACAAAGGCTGCAGACCATGCGTTTTTTCCCATATCTGCAGACATTTTTTGGACTAAAGAAAGTATCCTTGTAAGGGAGGGTATTAAATGTTGCTTTGCTTTCGGAGCCTTTCATTCTCCCTGCAAGGCAATTGGCTAGCCTTAAAAACAAGTCATTTATGCCCAGAAACATTGCAATGGTCTACACTATATTCAAGGGATTTTCAACAAAGCGCGAATTTTCGTTGGTTAACTAAGGACAACCTCTTCCTTATGTTTGGCCTGTAATGAGGGGGCAAAACTGAATTGAAAAATAGCTGCCATGAATGTTAAATATATCAGGCAAAGAATGTCGGAGAATATTCACGGGTTGCTGATAGTTTAGGAGACTTAGCTAAATCCACTTGGCCGTCAGGCGGCTGCTGGGTAATGGCGGTGCAGTGCAAATCCTGTATCTAAAGTAAAAGATGAACGGCAAGCGCTGTTCACCCAAACACCGGGTATGCATCGGGTAGAGTTCCAGTAAAGTAGCTTAAAATGCGGCAACGTGAATGAGGGCTTTGGCTCAGGACTAGGACAACACCAACCAAACATTCCCTTCAGTATCCTCCTGGTCGTTGATGTTCCTCATCTTAGTGGATGCAGCAAACAACCCTTAATAGTCCCTTCAGGAACATCGGCGCTTTGGTTGTTCTCTTGAGGTGCACGTGACGTTATTTGTACATCGAAATCTAAAAACAGTGAAACATCAAAGAAGTGTAATTAACATCAGGAAAAACGCCGCAGTGGCAAACATGTATAGTTCCCCAAAGCCACAAACGGAAACTCTTTCCTGATTTACAGCACTTGGCTCGCGGATCTCTCGAATTTCACCAGACGAGATGCGAGCCGCTTTTTTTATTTTCAACCTCGTCTCAAGACAAATTTAACGACAGTTCTCACTACCTTTCCTGGAGGGCTGGTCAATTTTATTTCTGTCAAAGAAGCGAATGCTTTACTTTTGAATTTCGCCGCTTGCCTAATAGTATCGACGCCTTAAATTCCAGTTGGGTAGAACGCAATTCTAACGTGAAATAATACGGACCGTTTCCAAATTTTGAACATGAATAGTAAACTGTACCGAAATTTACAGACGGAGTGGATGAGGCGGCATCGTGCCCCTTTGGGCCAAAACTGTTTTATCCATAGGTATGTCTAAGCCGAAGCGATGGAGCTCAAACCTCAAGCGGTCAAAAAACTGGCTCACACTTTCCCCCAGGCTACAGAACCAAGAAAAATAATTTCTGGCGGTAATAATTGTTCCATAGTTTGCTTCCGATCTCCGGGTTGGCGATTACCATACATCAAATAGAAGTGAACACATAAGGTAAAGTGCTTCTGCGATCATCAAATCAAAAATTTCGTCGCATCTACTGTTC
This sequence comes from Fasciolopsis buskii, assembly GCA_008360955.1. Classification (NCBI taxonomy): domain Eukaryota; kingdom Metazoa; phylum Platyhelminthes; class Trematoda; order Plagiorchiida; family Fasciolidae; genus Fasciolopsis; species Fasciolopsis buskii. The sequence continues at coordinate 13,370 of LUCM01000611.1, read as the reverse complement.
AATCAAACAAATCGGTTTACACCCGGTCTGACACATTCCTGGATAGTAAGCCGGAGGCAACTCACGAACTGACCCAGTTTAATTAACGTTTCCAAGCATGGATTGCTTGTAACTTGGCCGACCGTTGCTGCTGGGGTCTGTAAACACTCAACGAATCATCCATGTGGGTAAAAAGACAAAGCATTGTCTCGGATGACATAAAGAATTCGTCTCTTCTCGGTGCCAAAGTAGTGAAAGGCGTATAGTTTTGATCGCCAAAACTACGGAACTGGATATTCTATTCAAGTGACTCCTAACAGGTAGTCTGCTAGACAATATCTCAGCGTTAAACAATGGCATTGAAATATAAAATATAGAAAACGATTTCTTGAAGGCTCACCGTTTTCCTCTCAGGCTCTCACACACGAGGAAATACTGTTGCATATAACATCGGAAGTCTCCGCACAATCCCCTTAGAAATAAACCATTTTCTTGTAAGCATCAGTCATTTGATGCTATTAACTGATACTACTCATACAGCAGGCAAGAAATCAGGCGTCGAAATCGGACTACCCCTTCTTGGAAAAGGGTGCATCTCAGCAGCAACCGGAATTTTCTTAACCACTGAGATCATCGCCATTTTACATGGTTCTTAATACACAACTGAGAAAATCGTGATATGCGACCCATTTACTATCCCCTTTATGTGATTGCTTGACCCGATCTAAACATTTTGCACTCAACTATGATAATTGACGGTTGCTGTGCTGCCTGTCGTATATCCACTGGTGGTGGTCAGACGAACCCGGAAAACTCGCTGCACTGCAAAACTGAAGGAAATGCGGAGTCAGACAACGGGCAGCATCCAGAAGAGGATGGGTAGAAGCACTGATGCCAGGGAAGCAGTAAGTGTATAGGGCTCCTTGATGTTTAACCTTCTTCTGACTCGTCGGGTTTCAAAGATTTTGGTCTACGATGTAAAAATCTGCTTATTCGTCCACCAAGTCCATATATTCAATGAAACCAGTTATTATCTGTAGTCACAGGCCGCTGCACCTCCCTAAGCCGGCCGTCACAACAAAAAACGTGGTAAATCCCCGAACATAGCTACCGCGGACCAGCGGCAACTTAGACCGAGATAGCAAGTTGATAGAGCTCTATGACAGCGTGCGCCGTAGTAGAAGCATGTAGCCTTAGCTCATTGTGGGCTTGCTGGTCATGGTGCCTCTGTATTGGCCGTTGCCCGAACACGGCTGAAAAACAGACCATGCGCCGGAAGCGACGAGACAAGGGGTTTCCAATTACAGTCGGGACATCTGCAATGAATGCGGAGGGGCAAAGCAGTTATGGTCATGGGAGAAGAGATCAGCCTCGTTGAACACAGCATCGAATTACGCAGTCGAAACATCCTGGTATGTCCAGACACTTCTTAATTTTCTCTAGGCGGATGAAATTAGCTTAAGTTTACGGGGACCCACGTTTTGACCAGGAGGAAGGTCGTTTCTCCAAAATGCCCTGACTAAAGTCGTTAAAGAGGCCAACGAGGTCCTTATCGTCCATTTTAATCTTCGACGAATAGATTTGAGCTTCGAAATGTGTGCCATCGATGGGCAGGAAAAGGCCACATCGATTGGTTGCAATCGACTGCACCGCATCGGCGTATTGCGGAGGATACCAGCTGCAGATTTGGCTAAGCGCAGTCGCTCTTGGACCTTACAGTTACCAACTACACAAACGACGTCTCGGAACTCAAAGATTTATCCCTGTAAGGCAAGAAGTAGTACGTGACAGAGGAAGTCACTCTTTGCTTGGGCCAACCAAGGGTTACGCCAAGATGAGAGACCCAATCAACAACGTTGGCCCGTGTGGCAAACAAATGCACCAAACATAGCACGAATGAAGTCGATCAGTGACTTGCAATCTCATTTTCCTAATGGTAAACCTTTGAAGTTAGGGAAACCACTGTATAAACCTCAATGCAACACGTGGCACAAAATGCTGTAAAAGGCATTGGAAGCCGAAACTGTTTCGCAGATTCTGCGGTGCTAATTGCGAGTTGAGAATCATCTGCAGAGCAATCATGCAATTTACTGTGAGTCTCGGTCATTATCCAGCGAAAATAAAACATTTTTGTAAAACGAATGCTCGGTAAAAGTAATAAACAGAACCTTCCCGGTGGTTTTACGAAATACAGGAATGTCTGCGCGGTTGATTGGGTCCACCAAACGCGTTTCGGTTTGTGACAACCAAAACCAACGTATAGAATTGAATTCCTACAGTAGACCAAGGTGGACGATAAAGGGGAGATAAAAAGTGAAAATGCAAACTGCGGTATGTCCGTGTCATCAAATGTTTGAAAAATACCCTGAATTAAAGGGCACGAGGACAAAACAAAGAAGGGCAAATGCATCACGCAGGGAGTAAACACCGACCAAAATTATTGTATTTGCGAATGAGATGGGCGAAAACATCAAACATCGGATAAAAAGAACAAAGGAAAGGAGGAAAGGGTTTTTTAGTCATTCGCGGAGACACAAACGTACTATCCCCCATGTCATGAAGATAGAGTTTGCTTGAAAAACTGGCGATGGAAGCCGGAGGAAATATGGAGTATAACTAAGGGATCCCAGCAAACACCACATACTGCACTTTCAGCTTTGGGTTATGGGACTGACAGAGCAAATGCAACTTGGTGGACAGGAGCCTTAGCAATGGCGAGATAAATGCTGGTAAGGTTGCAGGAATACGTGAACATGACAAAGCCGGATACAATAAGCAAAACTTTGTAATGGCTCAGCAAATCCGATCCTAGGTGGAAAACACAGATTTCAGATTAAACTCCCACTGTGCTAAGTGGCAGTCGAAAACCTGTTATTCCATCTTGTGGTCAGAAATCTCATTGAATGACTGAGTGACTATGCGGATTCGTTAAAGTTTGGTAGCCGCAACTCACGGACGGCAGAGTGGAGCAGACTGTCCGGTCAATTTCTTCGGTGGTTTCCATAGGTTTACGGGTCTATTCCATGCCCTTATTAGTGGACACCTCACCGCAGCTTGTTGGATATCCGTTGATAACGGATGAAACTGTGCGCAAGCAACCGTTTGTGCTGAACAAAAACAAGTGGGCTAAGCCTGACGATATTCACTCGGCCGTTCTCAGGCTGCTGGCGGGCATCACCTCAGGACCGGTTTGCAAGCTGTTCCGAGCCGTGTAGATTAAAGCGAAGTACCAAAATGTCTGATCAGTGCAGCGGTGGTGGGCGTACATTAGGGGGCAGAACTTTTCAAAGGGGGAATTCATACCGGTCAGCCACACCAGCACTTTGACCAAGGCGACGGCGAAGTTAATCTGCGCCCACATCTAACACTATCTCGCGGGTCACCCAATGCTCTGCCTAGCTCAGCCGGATCCGTGGAAAACGGCTCTTGTCCCACTCGACTGTGTGCTTCCTGCATGAAACTGCTAGACTACTAGATAAGGACAAGCAAGTTAAAGTTTTTTATCGCGACATTTAGAAGACGTTTGTTTCAGTGGACCTCTGCTCACTTCTAATAAAATCGAATTCATTTTAACTCCCAAGGCAGGGACGTCAGGGTGTAAAGGCTTTTCTTGCCACGGTATTTTACTTCAGAGGTAGATTGGTGTTCCATCAAGCTTTGTCACATTAGTGGCTTCCATAAGACATCGCCGTTAGGGCAAAGTTTTCCCCGTCCTTTTACGATTACCCATCCTCCATCCTCAAACCACCCAGCCTTTTCTTCACCCATGATGGTGCTTTCAGAACTGCATAAGGTAATGTCCCATGATAGAAAGCCTGCGGTGCATCTACCAACTTTCCAGAATGTCACGTCTGTGACAATCCTGGAATACACAGCTGAGTCGTTCAATCAATAGTTCGCCTCCATCTTGGTCCCAGCTATGGTCAGTGAATCACCCTAACTACAGAATAGGAATGCCCCGCCATATTTACTGTGTCCTTCAAAATTAGGACTATTGTACGACACCTGGTTAGCTTCGAGCCAGGGCATCGCTAAGGCTCTGAGGGCCTCCCCCAACAGCTGCCATTAGTTGTGGTCCTGAGGCACCCTTGCTGGTGCATAACCTCTTTAAACTTTCAACGAAATCTGCCGTATTCCCGATTAATTGGAAGGAATCTGTAATGGTTATCCACCAAAAAACGGATCTTCACAGGATTTGTCTAACTGACGTCCCTCTAGCTACACGCCCGTTTTCTACAAATCTACAGAAAGTGTAGTAAAATGTTCCATCGTGGATTACCTTGTGGCCTCCAACCACCTTGGCCTCAACCAGCATCGATTTCTCCTACCATGTTCATGTTCCATCTGTCACTTTGACTTCCTTAACATTCTAACCAATAAAGCAAATAGGGGTATGGCTTTTTCAGGGATCTACCTCGATAGAACATTTGACCCTGTATTTCACCCACGTCTTTTATATACAGTCAGCTTCTTTGGCACCACCGATCTTCTATCCTGGCTTTCGTCTTGACTAAACCAAAGATCACCGGTAGACTTCACTGAAGGCCTTATCTCTGATCCCTGATCCGTTACTATTGGTGTCTTTACGGTAGCATATTAGGTCCCTTGTTATTTATGCTATGTATAACAATGACACACTAAATTCAACAGCTCGCAGGTAACTTTTCTGTTTGCTGGTGATAAAAAGTTTTCAGGCCCTTGAATCCAATAAACTTAGCATCGTGGTCAGAGAACTCTGTGCAGATTTGTCTGCTTCAAACGGTGGGTTTTCCCCCGGATAATATGCTTCTCTGCAACGACAGCAGGACAACAATACGGAGGTGCACATTATCTAAAAATTCAGTCATGCTGCGCAGATCTTTTACTAAATTTAAACCCACAGCATTTGAGGGCCGACTTATCTAATCAGCTTTTAAATTTTTCAGAGCGCACGACTATTCATTCAGCTAAAGATAGATGAAACAAGACTGGTTTTTGTACAGTGATACTATCTCACACCGTCATTTGCATTTATAAAACACGCTCGACTGTTCCATTAGTAAGGCCCGTTGATATATATCGGCATGTGGTAAATTTCTCAAAAACCCGGGGGAACATGCTTGATTGCATGATCCGACGATTCAACGGTACATTGAAACCCACTGAGGTGCACAGCTTAAAGATGGAGGCAAGAGGACAGATCAGTTTACATCGCACACGGTTGTGGCAGATGAAGATAAGCAGTGTTTAGCACAATGCTCAGCATTTAGGTGCACCAATAATGAGCATCCCGGGCACAAAATTTGGTTGAAGGACGGCCAAAGATGTCAAAATGTGGCAAAATCTTCAAAATTTAACGGGTTTGCACAAGGTCCGCGGAAGGAATTTCTATTGAAAGTATTCACAGGCGCCTCATCGAGCAAGTCGTCGGTTGGTTAATCACCTCGAATTACAAGGAATACCGTTCAGCCCTCAAACTTCAGCCGCTTTAGCTACAGAAACCGGAAGTTAACCAGGTTTTTACGTAACCCGGTGAATAGGCATTCCTTCTTCACCGAACTACTCATATTCTCTTCCGCCATCCCCTATAATCTCCGACACAGTTCATCTTAAAGAAATTCACAAACCCTCTTCAAGTTCAATTTTTCTACTCGTTATTTATTCCAACCTTTGGAATAAACGTCCCATTGACGTCGGCTCTTTCATCTACCGCGAAGTCTGCATGACGAAACCCAGACCCGGTCCTAGAAAATACGTTAACAAAATGGCATTTAAAGTATGTCGGAAATCACTGTCTCATGTAAATTAACGCCTTGCTCCCTTTATTTCCCATAATAAACCTAAATTAGTTAAACTTTCTTTTAAGGAAGCAGTGCCGTTTTTTGTACCAAGAACTTCAATTAATTAAGCATTCGCCTTTTTCCTTCTACTGCCTTCTGTGTACTGCTTTTTTGCCCTTTCCCGTCTGCTTTTGCACTTCCTAACCTTCAGAAAGCGTAATAACTAGTCGCATTTTTTCTTATTAGTTATTTTTGCCACACTAGACCTACGTAAAGGTGCTGTGCGAGTCTTGAAATGCGATCAGGCTCTGTAGTGGCTTCGTTCGCACACTCAGGCACGTGCTCCACTACATTAGTGACTCTTCCTCGTGCAACCACTTATCCTTATTTCCGGTCTCCTTAGCTCTGTGCATTGAACCCCTGTCGCAACAGCAACAAGGTCACGACTTACGAACATGGAAGAATACCTCTCCCAGCAATTGCAAAACACTGCTAATACGCAAAAAATGATGACACGGCGGAGGAGCCACGGAGAGTACTTGTATGGGCTCACCTACTTCACCGTTCGCAAAAAGGTGAACACAAAATATGAAATCGGGCTGTGAAGGAAATGGGCCACCGTTAGTATTGAGTTTGCCTCCCTTTAGCCTAGACCCGATCGTGCCAAATGGGGAACCCCATGTTGCACGTGTTTTCCCGATATGCCACTGGTTCCTGTGCTATAGAGCTAGTGCGGCATTTGTCCTCCAGACTCTCCGCGTGTGCCAATGGTCTTTTCAGTCGAAGTTTTCACCCTACGTCACTAGTCTCTCATATGCACGCCGGGCACGTATGACCATGTTTTCTACAACAGTCTTCATATCATGTCTGAATTCCTTGACAACCGCCTCGCTCTTTTTCCTTTCACAGGTGCACACCTATTGTCACACGTCTAAAATTGGAAGATGCCAATTTTCTATCAATATTATTTGTCCTAAACCAGCTAATAACAAATTCTGCCATTTACTCCACAATCCATTTAGTTTTTCATAATCTATCCCGGCGACAGCCTCCATCCAACCGTTTCTGTATTGCTTTGAGTCACTGACAACGAACCACTCTCTCCGCTTTCACTCCTCCGGATACTCTTCAAACGATGAGCCTATTTTTACATTTCTTTTTAGTTGTACCTATCGGCGAATCCTTCGGATTTCACTCATCCCACTTATCTTCATGTTCTCCAGACTCAAATGGGTATCTCAAATCCTGACTCGACTGTATTCTTCAGGTTATCTAAGATATAAGCTCCAACCAAACCCCTATTTCTACTTAGCCTCTGCTCTCCATATCACTCCATTAGAAAGCGCAAAAGAACACAATAAACTAGCTTAATACGGATAGTGTCTAATATAAACCATCCCTAGCTACTGCGTAAATGCGATGGTTTGAATCATTTTAAGGATGGATCTATCCTCAGCATGTTAGCATGCCTAACGCTGTCTAACTTGCAGACGTATTCACACCGTGAAAATATTTCTCTCGTTTGCCCATTGCTCCGCAAATGTTCCAACCCTCTCCCCCATTTTCCACGGTAACGCGCTATGAGAAGACAAATCTTCCTCATTATAGAGCTTAGCATGATCGAGGCTAACAAGCCCTCGAATTAACGGTGAATATTCGCCGAACGGTCTCAGCATCGTTTGCAGTACGTGGTCAGGATAGCAAGAAAAATTTTGCAGGTGGGGAGTTATCCATCTTTTTTAAAGAAGGTACAACTCAACTAGAATCGGGCGTTGGACTCTGCATTAGGAATGTTCGGCCATAGATCCTTAGGACATAATGGGCATGTTCCACTTGGTCCACATGTATCGCGCAACGAGTTCACGCAGTGAGAATGACATTCAGCTGTTTCAAACCTTCACCGAAGCAACTATGTCACCGCAGAAACACTCAACATGGTTGATTTCGACTCACTGCGTGTCAACAAGGGAGTTCAAACATGTCAAAAGGGGGCCCGGAAGAAGAGTTCCTAGGGCGGTTGCTTGAAAATACCGTGCAACAATAAGCAAAGTATAGCGTCAGGTGTGTGGCTGGATTCACATTATCGAAACTCAACCACTTGATCGCAAAACTGGAGAGATATGGGGAGACTATAGCTGTATCCTCATTTGGGCAGAATGATCACATGATCATTAAAAGCACTATTTGTTTGCCCCCTGAATTCCGAGCCTGAGGCTGTGAAACTCTTTAGAGAAGTGAACTTAGAGAAGTTTCCTGACAGGGCGTTACAACTCCCATGAAGCCTTAATGGAACCAACGTGCATAACCTGCGGCTGTTATTGAAGGATTTCCTGCTCGTCCCCCAAGAGGAGTTTGCACCGCCAAATGTACGATAAAAGCAGGCATTCCATTTTTGGAAGGCAGGAATGATTAAGGCCATGAAACGTCAGCACCGAAGTTGGATCCCGTACAAGCCGCAAGGTGGCGTTAGGAACGGACTTGGAATGTAAAGCACAGAATTGAAACTAAAAGGTTGATGCAAATGGCCACGTGCAGCTGAAGGCAAGATTAGCCAAGTGCACTAAGAAGTGGTCCAGAAGATACTACGCTCGTTTCTAGTGCAAAGAATCAACGGGGAGTATTTCGGCCCATTAAAAACGGCTGAAATTTCTGTTGCGGTGGATGACGCTATTAAAGTGAATGCATCGAGTGACTACCTTGGCAGTGCTTGCCGGGTGGATGCAAACTTCGGTGGAGAGTTAGATATTGAACACCATCCACCAGACGTAGATGACTTCCAAAAGGGAGGGGATATGTTTTGTCTCCATCTAGGGAATATAAACGTAGGCAAACACAACCGTCCCAGCTATTAAAAAGCCTCTGGTTGATCTCTTGACAGGGCCGAATCGTAAGCTGCACAAGGCAACTATGCAGTAGGGACATTTTCCCCAGGAGTGGAAACCAGCAGGTATGGCAGCTATCCACAAGGGTGACTAGCGGTAGGAAGTAGAGAATAACAGACCAATGGGCCAGACAAGTGTCCTTTGCAATTCGTCGGAGCGCATTACCCAGGGATACGCATGCATAAGCCTGATACAGCAATTCATGCTGAGCCCGGTAAACATAGACGTCTGAAACAGATATCTTGTCTTGCAAATCTTTTGTGCACTTAAGACAAAGTAACTGGCAGAATGCATGAAAGGATGTCCAGAGAAACATTTTATCTGGACTTCAGCATAAATTTTGACTCGGTAGATTACTGATGTATGTATATAAGTCGTAGATGATGGCACTCCTTACGTCAGAATAAGAGAGAATAAGTCGGACACAATATTGATCACTGAAGAATTCCTCGGTTTTTAATATTGGTTAGCGTTTGAGCTCTGTAATTGCAATCTCTTAGCCTTTTCCTCCGGGATGACGTGGAAATGGTTAGGTTCTCTGAACGAGATGAACTAGGCAGGAATGTTATCAAAGCACTAAACTGGAGAAAAACATGCGATCTACCAGGTGGAACCTGTCTGCTTTCAAAGAGGGCAGACGGCGACGCAGCCGCACAAGAATAGTCATTTCATCACAGATGCAGTAAGCAAAGAAAAGTGCACTGGGATCTATGCTAACTCAAATTTCAAACTGGCTGGTCAGCGTAGTGCGTTTCAACGGAGGCTAGGGGAGAACTTTTCAGAAGGAATTTAGGACTGTCGTGCGGAAATGCAGAGATTTTCGTGTTTCTGCATAGGAAGTTCACTGGGCCTTGCTTAGAGTTTCGCGTTCGGGTTCGTAACTATTTTATCAAAAAGATAAGGACTGTTTGGAGAAGATGCAGCGAGTAGCTACACGCATGACCGAAGATCACTGGCAGAAAACATGAAGCAATGTGATTGGTCTGGATTGTTCCCAATGGAATACCGAAAGGCTCGGGTGATCTGACTGAGACGTACAAGATAATGGAAGGTCCTAGTGTAACTTGCCGTGGGACTGTATTCCGAGAAGACCTCGACTTTGGAGCCCGGGAAATGGAAATAGACTGATAAAGTATCGTTCCCCGCTGATAGCCGAAGCACACTTTTTCAGTAACAGATTGATAATTGATGTAATGAGTTGTTCAAAAGAACCTTTGAAATCGTTACTGTAAAACATTTAAGGTAGGATAAGATCGGAAGTTGAATGAGTTGAATGAATGTGTCTGTGTGTTATAGAAGCGTGCGTCCGGTTTGACATCGAAAGCCGTTTCGGAACGCTCATGGGGTAGTCGTTCTATCGCCGCGGGGTTAGATGCGTTTTTATTTCTCTGCCAGTCTTTTTACAGCGGAAACGGAGTAGACGGAACACCAAGAATAACACGAAGAAGGCAACAGTCGCAGATGTGCCAACTGAACTGAACTGAACTGAGCAGAACTGATGCAATCTAACCACACTCTGGACACTGGCTTCCCTTGCGCTTCTGCGTTTATTGGCAGTTGCGAGTGGCTGCCCCGGGAGACCGAGGTATGGTGCTTGGTTCAACATGTTTCACACTGTTTATATATTCACAAAATCTTATTTCAATAGTTCTTGCGTACTGAAATGAGGCTGATCATCTGAGTGCTTATCCAGGTAGTAGGGTATCACCAAAAATGAAATTAGCTTGTCCGAATTAAAATGAAATTGAGACCCCACAAGGGCCCCGCGGCTTTTACTAAGAATCGGTAAAACTTCGCAGCTGTCTGTTGCGTTTTGTAAGTAAAGACAATTTGCGGAAGAAACGTTTCCAAAGACTAGATAATTTCTAATTGGAATGACTCTTAAAATCAACTGCATTAGCCTTTTCTCCGATTTCGCTTTGTTTGTTCAGTAGTGGAATTTCAAGGAAAAGTCTTCGAGACTACATTCCCAAGCAGTACGAGTGTACCTTTGACTGGATAGCCACTCGGTGGACTCTCAGTGATGACCGCAAGAAGCGGACATAGCCCATGCCAACAAATCTGTGGTTCCCACTTGGTGCTTTAAAGCTTCAGGCACCAGCCCAACGTTTATATCCCTAGCGCTTTAGTTAGCATAGATTTACGCCATCTGCCGAGCACTCCTTACTAAGGTTTACTTTAATTTGTTGTTTCAAATTTCCCATTAGCTTAAGCTCCTTGCCCATGACCGGGGTTAGAAGCAGCTGAACGGTATACCGAACACAGTCCGTCTAAGACCGATATAATCGTAACCAGTTATAACGTGCAAGTGAAATCGCTGGATGTAACGGCCCACCACTGCCCGCAAGTTTCCTTGCCTTGCGCAAGAGGGCAAAAGACGTCGGAATTCATTAATTACATGAAGAATAAATCGATAATTCACATGTACACAGGTGCGCCTCCAATAGTCATCTTTTAGTTTTCCTTCTCATCATCTTCATGTGTGAAATAAAGAGTGACTGGTCACAGTAAATCCCATCGTTAAAACAAACTTACATAGACAAACTGAAGATACATTCAGAGACAATGTCAACTCATGGGTACGAATACGGGGGTATTTCGGACACGTAGTCATCAGTACTTAGGTATACACAGGTACGGTTATAATTTTTCCCACTTCGGCCCACCCGGGAAGTGTATAATAAGCCCCAACAACCTTTGCCCTGTAAAATTAACGGTGCCTTGAACGTGTACGCGCGTACACACACATGAAAATAAATCTACACAATTATACGATGTTGTATGTGCATTTACATGCTTACGCTTTAGTGTGTCTCTACGGGCACGGGTGATCCAGTAGTTTTCCATACGTCCATATTCGGAAAATAAAGGTTACGTAAACCAAAGGTATACACGCACAAGTACCCACACCACGTGTCTGAGTAGGCCGACTTGATCTCAGGTACACATCCACATCCACACATGCGTAGATACACCATATTTTTAAGAAAATGTGGGTAAACGTACCGAACACTCTTTAGGAGTGCTGGGTATCTTGTGCTCGCCTGCATAGTCTGTAATGGATACACGTCCAATAATTACAGGAACACTTGGGTTAGGCCTAGAATGTCAAATCCATCTCTTTATCTTCAGTGTGATAAATTGCACCGTGCATTGTGGTAAATTTTATTTTTGAACATCCTTTGGTGGTGAATGTAAGAAGCAAAGGGAGTTACCAGTTACAGCCCTACAAAGTTTGCTGTTGCATAGCTATGAATTTCCACTGATCCCGTGCCAACTTAAGTGCAAAAGAGAGTCTTCGGCGAAGATCGTTTTTAACGTAGTCCTGATGCAGTGGCCTGCAGAGCTGTTTCAGATGTTGGTGAGAGTGCAACTGTTTTAAGTAATTACGGTATGCAAACCGTTTGCTGAGTTTTCGTAATTTTTCCTGTCATCCAGTTTGGATATCAACAGTTCGTACTGTCGCACCATTGCGATAGGCAAATTCACAGGTAAAATCTGCACATTGCCCGGATATTGAATTTTTCTGTGCAACATGACGGCATCTTCCGTTGCTTCACTTCGAAGCTTATCAACATTAGCCTGTGAAATTTTTGGATGTAAAATGTTCCGTTGCAGGGGTGCATGCCAATTATTTTTCGCATGAAACATTCGTTCCGTTTATCCCTTCGATTGTCCACAAGTAGGGCACATTGGTATGCTCCCTACTCCTTGCGGGCTTTTTGACTTGCTGCAGGTAGCATCAGACTAAGTCAATGTACTCACTTGTATATGGAGATTTATATAAATTTCGTATTGGAATAATAGCTAGTGTATAACTGGTTTGAGCTGTGCGAAAGAAATTTAGTATACAGCTTACATGTTGGACTGAAAATGCGTCGGTCAGTGGAGGTGGTCGGTCGCCCACAACGTGTTTACCAGCGGAATTGGCGGTGGTGAGGTGTCGAGATCAACGTTTGGTGGGCGCTTCTTCCGAGACGGCTGCTCTCAGTGATGTCTGGCAAGTGAAGCGATCTCCAATAAAAAACCTGAAAAATACGTCGAGCTTACACCTTTCTTTTTCCCTAATCTATAAGTGACTTGGGTAGCATTCGTTGACGGCAGTTTGGACACGTCCAGCAGCGCGCACTGGTATTTGCGCGCACCTTCCTAATCGCCTGGAAACTTTCTGCAGATGGGAATGTTTACTGGCAGTCTTGTAATTTTTTATTTGGTAGAGTGTGTAGTTTGGGGGTGGTAGCATATACAGCTTCATCATTTTTTCCAGTTTATCGGAAGGTAATAGGGTCCACATCGCTCTCACCATTTTCCATTCAGGTGTGCTGAAGAGCAACCAGTATTTTGTCAATTAATTCAACTATGAGAAAAATCTGGTAAAAATGGAGGTAAATGTATTCGTTTTTGGAAATCTAGAGATTACGTAGGGTCTTGGGAAAACATCAAAAGTTACATAACTTTTTCGAGGTGTGTCGCGGAATAAAATACTCGTATCTATCCACAAGGAATTTGCATTCCCTCTCACTACATCTTCCGAGGAAGTGATGTGGACAGTATCTCTCAGTTCGTCGCGTCCCATTATACCTTCGTCGGGCGGTGATAATGGTTTGACATGTATTTGACACTTCCCCGATCATCATCGTTCAGCGTTAAACAGCAAGGCAAGCCTCACTGACCGCTGCCTTTCCCCAGAGTTACACGTTTATATAAAAAAGAGTGAATATCAAAGGGGAACAGGGAGTGGACCTACACA
>LUCM01000610.1:73647-102231 GCA_008360955.1 Fasciolopsis buskii | reverse complement strand
TCTCCATTAAGTTATCACATCCATATTGATCCTCATCTTCACCATATAACTCTATTGATTATCGAGTATCCCGGCCAACAAGCGGCGACAGCCATTGCCCTCCAGCCATGTTTTGCGCCCGCGAAACGCACCTTTGCTCCGTTCAAACATAGCATTACTCGCAGTGCGGGACTGGTAATCAGCCGCAGAAAAATCTTTGCAAACCGTTATCTAGCTTTGATTTAAAACTCGAAACCCCGTGCCCAGGAAATCACATTGTCTGTTGTGATTTTGTGAGCGAAACCACATTGCGTTATGCTTGGTTTCTGTTTTCCGTGTCTGCAGTGTGCCTTCTTTGCCCAATTTCGACCTTGCCTTGCGCATGACTCTCGCATGTCGAGAAATATGCAAAAACAAACAAACTTTTCAAATTACTTAAGGTCGCTGTCAACCCCTCTCCCTTCAATTTATATTGTTCTTAATTCCTGTGCATCATCTATGTAAAACTTGATCTTGTCTTGCGCATGCATCTCGCAAATCGAGAAATATACATTAGCATTATTAGCTCTGGGCGCTGTCCATCTAAATGCAGTGAGTGTAGCTGCCGTGCAAACGTGGTGGCTAGGCTAATTAAGTGCTTCTCAGGCTGTGCCTGTGGTGTTAGTATGTTTCTTAGGTCCTTTTTCTGCCCGTTCTTTCCAACATAGTTTACCTACATAAAGTACCCATTGAGATTGTGTCTCTTATTTACTTTAACTTGCACCTAACTACACTGAAAGGTGAATGTTTGACGACCGGCCACGGGAGTATTCCGTAATCGTCTGTGTCAAGCTTCCGTGCGTCTTCACGCTGTTTGGGTACAGAGGGACCTCGCAACCCTCTTGCAGCCGAAGTATATTTACCAAAATGCCTGACAGCTTGGGCTTGCTATGAACCCCAGTGGCACCCAGTTCAGATCTAAACTGAACTGAATGCATATCGTTCGGATGACCCAAGAGGATTACTTGACAGCAAAATCAAATTTTAAATATGAGGAAAGTAATGATTCTAAAGAATGCACGCTTAAGTGTGACAGAAAATCGGTGGATAGAAAAGAAGCGAATAAGGGGACAAGGTTAACGAGTTTTAAATTACGCCGTTGACACGAGAAACGCAATAAGCCAAGTTCGTTGAAAATCGGTGCTGTAAATGTGCCGTTTGGTCCATGTATGATATTTTCCATTGGAACCTATTAAACTGGCGGCTGATTCCGGCAGGGGCAAAAAATGTTGATAACAATTTGGTCTCAGGCCAAATATAAGTAGCAGGTTGGTCAGTGAATCAGAAGCAGTTGCCCAAGCAGCATGCCAGATCCGGACCTTATCAGGTAGCATTCCGGAAAAAATCCGGTAAAAGTCCGGTGAAATCCGGCTAATCCGGACAACACATACGGAAATAACCCAGAAACGCAACCGGCCTCCGGCCGGTACCAGTTGGGTAAATGGTGGGCAGACGAAAAATGGCATTATCGTTTACCTGCCTGCCGCCCTCCCAAAAGGTCCACGATTTCTAAAGCTCCTAACGGTTAGATTGCCACAATAGCATTGCCTGTGGTAAACGGCTGAACATTTCTAAGTAAGTACCGCGTATCCTGGAAACATTTTGTTGCGACAGTCCAAAACCACTGTATATCCCTGCCCAGAAAGTTACAGCGACTCTATCGTAGTCTAACTGTATCGAAAAATTGGAGAACACAAAATAAAGGCGTACAAAACATTGTCTTACGATAGATAAAAGAGGTTGCACCTGGTTCGCAGTGGACTACTCATATTCGGATTTCACTACGAGGTCTGAAAATGAATGAAGGAAAACACCGTCAACTGAAACGGTGAGTATAAGCGGTTTTCTCACGAGATCTTACTGATGAAATTGATCGCTTATTCTAGAAAAACATTTAATGGGCCTCATGCCCTAGCTTTAGTTTGGTCACATGAACAATACAAGTTGTGAGTAATCCAGCGAGCTACCGGATAAGCTATTACATGCTATGAACAGTGAAAAAGCATCTTCTGATGTTACGCATAACTAAAGGTACGTCTACTTATTTACGAATAAATAATAATGTTTCTGTTATAAACGTCCTGGTGCGCTTTACACGATAGCATGGAAAACATTATGCAACCAATTATGAAATTCATTGTGAAAGAATAGTTGATGTCAGCAGGAAACTACCATATCCTAGAGTTTCTTGGAGGTCTTAACCTACAAATAAGAATCCACTGTGGAGTTGCCTGTCAGACAAATAGAACGGTCACAGCATTGCATTAACTGTGACCCCACTGACGATTGATTTCCGAGGATATTAACCATCTGGGATAGGTAACAGTTAATGTCTCTTTCATTATGACAGCACTCTTAGAGGGATGGAAGACAGGAAGATGCCAAAATCCTCTGCAAAATTACTTCGGGCCAAAATCTGCCAAAGTTAACTAATCGGAATGCGAAAAACTTACGAAGTAACACGTGATGTCAAAAACTGGGAGAAAAATCACGGATAACAACGATGAATGAAAAAGAGCGGCGCGCACGAAGAATCTGACCCATTAAAACAAATGGGGCTCATGCCGGATTATGTAAATGACAGCAAATATCCGGTAAAATTACAAATAAACAAAACAAAACTAGTTTTAAGAGACAACTTAATTTTCGCACACGTTAAGCGCTTATTTATGTGTCTATCTCTTGCCCAGACGTTACTGGGCTCATACGGCGGGCAAGATGCTATTTGGGCAGTATTGATGGAAATTACTATTTCAGTAAACATGGATGTTGCAACGGAACGGCAAAAGGTGGCTGTATCTGGGACGAGCGAGAAGCTACAGGATAAACTCGTCCTAAGGCGGCTTGTTGGGTTTCCAATGGAATCCATTCAGATGGACGTTGCTCAAGGACTTATAATCTTCCACACACACACTTCAGGTGTGACAAAATTAAAAATGATGGACTGGGTGAAAGTAGTTTTTGCTGCATTGTACGGTGGCTGGTGTTGAAATATGGGATTCCGTGGTTTTCGGACAGGGGGAAGGAGTAGTCTTTATCGGTGGATACACGGAATTTATCGAAATTCATACATATAAATAAGGTTTTGCTTGTATCGGAAAAAGCAGAGGAAGAAGGCCTTGGTATTAAGAGGTTTATTGTTATGTGTTAGTGCGAGTAATAAATCGGAGCAGGCCACAGTTACTGCGTAGCGTTGCTTCAGAAACTAGTGAGACCTTGTTGGTCGATTGATTTGTCAATATGTAGTTGGGTTGGTTGACCGCGCAGTGGATGCCAAAATTGTAAATCATCGCATTTACGGTGGAGGTAACCCACCGACAGTGGTCATCCATCAAGAGGACGGATCTGGCCGAGCCATTCACGCCAGGATGGTTTAGTATTTGTCATTTAGAATTAGCCCATATGTTCCGCAAATGGTGAGCGTCCAGAAGTATCCCGAATTGAGATGATAATATCTTTCTTTAGGCCAACATTATTTTGCATTGATGTAGTTCTCAGGTTTAATGCCTTCATCTTTGTTTGTTAGCGCACTACAAGATATGCGCGTAGATTGGGATGGTTTCAAGCAACCCAGTGGGACCTTGAATTACGAAGAATTTGTAAAATATATTATGCTGTTGTGGGAACTTAGCGTGATCACAGATAATTAATCGTTTTCTTCTGTGGCGGCAGTTCATGTAAAGATGGAGGCACACGCTAAGGGGTAATAAAAGGTGTTGTGAAGTCGATACGATTTTAATATACCCTGTCTTCGAGTAGACAGTCCATAAATAAGCTTGTAATTGTTGGTGATGACAAATATGCATTTAATGCAACGTTAAGCGGAAAATAAAATTGATTCTTGGATGAATACTGTTGGGTTGTTCCAAAGCCTAGAGTACGTTGAGAGGAAGAAGCGGGAGCACGAGGCAGTTTATAACTCATGAATTGGAAAAATAAGGCCTCCAAAACGAAGTGAGCAGTTAGTGTCCATGCAGAATTTTGTGGAGCGACTGAAAGTGATTGGTTTCGTTCATCTTTAGACGGCTAAACCGCACTGTATCTAGTTTACGAACCGAGAAATCCCTTTTATAATTAAAAGGTTTGGACCATCATACGAGCTGTCTTCGTGAGTTTTGCATGCATTATTTCACAAATTTGCTCATTTTAGGCACATGAGAAAATCTGGAAGCTATATTCAACAGCCGATCTGGCAAGTGTACCTTAAAAGCCAAGGGTATTTCCCGAGAGGCGTATGAACCTAAAGTTTAAGCCTGTGCACGACCTAACCTTTGCCCCTTAGAAATTGGCATGCTGGGAGAAGTTAAGTCTAGTGAAACAATGTAGGCCAAGGTAACTCATTGCAGGTCTGATAGCAACTGGGGGTCTGTCAATAGGCACTGATGCAGCGTGGCACATCTCTGAGTAAGGGTTTCATACCTTTGGTTAATAATTTCACGAACCACGTAAGGCCAATGAAATGCAAATCCTCAGATGTTTTCCTTAATTGAAATTATTACATTAGTTGCAAATTTGCAGACGATTCTGATGTCGCATGTAATAGGAAAGGCCTGCCGTAGCTAATGAAACTTAGGTCGAAAAAGCTGTTGGAGATGGATCTCATTACCCGGGCCAGGAATTTTTATATGAACAGACAATACGGAATTCTCTTTCAATCACCCTTTACGCAAACCTTCCGATAGTCAGGAATAGCTCGTCCGATCGACGGCCTTCGAGAACTTTGGAGTGATAGGACTCAGCTGAACTTCTATGTCTACTTCTCACCCGCACCAGCCCATGGAATCAATGAGTTCTCTTCCTCGCCATCACTGTCACCTAGACCCGTGGCGTGCATCCTGCAGTTGGCCGCCGCGAAGGAAACCACTCAGGGAATCGTAGTTTAGGCTTTCCGTAAATTTTGAAACTACCAAAAACAGCTCAATTGAATGATAGTTTTCAGGTTTGGACCGGTCAGCAGGCTTGAAGATCGGGGATACCTTGTAGGTCTTCCGTTCCCCGGGCCTTGGCTTGCTCCCTTGAGGTTGCTAAGACGCTTACAGTGCGGATGGGCTAGTTGTTCCGTGCACTGTTCAGGCATGAAATGAGGGATTTGATCAAGGTCTTGTGAATTTCCCAGTTTCGATTTCCTCAGCGTTCGCCTTATCTGTCCGATCGACATTCTGATTATTCTGTCTACTCCCTGCAATGAGCACTGCCTGTCCTGCTTCCGGACCTTTGTCCCTCAATGTCCCCGGTCTTTGGGAATGAGCACCTAAGAGTAGCATGCGTTCAATTCACTAGCCACTCCGTTGTTACTATCGGTTTATATGTCAACTGGTCCACGCAAGTGAACAACCCCTGGTTTGGCAGTGGATACCTCGGCGGGTATTCCGTAGAAGATCCTTGGGTCTGACCAAACTCATTCTGCGGAGAGCCTCTCGAAGCCGAAAATTCATGAAGACAGGTATCTTTGAGGTTTAAAATTCTTGAAGAATTACTCAGGTTTGAGGCCAGCAAGCTCCTGTTCTGTGTTGGTGAGATCTCCTTGGAGTCGAGATTGATGAGCACTGGGCTTAAGAGAGAGAAACTGGCAAAAGAGCAGAATCCGCACGGTAATATTAGGCAGGGTAACAATATCGACAGATCTCAGTTGGATGGGCAGAAAAGCACTATTTGGAGATGTAATTTCTTGATTTCCCTTTTTGTCTTTTGCTGGTTTGGGCAAAGTTTAGAGGCAGCTACTCCGTTACGCCGATACGGATGACAATTTGTTCTAATTGATTTTTTATTTCATGTGGCATCCTCAGCGAGTGTATTCAGCATGGATACCACCCGGTGGGCAAAGATATTAGCTATGAAAAATGTACAAGATCTTTGTTTGCAACCTTTCTGGAATGCTCCGCAGTGACGATGGATTGGCATCCGACTGGCCTGATGGAGTGGGATGAAACATTAGAAATATATCACCTCGGTGAGTCTCGCATTAGTTGGTACAGGTTGGTCTTCAAAGGCGAGGGTTAGGACAAATGATTGGGTTCCCTGGCCATCTTGCTGCATGTAGTCGGAACAATTCTTGGTGCTTCCCCGATTTCCAGCGAGAACCTTCTGTGCTACCTGGCTGTTTTGTTGTAAGAGGGCCAAATAAAGGTCTCATAGATCGCCGGGAAGTTGTTATTTGATATAGTGCAAAAGAGCTGTGAATTTGGTTTAAAACGCAAAATTCCACCTTAATTTCAAGATATGGGTGATGGGAGCGAAAATGGCCAATGTCTAAGCAAAAAGCTAGTGCTTTGAGATTATGGACGCTGACTGAGGCAGCGTCGCGGTTGACTGATAATGCGTCAGTATGTTTGGCCTAGCACCGTATTGACTTAACTGTCCTTTGAATTGGGGAGGCTCCAGTCTTTGAACGATCGCTTGGCATTATCTATGGCTGACTGCAAGAGGCTCAGAATTGGACCTGCAAGGAGTTATGTCATGGGCAGGTGGGTTGAAAGCACGAAATATCAAGAGTAAAAACAGAAAAAGTGACCTAAGCAGAGGGTCAGTAAGCAAATTAGCTGGTACCAACATTTACGCAACCAAAGCTATATCCTGCTAGGTCCCAGAAACTCAGGTTGAGACGCCTGATTTTTCAGCTTTGTGGGCAGAAACTTGTTTAAATCAACCGGCGTGCCGACAGAAGGAAGTAATCACAGGGAGACCATAGGGGATCTTGCGTGTAATTCCACCTGTGAGGAAAAATTATTATGATGGATTCTTCTCGGATCATCCCCTCAAACTCCCAGATGCATCTAGCGACTCACTTATATTCTCCACGGATATTGACATCCCTGCTTTAGCTGATCTCCATGTGACCTGACCCACCTCAAGTACTCCCTGCAATGGCTTGTTTCAATCATTTGACGCTAGTGTTACAAAAAATTTGCTTCTGAAATCTGCATTTACACGGCTTCACAGAGTTTCACCTACCCTTTTCTGTCGCCATGACCCACAGTGTGAAGAATCATTATGAAAATCCTCCCGTTATTTCGATAACCCGCACATGGAATAGAATCAATCACCATCGAACCATTCGCCAATCCCATCCAGTTACTGTACCTCGCATCCATCCAGACAGTAGTCTTATTGGATCGGGTAAACAGCTGGGTATAGAAAGGAGTGCATTTATGTTTCAAAAGTGACAGTCTTTTTCATTAACTTGTGATGAGTAGTGTGGTGTAAGTTTCGTTTACATCTGCTACGATGCGTGTGCAATAGAACGAAACTATATTGCTTAAATGAACTAACTGCTACTAGATCGCCGCCATCTAGGTCGTTCATTGTTAGTCGCGGTGAGTTGCTCAGTTTTAAACCGTGTCTATTGAGCTGTCTAGGGCAACCGCAGCCGTTTGTGGCTATGGTCATAGATAATTGTGTTGGCGGTGTGGTGATATTTGCTTTTCGGAAAGTACTTGCTTATTGTATGTTGTAATTGTAGATGCATGATTAATGAACCGAGCCCTTACAGCTGCGACAACAATGTTGGCCGCTGCCATAGTTCGTTACGGTCATGATGCTATCCCGTATATCAACGAAGGACCCAAGGGTCCGTCGTTGAACATGCAAATGATCTGCATTCGGGGTCTCAATGCCGCAACCCTTAAAGATAACGTCAGTAGAAAAAGACGGTTTGTAGAGTATTTGACGCATTGTTTCCTGTTTCCGACCTCAGTAGCTTATCAAGATGCGAAATTTTTCAACCTTGCTGACCATTTTCGCTATCGTCATCATTATGTGATCTTTTCTGGCGATAAACTCATGAACGAAATCACCCCAGTATGATATCACGGGCATTTGTTTGAGCGAAGCGAGCGATTGTCGTTTTTGCACTTCACATGGGATTATGTGGCGCGTCTATCAAAGTGAAGTGGATACACTTATCAGAACCACAGTATCCTGTGATTTATCTAACTGGTCAATAGAAGGCACCTTCCCCGAATTTCTATGAGTTACTTACTGCAAACCACCCCCTGCTTTCAACCTTCTTGACTCTTTCCGACAGGGGAATTTTTCACTTTTCTTTCCCGACAGTTTTCTCCCTTGCCAAAACCCTCATGGTTTCTCTCTCCCTATTTGCGTTCGTGTTTTTCACTGTGGTTTCCGGAGCTCAGATGGGAATCTCATCTCCTCAGCCTTTTGCATTCAACAGGCTATTTAACGACCTGGTTCCAATTCATCTATCTATTCACAATTAGCCATCGTGTTCCATACCACGGCGTGTAAAAATGCAAAAGATCCACATATACTTGTGTGACGTGAACAATATGTTTCCCACAGACTTTCCATTTACTCCCACACTTTTCAACAGTTTTTTTTTCACTCATCACAACATCTTAACCAAAACATTTTTCATGCTGCTACTTTCCATTCTTCACTATTTCAAACAACCTAGATGCACAATTGGTTAACCTTAATTGAGGCCGTTGGTACCGGCCCAGTGATGTTCTCTCCAGATCGTTCATTACTCCGTCGTACTTGCATTCCAATTCCAACGAAGAATCGACGATAATTTGTCGTCCTCATACATAACAATTAGAATTAGAATCCCTCTCATCTTCACTTGCACGGGACATGAAAGCTGGATTCCAGCATTTAGGTTTAGGTTGGGGATCTTAGTAAGTTTTTATTGTGAGATTCAGTGGAGAAATGTTAGGAAATGCATACTGGGGTGTTTACGGACGATTTTGCAAAACAGTCCCCAAAACGACCACTGGTTGTTGTAAGTTGCCTGGTTTATTTTCCGTTTTCTTGGTCTATGTTGTTTCACTTTGGAACCCTTTTAGTGACGTTTTAATTTTCTTTGCGCTCTTTTCCTTACCCCCTCCGCCTCTCTCTTTTCTTGTACGTATTTTCTGTCCCTTGCAGTTTTCCTTCCACTGTTTGCTCGATCTGGCTCAGTTCACCTTTTTCTTACGGTATTCTTGTATTGTTTGCTTTGGTTTTGTAATCCCGGTCGTTCTTTATTTACTTGCTTTTTCTGCGGGTATTTTTTCCGGTGAATCATTTCTCGGTACTACAGAGGGGTGGTTTCCTGTTAATAATTCTCACAATTTGATTTACCTTGTTGCTTCCATTGATGTCTTCAAATGATGTCAAATAGATTTTGAGGGCGGCCTCCTTACGTTCCTGAAGGATATTTCTTCCACTCTCAATCCAAAGTACCCTATTTTGGATAGCCTTCAGGATTCAGTTTGACTCACTGCAGCAATTGATCGTCTTTCGCTTCTTATGGGGTATTGTTACCGCACTTCTAGTACCGACAACTCCGACATATCCATAAACGATACATTGAACATTACTGTCCATATCACTGGTCTGAAGCTGGTAGCCGGTGGTTAAGATGCTCATGGAATTACTTGGTCCACCCTTGCCTCCCCCAGCCACTTTTCGCTACATATTTCTATCATAACGAATTACTTAGCTCGTTCGCTGATTTCGGTTACAATTAGGCACGGAAGGTTGGGACCGTCTACCCTGGTCAAAGATACTGTGAACTGTGCTTATTTTTAGATATTTCTACAGGAAATATTTTACGACCGCATCACCAAAATTAGTTTTGGGAAGTGGACTGTTTGACATGTCACCTGTCACGTCAGATGTGATGGATTTTTTGCCGAAAATGTAACTGTTTCCTAATTGGTTTATGATGACCACTATGCCCAGCAATTTCAACCAATAACCACAGTTCTACTTCAGTCACATCCTGGAATATCAGAGTAAGAACGATAACACGGCCTCTGTCAGTTTGACAAGTCTGTCTGAAATTCATCATAATGAAAGCATTTATATAAGTTCTTCAAGGTTGAAGTTCATTGGCCGATTGACTTCAGTCTATCTGGGCTACCGGTTCATTTTAATTTACGCTCTGGATTGCCCTTAAACGTGTCAAAATATCGGAGTACATTCACTATGTGCACATCCGGGCGCATGGTTGATTCCGTTTTCGTCTCCCCTGGCTTGAAACTGTGGCCTGTGTAGGAATATCGAATCACGAAACAAGTTGGTGTGTAAAGTCACCTTTTTATCACTTTCTTAGTTAATGATACAACAATTTAGATCATTCTTAGAAAAAGAACCAAGGCCAACAGGTGCCTGACAAATTAGGAAGCTGAAAAACAATGGCAGGATTCGGACGTGCCACCTTCAATATGAAATGCCACTGAACAGCCTACGAAGCTAACCGGGCATGATGAGCAAGATTTCATTGAGGAGAAGGGGATACCTGCTATATCTTTCTTTGAAGCCCTTGGGAACTGTTGGCTGTCGTTAAGGACGACGTCTGAGCAACTTTAACTCGGTAAATCCAATCAGCCTGAATTTGACCTGCAAGCACAACGGTAAAACACCCGCTGCATTTGGAAATCTCGAATTCTAGCACAGGATGCGATGGGAGATCTTCATCACTGGAGCTTCTCGAGTGCAAAGTTGACCGGATGGGCTGAGGTTTGTGTGCAAAGGATGGGATTCGAAAGCCAGTCATTTGGAAGAATAATGATTACCCTTTTAATAGCATTAAATGTTGGTGCTGATCTTACATTTGCGTTGGCTTGCAGCTGACAGCGCGTAAATAAAAAATCAAATGATCATAAATGATCAAATGATCGGGTTTTCCCTCAAGAAAACCGGTAAGTATGTATTGGTTCCCTCCTGAACCGTCTAATACCTTATTAACGTTGAATCGTACTACTCCAGCAGCGCACATGTGAATCGAATGAATAACAGGACTCCTACTATTGTACAATGAGTCCAACTGGAACACACGGTACTGAGATCACACAGTTAATTACATTTGTGACTTACAAAAGTATGGTGACTCCAAACGCCTTAGCAAGAACGGGGTTGTGTATTCCAGGCTCCGAGTCGGCTACTCTCCCAAAATGCTCCCAAATGACTGCTCCTCTTGCTTAGCTTCTCCTGAGGAAGTCCTACGCACTGCCTTCCTGTGGGGAAGGTGTTTCCAATAAAGTGCGAGGATGAAGGCGAATGCCCAAATCTATCCGCGGAATTGAGTAGTAGTGGGTGATCAATCTAGGGGATTTGGCCAAACCGTGATTCCACAAAAAAGCGACGTGTACGGAACGCACGATCATATGATCACCAGGATCAGTGGCGAAAGTGTGCACTAGAAACCCAAGATGCTTGACAGCATCCGAAGGGAGAATGAACTGAACAATCGGTTACCGGTCCCAAGCGGGTTACGTGGCTTACAGATCCGACCACTTGCCCTGTGTGTCCAACCGTTTGGTCAAAGGCTCGAGCTAATTTTCCCAGTGTCAACCCACTAATTTGCTTTGGGCAGCCGAATAGTGCGATGTCCATAGAGGAATCACAGATTTCGATTGATGGCCACTGACGTGGAAAGGAGAACGGATAAACTAACGGGTCTGATGAACTCTGCACCTTGTTTCTTTTTTTTCCTATTTGTCGCTTATTGCTTTCTTCCTTCGTCATGGTTCCAAAGATTCATAATCTACGTTCAGATTCGTGCGTGTATATATATATATATATTACTGTGACAAAGAAGTTACCGAGTCTACTACATAGCTGACGGACCGTTGTTTTTCTTGAGTTATCTTTCACTACGATCCTAGTTGCTTAATTGTGTCGAATAACGTTGCGCCACTGATAAGTCCGGTGAAGAATGCTTCCCATTCGCCCCTCTTAATACAGGTTATTCCACTTTCTACTTTTACAAGTAAATCTTTGCGGCCGTCGACTTGAAACATAACGATCATGGTAAGAGATGTAATTCGATCAAATAGTCAAGTCATCAGGCTATCAAGTCTAGCATCTTCATGCAGCTACTTTCAGTCTATCCTTACTCAACTTCCCTGTCCCTTCCCCTACCTATTTCTCTCACAATTTCTTTCTTACTCTCTTTTTCACTGATGCTCTCAACCGACAGGTCATCGTGAAGGCAGCTTTATCTATTTTGGATGTTATGGTGTGTCGCAATCTCATCTAAGCTTTAGGAATAATGTGGCCCTTATCGGTTATCGACTTCCTGAGTTGTACACCATGCGAATTACGGAAGTTCAGAAGCCAGTATTGGGAAAATAGTCCCAGCTTGATGATCAACAGAAGATTCGGAAAACAAGCCCTAGCGGTTTGTTCGATAAACAAATACCCCGGGCGAAAAGTAGGCGCAGCGGCAAAGCCAAGTTTTGGCAATGGGCCTGGAGGCAAGGTTATGCGTCAACAATAGCGAATGAGATCTCAAATGGCCAATCAGCAAATCAAAGTTACTATGACAGGTACAAAAAGTCAGAGAAGAGTCCAACAAATGCAGCATCACTGATGTAAAAACATTTGCTATATCTGCTTTTCTGTTGAGAACAACTGATAGACTATCAACTGCATGACTTTCACGTGCAATCAAAATAGGGACAGATACTGAATTTAGTCCACATTTATTCAGTGTTTCATCTCCGGGTAAGTCCTCGTTTTTGTGAATAAAACCCAATTTACTCTGTCACTCTTCTTTTCGTTATATATGGCTCAGTGAAGGTATATTCCACGCAAAATATATCGTTTTTGAACGGTCATTAAGCAACAGTGGAGGATATACCCTTCGCTCCACCCTTTTACCTTTGTAACCAAAGGAAGTTCTACACAAGTTGATTCGTAAATGGTTACTATTTGTATTCGAAGTGAACTCAGCATCTAAGCGCAGTCCTCCTGATTCAAAAAAGATCTTAGGACACAATCGACTAATGAGTACCCAGTATGGAAATGTTTGGACTGGGCAATATCAGTCGGGTGCATCTGGCCAGTGGCAGTAATAGCGAAAATGATCGTGTACCATCGGGAACATGATGCCCTAAAACCAATTTGCCTTCTAATTACAAAAAATAAGTGGTAATTTACTTGAGTGAGCACGGTGGCACGTGGATTTCGATGTTTGTTGAATGTATTTACAAAAAGAGGTTACAAATTTCCGCGGAACGCGCCTGAGACACAATTCACGTTATAAAAATGCAGTCAATTTACCCAAATAACGGGAAAACTTTAGTAGAATTGCTTCCAATTTATTTCAGAAATACCTGTGTTTGCAAGGAATAACAGTGTTCTTTGAGTGAAAGATTCCCTCAAAAATCTAGTTTCTTTAATGAAAAACCAAATTTCTTGCTCAGAAACCTTCGAACCGATCGCAGTGCAGAAACTAAGACCAATCGGCAGTAAAGCATGTCAAATTTTCTACCAGTTACACTAGGGTGACCACTCAAATCACGGTTAAACGGTGCAGCTGCCCAAGGGCGTTATTTTGAATGGACCAATCAGAACGCTTCTGGTTACCTGGGCCACAATCCTTCTGTGATCACACCCGACCAATTACAACTAATTCTACGTAATCTAACCTAATTATGATCTAAAAAGTGTCACAAAAAACAATAGTAAACACGCTTAGTGTGACGAAATACACAACATGTGTATTCCCGGAAGTGTAATAGAGTGATATCAAATTATATTGCTAACATTCATTCGGTTATCTTTTATTACTTACTATCTCACAGCATTTGCATATATTCCTCGGCCACTTAATAGGAAATCTGCAAAACTCAGTTGCGGTTTTCTGAGTAAAAAAGACTTCTCATTTACTGAATAATAAAGAGCATTCACTTGGAATGTCTGGTTTCAAAGGGTAACCTTTAAACCACAAATTTTTACCCGTAATGGGGTGCTGTGTGTGGATGCCTATGCCCGGCCATTTGAAAGTAACAGTGAATCTCCTGCTGCTGTAAACTTTTAAGTGAGAAAGCTTTGTATGACTAGTTCTAGTGTTTTCGAATTCTAGAGAAGGTGTCTAACACCTAGATGTGGCTTACCTGGAGAGTAAATGTCTGTGCCCCATAAAATCCAATAACCGATGTGAACATTGTAGCACGTGGTGTTGATGTTCGATGAATCGCTGACAGTTCGACTAGCGCAATATCCAGAGCGTTGGACTCATGGTCGTTCGTTCCGTGTTCGCGTGCCAGTTTGAGCGCGGTGAGTGCACACCGCTACTCATTCCCAACAGAGAGTAAACAGCTGTGCACTGCTGCGATGGGATGGTAAATTAACCGGCATTGCACCTGAGTCTGATAGAGCTGTTTTATTAGCTATTGGTGGTTGCGCGACGATGGACCGTATCAAACAAATAGCCATCAATACGCAGGTTGGGATGCAACCCGATCTTGCCAAACAGCGAGGAAGCACAGAACACACGACCAGATTGAGACCGCGCCATCCCGTTGGCCACCGGTGGCCAGCCGACATAGTGGTGTGATCAAAAGGCAAAAGTGTGAATATGCACAGTGAGAAAGCCTTATCGTGAGCTGAGTCACCCAATCAGGAAGAGCGGTCCGAATTCGACAAGAAACGCCATGAACCAAATCGGATGAAATACACTGAACAATATGGATCAACCAAAGGGCAACCCGGAGAGCCGGTGAAATAATGGTAGTCACACAGACTCAAATGTGCAAGCAAAGTAACCCATGAATATGTGGTGACTTCACTTAATAAGGCAAGATTTCAGCCATTTGACTTTGGTTATTCTCGCTTGAACTAGTCGAGACGGACGATGGAGATCCAGTGAAAGGAATGTTTGATCAGAGATCGGATTTGGGAACGGTGATTAAACGTCCTTCCACAAATGCGTCCGTTGTTTCTTAATTATGGGTGCACATGCGAATGCTGTATGAAAATTAACAACAAACTTCGGTTAATCAGCAAGGTCGTGGCTTAATAGGCTAATTCCGGTTAATGAGATATACGTATTTCCGGTATGGATGATTTTCATGAGTCCTTCTGCGCGTCTTGCGTCTATGTGAGGATAGAGCCTATGAGCAGCTGAATCTTTTATAGTTTTGAAACGATTTTGCTGAACTGAAGCTTTTGAGTTGTTTGCCAAAACCATAATTGGCAGTTATACCCAGTCTTGCCTGACCAAATGGAAATTTGTTATGAGCATCCGTTTAAGTGAGTTTGTTAAGAATTTCTCTAGCCATTGTTCGGGCCATCAAATGACTGGAATAGTGGGAATGGAAAGGGACGCTTAACTATGAGTAGGTTTAGTGAGGAATTCATGTACTTTGTAAATGTGGTGAAATACTCACCAGATCCGTTCGACTGTTCATCTTCTAGGACTGTTACTTCGAGCAATCAGGGAACCTGTACCATTAGAAACAGAATTTTTGCTAACGGTTTCTCGCGGTGCAAGTAGCTCTTCTTTCGATCCACTTTCACTGTCCTCTGTCAACAAGTCAGATGGTTAAAGTGCAACGCCATCATCAGAAAGACGAAACTTACATAGGTTTTCCGTAAATCTGAATGTAATCCCCAAGGCAGTGTTAGGAGTTTGCCGTGGATTCGGCCTTAGGTGCAAAGGACTGATAGTCTTTCTGATCGAAACGAAGCGTAATTCATATCTAACGCTAAAGCTGACTGCAGCTATATCACTAACATTCGCTTTCTGGTGATGAGAATAACGGTTTCCTTGGTTTGTCTTATCGACCGTACGTAGGACATTGATGCATGGATGTCCATTGAAGGACAGCAATCGATGGCTCCGATTTAGCTGGGCAAACTGACTGTCACAAACGATGCTTGCAATCAAAAATAGCGGCTGGCTGGGTCTTGTCCTTATTTGGCATTCATGCTCATTTTTCAAGGAGATCCGTTAAAATAATGATTGCGCCGATCACTGTTGTGCAAAAGGATGAGAAGGCAACAGACGAAAAAAGTAATCTATCATGTGGCGTGAGTCAATGAAAAACGGCCATTCAAAGAAGCAACAACGACTATTTGCAAAGATTTTCCCAACAGACAAAGGCCACATTCTCACCAAACAAGCACGACATCACCAGAATTCAAGTTAACGACACAATTCTTCTAGATGAGAGCCTCATTTCAAATGGTCACTTAGATCAGTCGAACCAGCACAATCAAACTGAGACCCAAAATAACGAAAGCAAGAATGTTGGGCCCATGGTTACATCGGCGCGAGGATACCCATCCAGTCGGAACTTAGATCTTGCATGAGCGTGTTTTGGAAAAGAACAGTGCAGACAGCCTAGCCCAGTAAAGGGACGAACCACCCGCTTGTCTTCTCGTTACAATATGACACTACCTGTGTTTGACTGGATCATGCTGCCCATTAGCAGATAAACAGAAACATTTGTGAAATTACTGGGAGTTATCATCAGTTTCCACAGTGATCAATGACCGATGAACTTAAGAAATTTCTTGATAACCTCGAGACACCTGTCATTCCAGTTTATATGAAAGTTCATCCACACTCTGTAGAGTCGGATATTTGAAGTTGTGGAGATGAGTTACATCCACCCATCACCAGAATAATAGTGTTCTGCAATTTAGAAGCTGTGGATCAATCTGCACACAACCGCCATATCAATCAAAGGCTATACGAAGGCTCAGGACAAACT
This sequence comes from Fasciolopsis buskii, assembly GCA_008360955.1. Classification (NCBI taxonomy): domain Eukaryota; kingdom Metazoa; phylum Platyhelminthes; class Trematoda; order Plagiorchiida; family Fasciolidae; genus Fasciolopsis; species Fasciolopsis buskii. The sequence goes on along the minus strand of LUCM01000610.1, from coordinate 85,762 downwards.
CGTCTGCCCCTTTCGGCAATTACCAGTGTTGTTTAAAACCGCTTGCATCCAACACAAATCCAATGAGATCCGAGGGTCCGTTAGAGTGCAACAAAAACTAAAGATAAACGTCAAGAATCCGTAATTCCATTTACGGAACAACATGCAGAGTGACTGAAGCTGAACTGATTTGGGACTCGCTCACTTCCATTTTCTGTGCATCAGTCACCTCAACTCCAAGGTTTCGGTAACCATTGGAATTCGATTCCTAATCAACTAGTGCTATGTACTGAATTGGGATTCTGTCCATTCGTCTGAGATTATTCATTGATTACCTGGTCGTTAGTTATTCACTTATTATACAACAGTTAACGGTTCGGTGTTAAAAGAGGTACGTCTCAATGGATCCCGGTGTACTGCGACAAATGATTAGACGTCACGCTCACTTTTCAGTAATTGGGCAACGCAGTGCATAGTTAGTTGTGAGTCAAGAATAAAAGAAGCGTCTGATTTACTTTACAGAATGACAACAGTTAACGGAAAGTTTCAGTGCTTCATTTGAAAGAAATGTTTGAACATTTCACGGTGGCGTTTCCCAGTAGCAAAATATTGGCTTTGAAGGCATTCAAATAACTCCGTGAGGTGTATTAAAGTTGTCATTATATGAGATTTTTCGCGATTTCTTTATTTTTTTGACGTAAAAATACTTCTACATCTAAACCTGTTCTGTGAAATTGGTAAACAGTGAGACATTCAGTCTGGAATATGTGTAAGATAGGCTGGAGATCAACTCAAAATTTTTGAGACGTTAGGAAACTTTATTCCGTAGGTGATTACGTTTGTACTTAATTTCGAAGGAACCGTTTCTTTTTCATACATATTCACCCTATTTACCGTAATTGATTTCGGTCCGAAATCAAACTAAATAACCTACACATCGGTGAAAACACATGAGTGATTGCCCTCTTCTTCGCGACATGCCGAAACGGTTTCTTGTTCGATCGACGCAATTCCGCAGAACGTCAGTCGTGTTGATTGATACTCTGTTCAGTAAACTACAGGTAAACGACAACGAGATGCTATAGTGGTTTAGTAACGGATAAACGAAGTTTTCACGTGGGCCGTCTTTCTTTTTAATCGGACAGGAAATGAATGAAGGTGACAGTTTCCGGTCGAGTTAGTAGTCTCGCATAAAACCTTTGCAATGTCCTGCAGGATACTATTTCAAAATCCGGTTATCGCAGCCGGTAAGTCCAGCGCCTTCAGTCAATCATCTTGAATCCAGTTTGATCCCACTGCCACTAACCAAACAAGAACGGTCGAGTGACGTCTGACCGTTCAACAGGTCAGTTCAATCTTTAGTTATAATCAAATATTATATGTAGGTCTCCTTAGGTAGAAACTCAATAACTTTTCCCAACAATTCGCCATACAATGTTAACAACAAATTTGGCTTTGAAAACCATGGAAAAACTGCATTGCTGTTTCCGCCCTGTTAAGAATCATGAGCAATGCATATCCGCTGCACCGGAACTGGGACACGAACTCCTGAAGAACGATTGTCAGCCGATCTCCTACATGCAGTACTGATGTTCAATCGGTTGTTGAGAATGAGCCAGGCTAGCGTAATAGCAAAGGCTTTCGACTCAATCCTTTGTCCTGCATACACGTCCCAGTTCCGGCGAGACACAAATGTAATGCTCACAACTCCTAACAACGACCAAACAGCTATGCAGTGAATTCATGATTTTCACTACCAATCTCGTATTTTATAATGCATAATGAATGATATGCAAATTCATATTAAACTCCCCACTACAGAAAAAATCGAGTATCAGAGCTCTGTACGGCTCTGCAATAATGTATTCACTTGCTATAGACACGTTCATCCTTGCCACCGGAAGTCGTTAATCTGGTGTGTTTGAAAGTCTGTGAACTGCGAAATCCAGTCACGGATATGGGTGCTATACCATATAGTGCTCACGTCCGATGAGCCGCTGAGAATTAGTCCGGCTTGCTTGATGTTTAAGGCGCTCGATTCCTAATCGTTTGTTCCGGATTCGCGTTCCATTTCCGGCGTAATGGATATGCAGTGCTGACGATACTTACCAGGGATGAAATATCAGTACAGCTCTTCCATAGCTTTCAAAGTCAGGTTGGATGTTGACAAGACAAGACAGAGTATTTGGAAACGCTAAGTGGAATCTCCCATTACTGGTCAATATAAAATTTGCCGGTCTATTGCCGCCCTATAACGGACTCATTCTCTCTTATTCGGCCTCGGTTTCAAGAACCGCCTCCGCTTACCTCTGGTCGTCATAAAAATTCGATCGTTTCCAATCCGTGTACAAATTAAGGCGCTTGGTTGATTCTGCATTTTTCCTTAAGCTTGAGGTTTATCAGCCCCTGGGTCCGTGAGTCTTTTATTTATGTTCAGACCGGCTTCTTGGCCAGTTCTGTTTCTCGTATATGGTCCGGCCTTGTTGTCGCGTGACGCAGTACAACGAAAGAAAGAGGTCTTGCACTTCTGACATTAAATGGTACCGTCACTTTACAACTACTTTGGATGTATTTGGCATGGGGATCACAAAGATAAGTTCATTATTATTCAGCCAACGGTCTGCAACCAACTAAAAGTTACCCATAAGAAACGTTGTTCGGGTGCTGGAGGATTTGAACCCACATTTAATCACGGCCATCAAACGGAGTGCCTTGACTTTTTCCTTAACAGTTTGCCAGTGACCACTACTTCATCAGTGAAATATGAAAGCATTTGTTTCCACCAATCAAAGCCAATAGCTACATGTGCAAAAATTCAAGAGAAATAACGATAATACATTACCTGTAACTTGGATCTCTGACTTACAACACTATTTTCTAGTCAGTGGATGAATATAAAAATAAACGACTTGCGATAGTCACCTGGAGTGAGTGTCAGCCACCGGAAAAATGTTAGAAGTGCAAATCGCAGACCCGATACTCACTTTGGTAGCTGATGGCAACCCCCAGTCGCCTAGCTCGTCACCACACCTTTCCTGTTAAAATCGGATGTGGTTTTTTTCCAGTCCAAGTTTCAAAGTCATGGTTGCTCGTTTTCCCACCCTATTCAGCAGGTCCTAACTGCTACGGTGTTATATCCTTACTAATTTTATGCCAACAAACGAAACTTTCTAATCCGCAGTGCAACAGTATTTTCCATCAAAGTAGAACCAGTTAAAGGTAGCAACAGAGCTACAGGAATAAAATTTTAGAGCATGCACTGAATTCTACGTGTTCAGTCTAACGTTCAGCGTGGATATTTTGAACCTTACAACACCCTGACACATGACTGATCAAGTGAAAAGTGAGAAGTGCATGCGCAGGCAGTTGTCTATGTCTTTTCCGAGGTGAGATTGCCATAAATCAGAAAGGCACCCTTGACGAGACAAATTGTTGATTTCGCCATTGCAATATCACCTTTATAGCCACCTAAATTCTTGGATTCGATTGTACCTCGGATAATGTGGGAAAGTTTGAAACGAAAGATTGAGCTGTTGTGGAACTTCCCAGATGTGTACAGTTTGAAATATACCCGGAGACTAGGTGCGTACCGAGTAAGAGTGACATTTTTCAGATGACTCATCAATCTGATGGAAAAAATTGTGGGTATTATCACCATTCCCGGTCTTAGTGCAAGATACTGACATGAAAACCACTGTGGTTCTCAGAAGATGATGTCAACCGTTTTTCATTTCATTAATTATTTGAATCAATACAGAAATGGGATTGCCCGCACTTCGATGACGAATCAAATCCCTTAGGAGAGAAGGCAAGTTTGATTGTTCGTGGAGTTCGTGAACCGTTTTACTAACTCATAGTAGCACTTTCAATCAGAACTAGGTTACATTTTAGCTTCTTTGCAGATCCTACAGGATATGGTTGCATAGTGCAAAATTACTTCATCCAAATGAGCATCCATAATTTGACAAAAAATTTATTTGACCTATTCAACAGTATAGCAGTCCAAAATTTTAGTGCCACAAGCTTCGGGTCAGAAAAAAGTTTTCAGATGTCCTTTTTAAGAAAATTATTATAATTGAATCTGTGATCGTCCCTGAAATTATATTCAAGTGACGGCCAAGTGTCTCGCTGTGCAATTTGACACCAAGCTCACTGGTAAACCATAGATTCCGATAGATTGTTGATGATATGTAGGGTAAAAATGGAAGCGCTGAAATATGTGCTGAATTCTGCACAGTTTTCCCTTTGCTGTCTCTTCCTTCTGGCTCATTGTTTTACCCTAGCTGCAGCTTCCACGGCATTAGATCTGTATACGGACTTGGACTGTTATGTACGTATTTTACTCGGTAGTACGCACATGAACGAACGGAGATTTCCAGAAGCATACAACCGGTTCAGCGATTAGTACCGCTCTGTCGGTTCGCTGACTTACTTGAACACTCCATATATATATATATATATATATATCGTGTTACAGCGCACGACAAGTAAATCTATATCAGTGGTAGGAAAATAGTGGTTCACAACCCCTAATGTACCTGTCAAATGATCTGGGAAGAATGCTTCAGACAAAGGTCTTGTATGAACCAAATAGAAAACGACACTGGTGTGTAAATCAAGCTCATACCTAACACCAATATAGAAGCTGCCATAGACAAATCTGTTTGCCCATGTGCTGCCTTAGCAAAGCTTCCACCTCAGACCATGTGGTTATGGTAGCACGTGTTACTTGCTTTGTTATTTCAAATGGACACTCCTTGCTTTCCTTCAAGAAGCTTTTTCGAAAAAATCTAACTAGGTTTGCCGCTCAGAAGACATATGTTTGCGGCGATAGAAACATGTCACTGGAGTGAGTTGAACAACGAACTATCGATTATCCGCTCGATTGCTCTGCTGTTATTTGATAAATTAACTCTCGACCAATCTCCTAGTTTATGCAAATATCACCCAGAGCAGATGCAGTTTGCATCGCTTATCAATTGTGTTTTTGTCTCTTCTCCCTTTAGACCGCAAAATAAAACGCCAAATATACGGATCAAAGGCGGAAATTTGCTTCTGAATCTCATGAAATACAAACCGTTCAATGAATTGATATCGCTTCCATGGTTCCCGCAAAACCGTAGATACCATTCAAAATTTGAAGAAAATATGTATGACTGAATAGACTTGCGTATACCATGAGGTGTGACTATTGTTGACAGTAGAAGAGATGGTTTAACACAGATTCAGAACCACCCGCGAATGAAGCATGCACCTAACGGCCTCTGTGACGGAAGGGTGCACTAGGTAACCAGGATACCTAACTTCGTCCGAAGAGCTCCCAGTTAGTAACAATATTTTCAGTTTGTCTGTCTGCCTTGATGGTTAAACTGTTTGGTGTGAATCAGGGGATACGGCCAATCAACCCTCCCGCGTGCCACTGTAAGAAACTTGATACGTTCAGGTGACCGCCAAGAACTTCGACCATATCAGGCTCTATCCGTTTCTCCTCGAACAATATATTTTAGGATGCTCAAGCATGCCCCGGAAGGTATTCACCATAAAATTATATGCTTAACTGGAATGCAGCGTGCTCGAAATCCATTGGATAACGTGACGGACTTTCCGCTTTTATCGATGACGAACTTTCGCTGGTGGTTTGGAAACTCGGCATTGGTGAACCGGTAGTAGAAAAAGGGGGTATGTTCTTGCAGGTAAATTCGCAAAACATAGGCATAAATGTTTCGAGTACCACTCTTGTCAGTCCCCATTAGGGCAAACTTTTAACGGTCATAAATCCCATCCATAGAACCTTGTTAGCCTTTTGTGTACTAATTACAGTGACTGAATGACTGTTATTATTAATATTAGCATCACTGGTTGCACTGTCGACGTGTGAGTTCATTCGTATGTCAAAAAATGTGCTACTTATTTTCTGTACATAAGCTGAATGCAACGCAGACTACGAAACTGTTCGCAATTGTAGCAACAAAACCAATACATGAAACGGGAACGAAATCGACTCTCCTAAGGTGAAGACTGAGTGCGGTTGTAAATCATCACACAAAAATTGGCTATTTGGAAAACAATCCAGTGAGTGTTGAGGGACTAGTGAAAAACGAGTGAAGCTGTGTGAATTGTACAATCTTCACGTCTTGTATTTTTATGTGCGATGATTCCTTGCTACTGAGAGGAGTTGATGTCTGCTGCGAATGGACCGTACAGCTAGAATTTACGGTGCGGTGAACTTCTCCAGGCTGTCCTCTTCGTCTTCATGCAGTTTCGAGAGTGCAGTGCTAGAATTAACTTCTTGATTTCATTTTGGTTCCGGGGCTGGTTTATCCAGAACCGCATTCATAACAAATTGGAGAGCGACAGTCTTTTGCTCTTCAGGAATGCTGTTACGAAAACTTCACTGTGTCTGCTAAGGCTTCGCGGACCCACGGACCTGCACGGTAAATTTCAGATTTGCTGCTTGTGAAACGATTGTTATCTCAATTACTGTGGCGATCAACGGGAAGTTGAATTATGCGCGAAGACTGTCAACCTGGCATACATCGATTGAATTTGCTCCATTTGGATTACAGATATATTTTAACGAATGAAGTCGCCCCTCCGTACAACGTTAAACGCACAAGGTAAGCAAGGACATAATTCAGTCTATTTCGGGGAACACAGAATTGAAAACGTCGCAGCGCAAACTTGGCTACTCACTTGGATTGTCAGTAAGTGATTTCTTTGGGCTAAGGAAAGCCGTAAGTTTGCATCGACGACCGCACGTTACGGCTGCACGGGGTGGTGGCCAGTAGGCGAGCCAGTTAGGGAACCAAACCGATGTCGCTGTCGCTTACGTCTATTAACAATTACTAACGGTTCTTATCGTTGATTAGTCCTCAGGAATTGTTTTGCAACCCCCCAGCTATTCGGGCAGCTCCAACACACCAGAATAGACATACATTTGAAGAATGCACATGAAAAGCTGGCAGATAACGCGTGAATTGTTCAACCCAGTTGCATAACTTGGTAACCATGTGTGAGTTTGGTCAACAGCGTTAATCTCTACGGGGAAGTTTGCTTTTTATCCAAACCAGTTTATGATTGTTAAAAGTGGCCCGATGTTACTGGACTTTGGTCGTATGCCACTAAATAAAGAAAAAATTCTAGTTGGTGGCCGAAATTGATACTCATCCATGGTGTTGCACGCATTTATTTGTTCCGGGAGTGCCATTCACTGGTTAATATATGAAACTTCATCTGTGAGAAATAATTTCATTTCCAGTTAACATGACGCTACATCCCTTTATGGTTTCCGTTCACCTAAGATAATCACATAATCGCCTAATGTTTTTTGAGTACTTCATTCAGCCACTCACAAAGTGGTCATCACTATCCTACCAAATTCATTATTAGCCTGACTTGTGGTTACAAGTCAAACCTCAGTGCCGAGTTTTGCCATTTTCTCTTTGAACTTGACCCATTCGATCTCTCATGGATCTCAATTCTTTTGGTCACGCTCAGCCTCTGTTGTAATGTATTTAATCTCTTCTTTCGAACAACCCTGTAATGGCTTTAGCTTCGTTCTTAAAAAATATGCACTTCTTTGAATCGGTAATATAACAAAAGGCAAATGAAAACAAGTTGAAAATAGAAGTTGACAGTGGTACGAATGTGCCCTTTTGACTAACACCGGTGTAGTATTTCGACTAGTACTTTGTATACGGATTTCGGTCAATCACATTAAAGAACGGATACGAGTTACCATGAAATACTGAATTGGCTCCAACTCAGGATATTCAAATCAATTCAACAAGAAGACCAGAACAGAAAGGAAACAAGTTCAGGATGTATTTACAGATCGTGGGATGATTCACAAGATTAAAATATTCCAACTGGTGGGATCCATCCCGTCCAATCACCTACACGAAATGTTTGGGTTTCAAGACCGCTTCCCGTCACGGTTGTCATTGGTTGCTTGTACAGTCAGACCAGCTTCAGGCTGTATCGGACTGCATCTCCTGACTTGCACGTAAACTCACCACAACTTGTCTGCTTGGTTTGCTCCCTCGCATGTACCCAGGAATGTGTCTGTTCCATCCAAATGTAGTTTCCACCACTCTCTGCCTGTTATCTGATTCCTTAAAGCATCTTAATAATTTTGGGTTTACATTTCATTCCGTTATCTTTTTAGCATCACATTAAGAGTTGGGATTCAAATTCTTGAGATGCATGCAAAACAGTATCATTACACACAACCGTGAGTCAGTTTGAACGTTTCTACGAGGAGTTCGCCTGACCGACAAAGGATTGAACTTCGATTTTACTGATCATGAGTTCTATACGGTTCAACTGGCCAATAACCTGACGACCGAAGGTGAAGAGACGAATTTCCTGCATTTTTTCAGTACCCATTTATTTAGGTGTTCTGCCAATCCCGTCCCGGGAAGGTCTACCGTAAAGCGATATAGAATGTTCGGTAAGTAAACTTTCAGTTTTGTACCACTTGGTTAAAAATGCAGTTTGATAGGTTGCCCTTTGTTCAGGACAAGTCGTGTTTGTACAGCAGATACCATGTAGACTGAGGTATCACAAAGCAAACGGACACCAATGAACAATGGGCAGCCTCAGTAATTAACCTCTGGAAAATAAAATAAACGCCCAAAGTCAGATGCACTGCCTAGTTTTGTGAAAAGAGCTCTTTCATAAAGGAACACCGCAACCGAACGACTCAGTAGAATTTGATGTAGTACCGCCGAGAAAGTCACACCAAAAGTAGCCAAAATCCTATGAGCGATTTGACAGCACTTGCGATTCGATGTTGGAACAAAGATCAACTTTCCCTGTTGATCTCATCTGCGATTAGGTGTTCCTACGCTGCTAATTGCAAAGTTCCCAAGACATGGGAGGGGATGGGAGCAGCTATTAGATAGCATTACAGAACATTATGGACTCTGACTTTTACAATAAGGTATTAAAGCTATATCAAACCCTAGTATTGTTCAGCTGGTCGAGACCGGCTACGTATTCGACAGCATAATCCACCATGCCACCCAGTAAGCATAAAAAGCCGTTTAGCTTCAGAAAATGGCAAATGATGAAGTTATTATCAGTCGCCTCTCGAAGCCAGCGTCGTTAATACAAGTAACTCAACCTCCGTGATGCAGCCTTACACCTTCTGGTCGCGCATGCAACCCGAGTAGTCATACTTGGATAACGCAGACTAATCTAACTAGCACCTGTCCCATCTTATCTAAGGTACCTATGTTAACACACTTAACTATCTTTTCTATCGATTTTCCTCTCAGACAAATGTAATTTCGCTAGGTGGAGAATGGAAAACATCAAAAGCATGTTTGCCTGCAACCCCCGTTTTTATTATGCAGGTGGACATTTTTCGTGATCCAAAACGTTATAGTTACTTTAGATTTTGATTGATGATTGTAATCTTTAGATACTACCTATTTTGAACAAAACAGCGATCACAACAATTTATTACCTAAGGTATCCTTACTTTCTGTGTAGCTTGATTTTTGAAGAAAAAAGGGATGAACTCGCGACTCATTTCCTTTGGTCATATGTGCGAACCATAAAGAAAAGAGGATGGATGAGGCAAGATAAAATGTCAGTTTGCATGCACCTAACGGGGTGCCGTTTAGTCACCAGAAGACCGATGTAGACTGTGAAAGAGTTTTCCTGAACTCTCGATGCCACATGTGCAAGTCTGCGCATAAGCAAATAAAGCTGCACCGTAATCCTGTTTTCAACACAAAAATGTGCAAACCCTAAGACGAATTTCTTGCTAATTTCCTAAACTCTTCGGCAATTTGCAAAACCAAGAAAATATTTTCCCATGGGCATGAGAATAATGCCCTTAGTTGCTGTCAGACAAACAGTCTTGCGAAGACAAACAATCCAACGTTTGATCAAAAACTGACCAAGAAAAGCTAAACACCTCTCTGGCAACCAGATACCGACTGAACAGGATGATGCATTCAGGTCAGGTAAGCCACTCTGTATTACGTGGTACTGCATTACATAGAATTTCAAGTGAGTAAATTTCCTGTACAATCGAGAACAAAAATGACAAAACAGTTGCATTCATCTTCCTGTAAAAGGAAATAAATAAAGGAGCCTGGGAAGAAAAAATCGTTAGGTAAACGACTTGAATATCTAAGATGGGTTGATCAGGAAGTCTGCTGAAACCTGATCCCTATTAAAAGGGATATGTTAATTGAAGGACACTGAAGATCCGATGGATATCCATTGTGGACGGTATAGAACAAAAAGTGGATATTGTGGACATGTGAGAACGGCATTTTGAGTGGTCTTACGCAGAGGATGAGTGCAATGTGCTAATATTTTGTGAGTAAACATAGGCAAAGCTATTGATCATACAGTTTAATGGGTAATTATTTTAGCTGTGCAAAAGGCACGGCTAATACTTGTTAGTTCCCGGTGGGGAATTCTAATGCCTTTCTTAAGAAAACTTGCAAAAATAACAGAACGGTAAAGAAGGATTGGAAAATACACGTGTATGAAACGGCTGATGTGCGGTATGTGAGAGCTTTGGTGTGAAATGACAATTCTCGAAGACATTTTAGACGGATGAAAATGTGAGAAGTCCGCTTCATATTTTCATTAATAATGATCGGCCAGATGTTGGACAGGATCAACTGTGGTAAGTGTTTTGGAGTTGATCAGTGCCAACTTGGGTGTAGGCAGGCTGACTGCGAAAAAGAACACAGACAGCCTACATTGTGCATCTCACTTTTAAGCCAGGAAAATAACTACTGATGCAGGTAATTTCAAAATGAATAAAGTTGCCCTAGGACAGAACTCGGTCACGGGGACGGACTATATAAAGTAGTATGATGAATGCACATGCTATATATGTGACACAGCCCGCTAAGGTTTCAAGATCACTTGAAGTTATCAAAAGTTATGGCAAACTAAGAGCAAACTAGGTGAAATTCAGCGGTTGCCGCTGATATAGAGATATTACGCAATTGACGCTCGGTCTAAGTGCAATATATATATGCTTGAAGACAAGCCCAACAAAACTAGAAGCAAAATGTACAGGTAACGGCTAGAATTGGAATAGAACCATAAATAACAAGAAAACAGGCAGTGCCTTTTTGTGTATCTCACATATCATTTTTGTGTTGGTTTTGTTAGCCGCGAGTTCTACAGACAGGTAATACTCCATCCTTGTCTCGAATCACAAACCGTTTCTAAAGCTGAAGCTAAATTTTCTATTCCTCTATGCCAAGCCATGACTGAACCCTCGCGCTGAGTCTTCTACCCTTGTCCAGCACATTCAAAAAGAACAAGATAAGACGAACGATAAACAGGCATGCGTAAAACTTATTCAGGACGCTAAAAGCGATCTAGAACGATTATCCACACCCAATACACGACGGTACATCTCATTTTTGAACAGCTGTCTAAAACAAGTTTGAGAAATCCATGGGACACATCGACGATCTAATTCGGAAGGTCGCTGAGCATCCTTCGTGCAGGGGCATCAAAAGTTGCAGCCGTAAGAAAGAACACTGTCAACTGTGGGATTGTAAACTGTTCTTTTGAAGGAATGCCGGCGCCATAAGTTTCTCAGTTTTGCGAAAGTTATTATAGGTTTCGCAATGCGTGATATGATCGCACAGCTCCTTCGTTAACTGTAATTCGAATCCAGAGGTACTTGAAGCATGAGTGTGATTCCAGACACAGGTTCCAGCCAGTCTTAAAGAAGTACCTTGAACTTCAAGTGTGAAAAGCACACACTGTATACTGATATTACTTACGTGAAGTTCTTCAGAACAAAAAGGAAATACATTGTCGCCGAGGAAAGCTACGATGTTGGTATGCACTAATCCAAAACTCTGCTCCCTGATAGGAATTTAGCTCTAACGTCTGATAAATGAGACAAAGCATTCTGTAGGATATTCTGGATGAATAATTTGAAAAGAAATGTCAATAAAGGACAGCACTATCATACATCAGTTTAGACAGAGAAGGGAGGCGAACTCTGACCATGTGACCCAATCGGAGCAGCGAGGGTTCGTGTGCACTTTTCAGGTACACCACCCATTAACAGGTGGGGTCATAGTACAGACCCACCGACACAGCTGAAGAGCGCGAGAATGCATCGCATTGTATTGCA
>LUCM01000610.1:0-71057 GCA_008360955.1 Fasciolopsis buskii | reverse complement strand
GCAGATGACACACGTATGAACATGGATCGGTGACTGAAATGTGAGGGACGGATCCGACGTTTTCGTAAACAGAGAGCGGATGTTGGTACTCAACATTGCCGGAGTGGACATCCTGGCTGGAAGGGTGCATTTAAGAGCTACCTGCCAGCCTGAACGAGAGTCTCTTTTAGATCGATGAGAAGATGTTTGAGGTGCAGCAGTGCGTGATCCAAGGCCATGTTGAGAAAAGATACGGTTTTTGAACAAAAGTGATTCCGAGCGATTGTAGCGGCGAACGGAGAACATGATGGAACCAAATATTCGATAATGAAACAATAAAATGGGACGATATGTAATTGTGGCGCAGCCGTTCAAAGGGCGTGCCGCATGTTTAAGTGTGCAATGATCTTTTTTCGTCCAAGATCAAACCACTGCTCTAACAACGTTCAGACTGTAAAGATTTGATAAATTCACTGAAGATCGGTCCGAAACCCAGCCTAATGGTATGGAGTTTGCTCATCTCACGCGTTTTATAACCAGCAGCCAACAGCTTTGAGGTTATCGGAATTAGGTTAATGTCTCTATGGCACAGTCACTGTTCCAGATTTTTTCAAATCTGGGAAAAACAGTCAGTTTCTCCACGAGGAGCATACTCGCTAGAAATATCAGACCATTTACATTGCTCCATCTTTAAGTAGAATTTTGAAAAGATCATTAAATCCCGACGCCTTACGATGCTATAGGGTTCGGATTTTCTTGCGAACGTGAGCTTCGGAAGACAAATTCACCGAAGGAAACAACAGGACATTCCGGGGTAATTGTCCTAGGTGATGATAATGAGATCCAGTCAAAACGTGTTTTAAAATGCTGCATCCAGCTGATGAAGTCATTTCTGACTGGATAAGTGAATCATCAGCTTCACACGTTTCTCGCTCATGCCGAGTGCATTCCTGGCAGCAGCTAGGCTGAGGCGAGACAGCTTGTGAGCTTTCTTCCCACAGAAAAATGACCTTCCACTTACAGTGCAATATAAACCAGCTAGTTTTGGCGATCCGTGCATAAGCTTGCTTTGAATTAACATCGGGCTGAGGTCATACCTTACACATTTAAAACACCTGCCGGAGCACATAGATTGCTTGATGCAGATCAGAACCTGGTTTGACTGAAGGGGAATCCTAGTATGCTTACTTGAAACTAGTATGCGCCATTCGGTCAGTCGCAATAACGCCTGGATATGAATTAATAATTGCCTCTGAATCCACTTATGCAGACCGAGACAGCAAGATGGCTATAGCAGACTGGAAATAAGTTTAAGTTTTATTTACACTCAATGCGTCTATACACAAAATTGCAGACATCCTAAATAGTAAAATACTTTCCGTCCAGTGGACTTCGAGGAATGTTTGGACTTCACGACCGCCTGTTGTGGCGGTTCACATTGGCCGTTGTCTAAACAAGCTAGCGCAAAGCTGTATTAATTGATTTTCTCGTAGACTCATCGTACAAATGCTCATTTCTGTCAGCAATATTGCAAACAGCCGCTCCATGGACAGTCACTATCGATTTGGTCGATCTGGGTGCATCGCTGACTCTAAGAGGGCGGATGAAAGATCGCGTTTCGAACGATCGAACATCGGGAGTTCATGCTGGCGAGAAACAATCCATAATCAGGACACAGAGTCACCAACTGTTTCTTCTTTCTGGACGACAAGAATATAAACTAAAAAGACATGTTGAATACAAATTCGCCTAAAAACAGGCGATCTATTTTAGCGCTCACGTGTTTTCTGCTTAAATGACCGCGTTGCCTAGTTTAACTTTGGGAAAGGGATCGTGCACCTTATGGTTGAAATCGTTGCTGATTTCATCCAGGTTGAAAAACTTGCAGAAGCTCCCGCCTGCGATGCTTACTCAGTACGTACGAAACTTGAAGTGTCATTAATTTCGAACAGGATCTGGTCCATCAGTGTAGCCTCAGCTCTGTTAGAGCGAGCAAAACCGCTGCTAGCAAAATCAGAAGCCATGGTTCTAGCATTCCTGAAAAATCACAGGTAAGATCTTGGGATGAGGATATCTATCTAACAATTGAGCTGTAGTCTTGGATCAGAGTCTTTTTGGTAGGACACACATCGATATCTAGGGTCTATAGTGTAGAAACTGAATATCCATGTCGTCTATAGAGCACCAGTGTTTGCACAATGAATGTAGCTATTATGAAGAGCATTGATGATGAAAACGGGCTTTATCTCATGGAAAGGATCTCTGTAAGATTTGGATGCGAGATATAGCGGATGTGGTAAAACGGGTTAAAACATCTACCAGTGTCACTCATACTGGCACGTCTGACTGAGCTTTCGATGAATATGAGTACTTAGGACAGCAAGAGACGCACCATGAGTCTCCAGAGAAACAAACTGTTGTGTTAGGTGGAAGATCATTTTTGTGAGTAGGCCAAGAACACAAAATGTTCACTGTAAGGCGAGGCATGTTCACGATTGTGCTCCATTGCACCAACCGGTCTCCAGGTCCACAATAAGCGTTTTCATTCTAGATACGTACCTAGTGACTTTGTCTATTCAAAGGCCAACTTTAAGGCACCAGAATCTTACACACGAGCCACTGGCCGGTACAGTGGCTCGTATGACTTCGAAAAAATCTTTTCTAATCAGTGGAACAAGGTTAGGAGAAATGGCCTCGTTTTGCTTTCTGGTAGCACCTACCTCGTCACTCTATCGCCAGCGGACTCTGGTGGTATTTTCTAGAGAGAACGCTTGCTAGGGCAAAACTCAACAAGCCCTAAACACTGCTGTTGCTCGTCTGCAGCTGCTTACTCGATGATTGTGTGCTCGCATTATTTACGACTGACCAGCAGTGTTGATGCTTATTCTCCTATCCGCAGTCTAGCAACATCTCTTTTGATGCACCGCTCTGCCCTGGGTCCTGGCCGCGGTGTGGTTCCTACGTGTTAAAAACAGAATTTGGCTCAGAAGAAAGCAGCTTTGCGGGGAGTTCTGAATTTACACCACCTGAATGAACACACAGATATAATGGAAGAATCGGAAGTCCAGATATAGGTCAGAATATTTTCAAGATATTTCTATTTGAACCTGAAAAGTTCCTAAATCAATTGGTAGAAAAACAAATGAAAACGTGATCTATATATTTATCTTCCTCATTAAGGTTAAGTTGATGTCATTTTTATGTTCTAACAAACAAAGGAGCCAAGGAAACCGTATCAACAGCTGAATGATAACGTTGTTTATAATGAATACCGGACAGCACTTTTCGGTCATATTTAAGGATTATAATGGAAAGAGGAGATTAATGGACAAAGCTGTTTGGTGTCACGTGTTTGCAGCACCAGTTGGCAAAGTTTAGTCAACTCGCGTTTGCTTCTTTGAATAATTTCGTGCTAGGTAATCAACACTGAACGTACACTTAAGGTAGCTTGGTAACCGATTCGGTTCAGTTCGGTCTGCGCAACAATTAATTAACATAATCTGGGTTCGGTTACTATCTCACACCGCCGTCTACTCGAAAGAGGAAAAGAGAATGAGGAATAGCGAAAGATCTGCCGAAAGAAATAAGCTGAACAACTATACAGAGAGAAAAGATGTCGGACGCGCAAACACCACTGTCTCCAACCCTCCCTCCGAAGGATCTCTTGGACCCCATTCTGGTTGTCTTACTGCACCTACACGGGTCACTCCACTGGCTATCGTTCTCATGCTTTATCCTCATTTCTTGGATTGGCCACCCCGAACCAATTTCAAACCAAAAACTGCCTCGAAGAACAATGTGCAATGAGGTGGGCGTTTTGCAGACATACACAAAACATATCCCAAACACCTTAACCTATAATTATTCACAGCCTGACATAAAGGTTGAAACCTACAGTCCAGTACACTATGCCTAACTCCTGAGTCACTCAAAACCTTATTTCACCATACTTTATCAATACCACGAAGACAATGGGGTTCAGGTGTCGAAAAGTTTCTCACATTTTCCAGCGGCCATGTTTCGGAGCTGTTAAGTAATATTGATTTCACTACTGCTGCGTAAACCGGGCCCTTGATCGATAATAGGATGCCACGCCGACGTCACGGATGCTCCAGTTTCGAGAACGCCAATGGAGTCTTCTGTGTGCATGGAAACAGTTCATCCAAAATACGATCACCTAAATCACTACATTTATCCACCTCACCCAACTGTACTCCTGCACAATCGAAGTCTGGCTTCGAGCCAGTTCAGTTCTGCAACAGCATTTTATACTTCGAAGCTAGAAAACGCATCCTGAGCACACCCATACTACTTTAAGCAGTCAAGACAAAACTGCAGCTTACTTGGGTCTCCACTTAGAAGTACAGTATCGCCCGTATTTTCTAAATCAAACAGATTCTTATCTAGACGAATGTGGATTCCACTGTTTTCACGTGATGATACAGCAACCTTCATAAACATCTAAATGACTGGGCATCTGCTGTTCGCATAGAGATTGTAAAAGTGAAATTAATTTCTCTGGCAAACAATTCAGTAGGAAACAAAGCCAAACAATTGAAATCGACTAAATCAAACTCCACTTTCAGATTAAGTAACACAAGGATCTTGAATCCACAAATAACGTGTGCCTATGTTCTTATAATTTTCTTAGTGAATATCTGGTCAATACATCCACGGCTGGGTAGGAAGACAGCTTGTTTCTCACGCGTATACTTTTCGCGAATACTGAATAATCAGTAGAGAACAGTGCTTGCGAGCAGTTTGGACGACACGCTTTTCTAGGCTCATTCCCATTTTCCAGGTCACCGAGTCGGCAAGCGTAAGTTCTCCTTCTGACATGCGATCAATTTACAGGTGAAGCCAATTGATTGTTTGTCTCAGTCAGTCAAACACGTACTGGATAGGCAATGGGAATGCGTTATTCCGCTTCAGTTCACGTTTGAGTTGGTTTGCTCACTCACTCGCTATTGGTCTGTGTGATCCAGACCGAGTGCGTGTTCTCTCTGTTCAGCTGAGAGGCAAATTTACGCCTGAATCAGGGGCTGAGCAAAGCTGGATAAAGTATGAATCTATTACCGTTGTAAAAACTTTGATTGATTTCAGGACTCTGCAACTGGGTATAAAATGAGACCAGAAATAACAACGGACAACCGGACGAGGTAACAAGTTTCCAATTCTTTTTACATGGTTGGACAACGGGGACACAGTTGGCAAATGAGCCCACAAAATCGATAAGATTGATCTAGCGTGTTTTAGCACAACTCAAAATCTGCTTGACTGCACACAGACTAGAGGCCGAGTTGTGAAAACTGACATTTTGTTCCAATCCTAATATCTTTAAAAAAATGATAATTAAAACTACTGTCAACCGGATTTAGCACTCCAATCAACTGCGAAAGTGGCAATGGTCAAGTGAATCGAGGGTTTATCACCCTCAGAAATGTCAAATGCTCGAATTCCTAGCCCTGTCTGTCCCTTGATGGTAGATGAGTAATTCGTTTTCGCTCAAGTTGTTACCACATTTGAACTAATGTGGCTTTTTGTGTTTCCGGACGACTTCGAATTTCAGGATCATGGTTGTCAATCCCTCTCCACCGTGTAGTAGATAGACCCTAGTGGCCATGATGCATGCCCCTTCTACTCCCACCTCATGTGTCAGTCAAATCATCAAAAATCGCTTCTCATCACCATTTCGTGAATGAACCAAGTGGGGGTAATTTCATTTCCAAACAAACGGCACTACTTCGATCAGTGTTCTTCATATGTGCATAGTGACCACTTGTATTGAAATCACAGATTTTCTCTACCCGGAACAAATTCTACAGGTTTATGATTTGCGAAATGGCACTCAACGGCTATTTCAAGACAGAGAAAGGGGAAGAGGACGTCTGTCTTTTTTCGTGCCAATTTTTTTCAGTTGATTCTATCCCCTAGTCCCTATCGCCCGTTCCCACTGACTCTAGTGAGTAAAACTAAGTACAGCGGACATAAGTATTCTTTCACTAATCAAAATCAAATCGTTTATATTGGTTTTCTTTCGTTAACACTCATCAATCGTTCGGTTTACCAGCCGGAATGACCAACAGCTGCCTTGATCCTTTATAACAGTAATGAACCTGACGTTTCAATATCTACTGCTCTTACACCAATGAACTCAATCGGTGAAACGGTCTGCTAGGGAGAGGTTACGGTTGACGGCGATTATCTTACTGTACAATTTGGAGAGAAAATCTGGGCACCATAACTGCTTTTTACAGGTGCAACCGTGAATAGAAAGGATCTGAGTATGTTAATCTCTTCCGTTAAGGAATACCAAGCAAGTGAAGCATACAAACAATAGAAAGGTGAGAGCACGCCGTGGAAAATGGGGTAGTCAAGTATACCATTAGAAAAATGTAAAATTGGGCTGTTAATGCAAAACACGGTTGCTCTGTCGCTCTTCTCATACTTCCTGTTCGTCTTTTTGGTGGCTAACAAATAATCCAGCAGTTATCACAGATTTGTGGTCAAGCGGATAGGGTCGTGGTGTTCGGACGTGTGGGTCGCGGGTCCACCGGTCAGCTTCCCCACTTGAAAGCCTTCTGCTGCCCACGGCCCACTTCCTGAAAAACGATGCACGCTTTCGTTTTGTTAATAAGGAAAGTTAAAGGATAAAAGATAAAAGTAATTATTACCCCAATGCGTTAGAGATCTGAGGGAGTAATGGTGAGATCAAGACGATTTAAAGATGTTCAACTATCTCGACACCACCCTTACTGTCCCGATTCCGTCGCAGTATAATTGTCTGGGAAGAGCGTCATTTTAAAAGTGCTTAGTGATCTAAAAAACACAGAGATGTGACTGACTGATTGTAGCGAATGGAATTCTGACCACTCAGTGGTTAGAAGTTCAGCTGCGACCATTATACACTAATTGCCAAATAGTGAACGAAAAAAGAGGTACTCACAAATTCTAGTCATTCGGTGAAACCATGAAGACCGTCTCAGTTGACCAATTGATCGAACAAAGCAGATATTTTCAATGATACATAGAAGATTGAAACAATAAAATTTAGAAAGAAATATTCAAACTTATCAAAATTTCTTTTGCGGCTTGGATGCAACTGATTAAAGAACCAAAAATGGGTCAGACGTCTGTTCCCACTTCGACTAGTCAGTTGACAATAATTCTGTGTATACATCTCCCAAATGCTTGCAAGTCAAAACGAAAAAACATTTCTGTCCCCAGTTATTGTTCGCTTTAGAGAGAACAAGCAAGCCGAACAAACACAGCCCCTGGTTTACTTGAACAAAACAAATCACTTACATTGGTTCTCTCTAACTATTGCTCGGTAGC
Source organism: Fasciolopsis buskii (assembly GCA_008360955.1). Lineage (NCBI taxonomy): Eukaryota > Metazoa > Platyhelminthes > Trematoda > Plagiorchiida > Fasciolidae > Fasciolopsis > Fasciolopsis buskii. The sequence continues at coordinate 63,743 of LUCM01000610.1, read as the reverse complement.
AGACCAGTATGCCAGCTAGTTTGACCCATTGTTTTTGACTGACCTTAACACGCAGCATTTTTGCTTAGTTTATCGTTTGACACAAACAGTGCAACATCAACCCAACTGTACCTACTCATAACTAGCATAATGGATATGATCATTTATTATCCACTACCCTTACAATAATCATTCTTGGTGATGAATGAGTGAGGTCAGATTTAAATGTACTCTGATCTTCGCTGTCACTAGGACAGTCAGCAAAGATTTGCTGATCTTGGTTACAGAATAACCAGTCGGGAAGTAAATGGACAAGATCAAAATTTGCTTTACTCCTGGAGAACATAACGATACTTGTAAAGACAGCTGGTTCAAGATGGCATTGTCTAATATTTGTGGTCGGACGAAAATGTTGCACTAAATCCCTCTTTAGCCTAACTTTCACCGCCTGTTATTTGAACAATAACTATCAACCACCAATATACATGAACAATTATTTGTATTACATACTCAACGCATGAGTGTATTGAAATCGGATTGCCCTATGGCCTCTAGGGCTCACTAAACTATGGTGAAATGGAAACGCGAACCAAGACTCTGGGACTTGGATTGGTACAAAGCTAAACACGGACTCATCAAGTCAGCGTGTTAACAAGTCTGATGACAGTCATTTGCCATCTGCCACCAAATCGGCCGGCAACTATGGAATTTAAACTTTTGACCAGTTATTAGGCTGTTCGGTAATATGTGCCTATAGAGCTCTGACTTCAGACTTTGACTCTATTCACTTCAACAAGTCAAACTAGGCAATTTCAAAGCTTTTATCTATAGTTCCCATATCTAAACCTAAAAACAATGTGAAGGATTTTCTTACCTGACTTCAGGTTTAGCGTCAAAAAGTTTCCGAGTAGCTGAATGACAACCTGGTCCGTCGAAATCTTCACCACTGCAAATTTATAAACTTCGTATGAAAGAAAACACAGTTCGTGTTGTGAGTTCGACAAATTCGAAATAGTATCAGACTTCAATTAGCCGCTAGTTTTCTAAAGCCTTCAATGTACTTGAGCGCATCAAGTCAATGAAGTCATTCTTACAGGAGTAGGTTGCTGTGAGCAACGGTCTGTGGTAGTAGACGGGTGCTATGGTATACACTGTTGACGGTTCTTTCAGGACGAGGTCGGGTAGCATCAAGATTTTGACATTCTAATCAGTGCTGTTCGTGCCTGAGTTCAAATTCCATTTTGTTTGACCGGTATTACAAATGGCAAGTAAGAAGGATGACACATCTGCGTAGTACTCACATGATTAAGTTATGACCAGATAGATATGGACAATGCAAGCTGAAGAATCATTGCTCGAGGAAAACAACCCACAACTGTAATTATAAATTTGTTGAAATGAAATGAAAATCACGTAGATCACTTCGTCTGGATGCGTTTCCATTTACTCAGCTATCTCTTTCATCATGGTAGATGGATGGTTTTTCGTACCTCTATGTATTCTCATTTGAACGAGGTTTTTCGCGCTGTTAGGATCGAAGACAAGTTACCATACTAGTTGAGAATGAATGAGTTGTGCTTGCGCAACAGGAAAGATTAGATGCATTTCGCGGATAAGCAAAACAATGTTATTTGAGCCAATGGTAAACCGTTTCTCTCGCCATGGCGAACATCCTGTTTATGTGGCAGAGGTTATTTTGGATCGGCCGACCCGAACACGGAGAGGGGGAAATGAAGACACGTACACCATTCCATGTTCCGTTTGAGCTGTTACTCAACACGACCTCGTAAACACATACGGGGTCAGTAGAAATGTAATCATATTATAACTCTCTCCTAATCAAATAAAGTTTTTGATTTTTGCTATGCTCCGCAGATGTATTAGAAACAGGGATCGGGAGTAAAATATCCTAACGCTCGATCGTTTTCGGTACCTATGGGACAAAAAAGTATAAATATGATCCGATTTGGAGTTCGCATGCACGTTAGAAAGAAATATTTCCCGAATTCGATCAAACTTTTGGTTGAGCAAAATGTTTGGTCCAATCTGGCTCGACTGCTTATGGATCTACAGCATCCTGTTATCTAATGTGCGAGCCATAACTGCGGTTAGCTCGGACACGTGGAATCCACTGTTCAGTCAGGCAGATGCGGTTACGGAGCCCGAGGTGGACAACACGTTGTGGTGTGATTTCGGACGTCCGGGAGTTAGACATTCGTGTGTCCTAGGCTGTTATCGATGCAAACGAGCCCTGTTGTTATACTACGACTTGCGAAATTGTTGCCGCTTGTGTGCAGAAACAGGTGCACCCGTGATTGATTATCCCCCTGAGAAATGCTCCCAGCACCGATATAATAGATTACCTACATCCAATTTCATGTCGAATTTGTTCTTCAGACTACTTGGACCAGTCGTCTGAAAGCTAGGAACAATGGAATAATACAGCGAAATGGGGTTCTGCGGCACACATTTTCTGTTTATTGGTTTGTCGAAATCGACCTGACCATACATATTTTATGAACAAGTGACTTGTTCTGTGTCCCTGTGTTTTTTCTTTCTAAAGGGGGCTTCTTGGCTGGTGATTTATCATTGCTCCTTTATCAGCAAATGTTTTCAGGTCGCGACCATTCGACAGATATCGATGGAGGAATCCACTGACAAGAGAACAAGTGAAACTGAGGTCTGTTTTTGAATTACACTATCAAGGTAGTTTTGCTAAGGCCGTTCGTGGTTGAGGTGGTGTCTTGGATGTCATTGAACACGTAATGCTAGTTAAATAACAGACTGATCGATTAGTTGATTGATTTATTGGTTGACTGAGACCCAATGGTGTTGTGAATCACCGACGAGGAGAGGTTGGGGATGGCTTGGTGATGAAATTTCAGAGGCTTTGCAACTTCACCTGTGATGTGGCGAAATGATTGCAGTGCAAAGCCGATCAGCTAAATACGTTTTTAGAGATCCGACGTGCTAATCATTACGGGGCATACGTCTACAGTTTGACCGTTATAAACCTGTCGACCATTAATTCTGATGCGTTTTCTACCGATAAAACAGTAACGTGATAGAAAATTGGTTTGATGGATTTCAGCAAAGGTAAGACTGATCCAATTGCGAAAATTATTTGACCACGGCAGTATTCAAATCCATACATGGAAGCAACCGACTCATCTGTACCTCGTATGCTCTGTCAGCTGAACTACTATAATAGTCAAAAAGATGTCGGGAAATTTTATTGACTAATTGACCAAATTACGTAAATACATGGCATCTGGCATAGTGAATTTCTTGCAATACGACATCCATTAAATGGGCAGTTTAATCAGCCCAGATGGAGTTCGAGTTGGCGACCTTTCAGTTGAAATATTGTGTTATCAAGCGCCGGATCACCGTCTGAAGAATTGATACACTGTCGTTTTATTAACAGTCCGGTTGAAAGATAAAAAAAAATAAATAGTAGTTTTATCTCATTTTCCTTACTACAGTGTTTTTCACATTTCAAAGGCCAAGCATCCAAACGTGGATGACGTGCAATGTGGTTTAGGAATCACCTCACACAAGGTAGAAGCCTCGAGTCATGGTTTAAAAGCCATAGTGCGCAGCAAATTAGCGTTGCCTCGTCTAAGTCACATTAAAAGGCTCTTAAACTGGTTTGTTTGGCTCTTAAAGTGCGGAAAATACCATGATACGCATCATAAGAAAAATTGTACTAGGAGAGTTTGACAATTAGGTAAAATTGGTAGGCGATGTTCAATTCCGGCATTTGGGGTAAATTGAGATAACATTGTGATCCAAGTAAATTTAGATAGAATCAAATTGTTCACCAACGCAGCCCGTTTAAAGTCAATCGATTATTCTAAATTGTAACTGAGACGTTTTGAAAATTTTAACGACACAAGATTTATGTCAATACTGGGCTAATTTTCTTTGGAATGACCAGGAAAACTGGAATAATTCGATGGAGCTTTGACTGAATAAATTTAACCGACTATCTTGTCGATTCACATGGTATCGAATGCTAGACCTCATACAACCCTTCACCATAACAACACCCTAGAGTAAAACAATTGCGGTGTTCAGCGGTTGACATATTTACATGTTATAAACCAGATTGATAATTTTCGAAGTCTTATGGTCATCTGACCACCTTGATATCACTATCGGCCATCACTTGGCTTAGAAACGTTGAGGTTATGATCAGTGATGTCTCTCCAATACCCCTTCTAATCTTTTCGGTTGTCTTAGGCCAGATAGTCTTGATGGATATCCTTCAGTCCACACAATGAATGGGGATTTTCAATTAAGAATAATCCTTGAACTGGAACAGTTGCTACTGTGAAATTTTCAGTGAGACCTAACACCCGCGTTCTGTGCCTAGTCGATAAATCTGCATAGGTTTAACTGGCATAAATTTAATCTATAAGCATTAGTTCGATTGCTTTATTGTACGGCAGAGAGTTACACTAATTGTTCGATATAATGTGTTCTATCTACACTCAGAGTTGTCCAAGTGTGTGTAAGAATCTCAGTGCAATATCAATGGCTTGTTTTCAACAGGGCACATGGGCGTGTATTACGATCACACCAAAGACGATAGTGAACTTCCTAACCATGCAGCCATATAACAAAATCGAGGACTCACGTTGGCATGGCCACGTACCCAAGTACACACACGCACACAGTGACACGAAAACTCAGGCACCTTCGGCTGTCAAGCCATTAAGTGTCCCGCGGATCATGAACCCAACCTAAGCCAATCTCTCGAAATAACACTTTGTGATGTAACCCCGAAACCACTGTCACACATCTGAGCCATGTCTATCGCGATGCACTGGACAATGATTTGTTCTAAAAAAATATCAGACTATTTATTTTGTCGTGTTTTGTCACTAATCCAACTACCTTTCCATGGGTTTGCATTTAGCATACACTACCCAGGTTTCGTCCTCTGTTTTATTTGAGGACCTCACCTCAAGGAGTGAAGGAGGATGATAGATCTCTGATTTAAACCGTAATGCATGACCTAGTTGAACTTCGTTCGCGATCGAAGACCATGTGAACGCCGCCCACCAGTGCCTGGATGGATTCGCGACTTATCGAGAGGGAGCATCAGCACCTTTCGTTCGCTTTGCCAATCCTTCAGTTTGAGGTGTATAGCATTGCGCTGAACTCCTGAACATTATCTGAGATAAAACGATCCAGCTTAGTCGTATTTCACATTTACGTGTATGTGTTGTCTTTCTTTTCATCATTTGTGCAGCAGAGAATTTTACCTTCACCAGCGAGACGAACTATTAACATGGATGACCCTACCAATGTATTTATGCTTTTGTGAAGTATGACACCAGCCACACACAAGCAATGACCGCTTTGCGTGGGATGGATCAAATTCCGGATCAGCAAAGTATACTTTTCGCTTTTCGTTTATACATTTTAAACGAAAATAGCACTTAAATAGCTGCTGAGTTCAAGGTCATTTATTTTTAGACTAGCAATGACGATCAACATTTGACCAACTAGATATGGTCGACCAAACAAACATCCAGTCAAATGTGAAAACACGTTTGCAGGTGGGAGGACCTGTCGAAATTACCACGTCATAAACCTGGCGCTTTAGACTGTAGGAAAGAAAAACTTTACAATCTCCAAGTCAACCTAGCGGATTTTGATAACCATTTGAGAAATCGGATGTCGCTGAGCATTTCTGTCATTTTCAACAAATACGATATGAAATTTATGCGAAGAAATTGGGAACTGATAGACAGAGGTTTCCAGTTAGAGAGGATGCTAGTTCATAGAGCCTTTCAAGATTGTACTTAACCTGCTCTTAAACGGATTTTCGGCACATAGCAACGCAACCTGCCTACACTTGACAATATTTTTGAGACTTTAAAGACACAATCGTGAAAACTGATTGATAAATTGAATAATCTAATCAGCTGGAGAAATCCAATGATCAGAGCGACTTTTCCAAGACATTTTCCCTGGGTTTCCCATTCTTAATTCCTAGTGAAATGAATCAGTGAGTAAGTGATCAAACGGCGTGGTCCCTGTGAACTAAATCGAGGCTGACGGGGTTGGAAGTCACAGAACTTTTACAATGCTGGTGATCAGATGACTTAATGTATGCTGGTACATTGTATGTAAAAATTGGTCTGAAATCTGATGAATGAAACTAGGGTAATACGAACCGCTTTGCACAAAATTGAAAGCATTCCCGAATTCACAGCTAGATCCAGCATCGGAAACAAGATCCATGAACCCTTGTGCAAGACGTGCATACTGTCAAACAGTAGTGATATGCATATCTTTGCCTGAGAATCGGACTGTGTTCAACACAGAATTCAATGAATTCATCCAACAGGTCCGTGTGTTTCGGGCGAATTCTCCAAGGAGCACACTGAGCCGAAAAAATGTACCTCTCCCTCCACAGAAAAAAGAGCTTGCATCCTCTGTTTATTGCGAATGTTTTCATTCGTGTGATGATTTTGAGAATAATGGTAAGATGAAACACGATCAATTGTGCCTTTTGAGAAACCTTGATTTTTATGTCATTATCACTTACCGAGACAAAGGAAAGTGATATCAACCCCAATTCTCCTTTCCATGTTACTTATGAATCACACGACAAATGTTACTCCCACTTAGTCCAGACCCATTTTCAGAATATATATCAAGCACTTGAGATTTAACAAATCCCACATCAGCATAATCTTCAATTCCAAATCGTCCTACAAGCTCCGAGAATTGTTCAAATTCAAAGACTTACGTAACAATAGAATTTGTTCTACCAAGCGCATATTTCGAATTTGTGTCAAATTCTAATTCAGAACATCCACAAACAATCTCTTGCGCTCACATATGTCGATCACGTTACGCATTATGTTTCAGGGATGTCATGGGGTACGAAACATCTGGTCTGAACGTTAGATCGGGCAGGTAAAAGTCGATGCAAACTCTACGACCTCATTCCAGCTCTTTTATTACTTTAAACCATTCCAGTTTGATATAGAAGGCTGCTGTCAGTTTGAAGTAGGAAGCTTCACTTGTCGGTAAAAATCGTCGACAACTGTTTTCTCAGACGTTTAATTTGTCTTTTCTTAGTACGACGAAAAGCTGCAAGCTGACGGCTCCTGGATAACGCCCTCTAAAATCCCAAGCTGGTCTCCTGAGAGGTTTTGTAATCGAGGAAAATATTGAAATACACGATACTAATAGAATAATTTGATAAAATAACTGGTCATATGAGGCTTATTGAGTATTTGAACATTCTAAAAATATGTTGCGACAATACTCTACCCGGGCACGAACGGAAGCAAAAAAGAGACTAAAGATTGGAATTAAACTTTCATGGGTAATTTTGATCTTAGTATGTGTTCACTAAGAGACTGAATCAGCTACATTTGAGATTAAGAGAAGGTAGCCCCAATTCCGTAAAACGAATCCGAAAACTGGTAACTTTGAGCAAGTACCATCCCTTACTTGAATCGAGCATTTTCATGTGGCCGTTTTGTTGACTGTTTAGTTAGCGCCTGGTCGGTAGACATCATTCGGCGTATAAATTAGAAAAACATCTGTAAAGGCGTAGGATTGAACACTGTTTCTTATAAATCAGAAAAAGTGTTCCTTACACTGTACTTACTACATTCAAGGATGTATGGAAGAACCGCACAAAGATTTGCAGAGTATCGGACGATTGCGATCAAAAACAGTCAATTATTCCAAGAAATACCGATGTTCTGCTAAGTGGCTGCCGTGCAGAGCTTACGGTTTGCAAGGGGAACTGCAATCTTTGCAGCGCGAATCCACAGCAAGTGACAAAAGTGTAACAGTGACGCTCACCCTAATACATGTCCTTTCTTTTGTATCCCCTACCAAAATCAAACTCTCACGCTGACTAGGGATTGGTGAGCCCGAAATTCGAAAAGGAGAAATTCACATGTAAAAGTAGTCTTGCAAAACTGGATGATGATTTACGTAAGTCACCTTAAAAAGTCAGACCTGTCATATCAGTTGTAGCGTCATCCGCTGAATAAGCAAATCTCCGCTTGCGGTGTTCACTTTTGGATGTGCGATAGGTAAGCCGATTTTTTATTTCTTACAATTAAATCGAATTAAAACTGCGCATTGCGGAAAGGCGTACCATTTTCAAAACTAAATCAATTTAGTTAAAGTAATTCGAGTGCAAAACGTGAAAAATAAAATGATAGAATAAAAGTGCCTTTTAGTTTGGAAACCACAGGATTTTCTAGGAACATTTTATCAGTGTTCAACCGTCTCGAGCTTGTTCATTCAACTTTTCTGACTTTCAGTAGAACAAATATGTACTTTGCAAATAGGACAATTTTCAATAAGAAATGGGTGACCCAACAACGTGGCTTGATAAATTCGAGTGAACCTCGTCAACAGCTGTAATTTCACCAAAGTGATATGTGCACATCCCAACCTAGGTCACTAAGGGTGAAAACTTACCGAAGCTGTCAAATGATGGCTAAATGGCGTTAAATGACTGAAAATGTTGTACAGAAGGCATTTCAAATCGTGTGTCAGTCATTTTGCTTCCGGAGGTCGTCGAGTGGATAAGGTCGTGGTTTTTGGACTTGAAGATCGCAGTTTCGATTCCTCCCACGGTCGGTCAACTTTCCCACTTTGCAGCCGTCTGCTGGCAGTAGCTCCGTTCTTGAAAGTGATGTGCAGTGCTATTTTTAATTGATAAATGAAATAATTGACGAACCATGAAGAAAGCATACTCCCTACAGAACCGTTGATTTTGTCTCGGCTAGTATTATCTCGCACCTTTGAGGAGTCTATGAATCCTACAAATCTTCCAATGCTAGGTTACGGGGTAGCCGTACAACAGGCAAAATTCCGCAACACCTTGTTTTTGCAAGTTTTCCAACTTTGTGTGAATCGAAACAAAACGGAACAAATTTCTGACAAAAACAGGAAATATTACCGCGACAGAATTGTCGTGCTCATCCTATTATCCTAGAGGAAGTTGTACCAGTTAATTTGCTCTTTTTTGCGTAGCCTGTAAGCCAGCTTGGAACGTACCGTTGTCGACAGAAAGCTATTCTGCGTAATGCTTCTCCTAATCGGAATTTTGCCCCTTTCCCAGTGGTTCCCTTAGGTGACAAGTCTAATTGTTTGAATTTTAACCATGAGTTGGTTGATTTATCCTGGTCATACGACCACATACTCCTGCTGATAATAAAATGAACCTAACTTAGCAGGACTGGTAAAAATGCTACCCTAGTCAGGTGGTAATATATTCGAAGGCTGAAACACTGCGGATCAAACTGACTGTTTTCTTTTTTGAAACTGTCATCGTGCACGGGACCAGGAGACTGTATCAACTGCTTCCTGTCATTTACAATGACGAGTCTGTATCTCAGAGCTCGATGTTTTTCAGTCCATACAGCAAGGTAGTTTACTGTATGCAGCATGATATAAGGATGAAAAAATAATTCTTCCGGAAGCAGCAGACCAGTTTCGCTGCTATTTCCGCTTATCGGGGTAGGTGAAATTTTGTTAATTTACCGACTGACAAGTGTGCGAGTAGTCCATTGCTTTAAATGGACGGAAAAATCCTCCAATTGTATTAGAGACAAACAGTGCGTGTCCGGTACTTTCCTGTCCAATCATCGTTGAATTCGTGCACTCTGATATTGGTCGGAACCTAATCGGTATCAGTGGAAGTGTGCATGAACAATAAGTCCACCTATGAGCTACAACGGTGATCTGTCAACAAATCACCGTTTTGGCCCACAAATGCATTCGTCGTCCATCCACTCCCTTATCGAGTGAAAAGATATTCTGATGCACGTAACAACTTCTTCGTGTATAACAGCGTAAAGAATGCAGCCCGCAAAGTCTTTTTTAAGCAAACCTGGAAAAATAATAAGAGAACAGTACGGAAAGGTTGGAAAAACATTAGTACACGAAGCCGCAGTTAACGCTTTGCTTCACCTTGTAGTATCGGAGCTTTCTGATTTGACATAACAACCGTAGAGAACTCTTTACACAAGTCGAAATATGAGAAGTGCACTTCAGATTTTTATCAATAATAATCTCCTAGATATGTGACAGAATCAACCCTGGTAAATGTTTCTGAGTTTGCACTGGGTTCGATCAGTTAAGTAATCAGGCAGACATGTATCGGTCCTAAGGACGTGTACCGTCATACCTCAGGTCGGATTAGGGCCTATGACCAGCTCTCGCCACTCTTCGTCGTCTCCCGTGGAGAACAGAAAGGCTGCCCGATATCCCATTTCTATTCACATATTTTATAGAAGGAGTCCCGTCAAACTGTTCATGTTTTTTTAGTTCCGTGTTGAGGATGCCAGGCGACCTCTTATTTTTGACCAATGATGTCCCCGGAGCACTACACTATAGTGGTGTGAACATTGGGTGAGCAACGACGAGGTGTCTCCGCGTGTTGGGTACAGACAGTCGTCTTCTGATTGGAATAAGCGCTCCATATCGCCTTCCGTGGCTTAAACACGCACTGCGTATGCCTGTCCATCCTCCACCTTTTCGTGCTCTTTTGCACGTACTGAGGAAGCATAGACGAATCAACGTGGTGGCCAAACTATGACTTAGCGTAGAGGAGTGAAGAAGTTGGTTTCGGTTGGTGCTTCTCGATTTCGTGGTCCGGGCCCAACAGATGAGGATCGTTGGTGGTTGGAGATCCCGAGAAATATAACTCAGGACCAAAGTCAGTGGCCTGAATGCTGTATGCCCTATCAGCAGGACTCATCAATCCCCTTAAACCGAAGAAGCACAAAATGCGTGCGATAAAAACAACAAAGACTGTTGGTTCGTTATTATTAATTGTCACCAATTATTTCTACTTTGTTTCTCCTCGTTCTGCAGTTCCGTTTACATGTTGTTCCTTTGGTATCGTACTTGTTTCTAAGCCGATATATATATATATATATCGAAACAATGTGGTTCCAAATTTCAATTAAAGTTAATGCTATCAGACATCTGGGTGTGAGCCTGGATGCCAATATCGAGACATTTCACAACCAACAATGTGCCGACAAACGAAACACTTCTCGAATCGTAAAACTAGCCGTTTCAGACAATATCAGTGACTGGTTCCAAGTTCACTCAACGATGTTCTTCCGTTTTCGTTGCATAATTCGCTTGTTTTATGCCCTTGCATTTTGGTCGTGAAAACAATTCGTCCTAGACTAACAACTAATCGTGTCGCATCTCTCATCTTTTGACCGAATCTGTCAACTAATTTTCATATCCTCAGCTGGCTAGATGTTGCAGAATCCAATCAATCCTTGGTAAGCTGAACTATTCCTTTGTCGCTCTCACTCGCATCCACTCGATCTTAATTTGGCATCGTCCTTTTAGGGAAAGCCTTCCTGTTCGCAGTCTGGTGCGGTTTGGACCGATAAGCTCAAGAAAGGAACTGACTCCCGAATTTGGCTATTTCTTCGAACTTTCTCATTTCCGCGGGCCTTAGATGTTTAGTGTTGCATATTTCAGTAATTTTACCCAGTTTCATCAAAGAATTCACCTGAAATGTAATTATTTTCCTTGGAAAATTCTATGATACAATGACAATGACGGCTGACCTATGGTTTCAATGCTTTAGACGTCACTAGAAGAATGATTGTGATGTACATTCGGGATGGATTTGTTCCAACTTCACATCGGATGAGAGATCACTTACCACTTATATCAATTGCTGTGTGGTGCGGCACATGTGAAGTTAGCTATGGTAGCCGATAAATAGAACACCGCCACTCGTTATTAGACCTCGAACATAGCAGGCCATCACCAGACGAATTGCGATCGCAGGTCACTCGAATTTCGAATTTATTTGAAGGATTCAGTCCACGGGAGATTCGCTGTCACCCGGCTCGATACTGCACCTGACCTAATAACAGTACGAGTGATGCCATGCCATTTCAGGTTTCAGGGTCATGATTGCCGGTTCCCTTCCCACTTTATGGATGGTCGTAGAGGCTATGGGGTATGTTCCTTCCACTAAAGTCAGGTATGAAACGTCATGAAAGTCACAAATTGGTTCAGACTACCTATATCGTTCCGAACTAACCGCTCGTACGTCCACTGAAATCTGCACCATAATCCCGACTTGAGTCCCATGTGTTGGCGTTACTGCGTGTAATAATAATTCATTCTGTCAATCGGATCAATGCGTGTTGGGTAATTTCACGTCAGATCTGATTGGACAGAAAGCCGAAATCCGTCCACTGTGTCGGAGATCAAGCTTACTGCGAGCGATGACCTGTATGATAATTGCGGGTCTGCTGAGCATGCATGTGTTCGTATCTCAATCATGCATACAACCAGATAGATAAGGTGGTTGGATTGCATGCCCACTTGTGCATGGTCTATCTGAGAAGGAATATGATGAATCATTTACAACTGAATAAAAATGAGCGTCAGTCAAATTATTGCTGTATTCACATGGCAATGACCTGGCCTGTTATTGAGCCAATTAAACTGGCTACAATGAGCAATTGAGGTCATGAGAAAGGATCGGAAACCGCCCCATCATTTTTTGTTACTGAGATGGTTTCACTACAGAAACACTCGGGGCGATCGCAGATATTGACGGCAAACAATCCTGTTTTATTAACGAAGAGTATTTTGAGTGCTAACCCATCAACAGTTAGGCCTAGCACGAACTTGGCGATTTTGCATTACATCGGACAGAAATAACCGCAGTGAGGCGATCAAGCACACCAGGCAGTTTCACTTCGTTTTGCGAATGGGCTATGATGCGACGATCATAGCAAGAAAAAACTGGATCATATACAAGATCCTAAAACGAAAATTATTCAAGTGTGAAGTAAGTAAAATTTTATACCGGAAACCGTTCAGAACTTGGTAAGGAAAGCTGACGCGTTCCTTCTTCGGACATACCATATAAACGTTGGACCAATGAGGGGCAAAGCTGTACTCACTGGCTCCTTTCGTGGCTTACGGCAATTTGACTTGTTGTGCTCGGAATTTGTGAACACTTATTTTATAAAATATTAAGGGATGATGAGATTGGACTTTTGTGGGAATATCAATGGCGATACTATTGAGTTGCAATGATAATCGTAATTTCGTTTGAGCCGCATTCGCGAAAATCAACGAAATGTTCATACTAAGTCGCATCAACTGTCGGCCTCGAGTATGCAGTGGAAATGTCAGGTGTGGGTAGTTCGACAGTTGAGTTAAACGTAACAACAAAGGAAGCTGATGGACAAAACACGGAAGACAAATAGAGACTACCAAACACGTGACAGTTTTAACCGCCCTTGATTTTGTTTTCACTTTGTATGGTTATTAGCTTTGTACGAATGTGCTCTGTATTTGTTTGCTACCTGGCAGAACCGATAGTAGTAAAATGATTAAAGGATTAAAGAACGGGGGTAAAAAGTAGCAGAAGTATGTTGAACACAAAACCCCTATTGGCAAACCATCCAACGTCTCCGGCCATCTCGTAGACCCAAATCCAACAGTTCGACTGGACTCACACGGGCCGATCCACCAGATAAAGTGTTCAAACTTTTTCGTCGTCATGGGCTGACAACTTTGACTTATCTTCCAATCATTGTGCCTCGAAGTGTAAACTGAAGAGGGAGATCAACAAATGTGTAATACGTGTCCCAATCATTTTGATCTACTCAAATTTAGTGCTTGTTCGATCGACTGAATTCTCAACCCAACGCCTGAACTCAGTAAGGCTAATAAAATTCCCTCATGAAGATCCAGCAATACTAAGACGATAAAGGTGTTCAAACACCGAGGACTTTCCCACATGTTCTCAACAGACACGTTTCCGAGCCATATAGCAGAACCAACCTAACTGCAGTTGTGAATAACTGACCTCTAATGGACAACCGGATGTCACGTCGACGTCACAGACGCCGCAAGTTGATGAGTACCAATCAAGCCTTATCTATGCGCGAAGACACTTCACTTAATATATGAACACCAAGTGAGTTGCAAATAACCAAAAAGCAATGGATCCACTTCGTCCAAAACCTCTCCTTCAGGAACGAGGTCTGGCCTTGAGCCAATCCAGTTCTGCAAGAATTTTTTTCATATTGCGAAGGTGCGAAACGCATTTTAAACATACCTACACCATTTAGACGGTCGCGACGAACCTATACCCTACGTGAATACCCACTCAGAAACACATCCGCGCAGTTCAAATCAGCAAAATCCATTATCACTATTCTCAGATGAAAATGGGATGACTTCTTTTTAAAAAAATTGGAGAGCAGTCGGGAGAGGGTCACTCTGATGAGCACTTCTCATGCGAAACTCAGGTGAAAGAGCGTTGTAAGCACGCGCTCGCCTTCGGTCGTCCAAAAACAGGGATTGGAAAATACAGCGCTAGAGAACAGCATGGTCAACTGAGTCGAACGCCGATTTCGGATCAAGAAACATTTATCCATGTTCTAACACCGACAGCATGAAGACAACCGATGCAACCTAACCCAAATGAGTAACCAGCTTGACTCTCGCGCGCACGCCCATCGCGAGCGTTAGACAACCAGCGGAGGATAACAACCTCGATCAACTTGGATGCAATACTGACAAAGGCAACTCTCTGTAGTTCCCACAGCACGATCTACCAGTACACCTGCAAATCGATGCAATAACCGACCAACATTAGTCCCTAGGTGTTCACCCTTTTTACCAAATGAATTCCAGTGGTTTTGTTATTCGCGATTTGCCACCGTCCTTGAGAAAAGACAAGAGTCCATCTGGTTTAAGTTTGCAAAAGATATGTCCCTATGACAACCTCTATTTCTGATCCAAGACTTGCATCTGCCCATACTGTTTCACTTGCAGACATGGGTGAGAGCCCAATTGCCGAACTGAATCAACTAAACTGCTCTCTCAAGTGACTTCCTTGACGCTTTAGACGGCGCTTCTGGGGCTGAATCAACAAAATGTCGGACTCCTTCATCACTTCCGATTGGAATTCAAGTAAACGATCATCACTCAGACAGAGCTGTGCTGGGAAGGTGGTTTCCATGCTGATGAGGCAATAGGCTAAGAACAGATCAAAGCGAGTGCGGACTAAGTTGTGATCCGAATCCACAGAACTGGACCGCAATGATCAACAAATTTGAACCGATCCACCACCACCACCAACAACGGCAATATGATCAATCAGAATCCAACGCTGCGGAGGCAAAAGAGCCGATATGGATCTTTATGATGGAATTCGTATTCATCGGAAACAGTGTGGTCGGAACAAATCTAAGCAAAGTTAAAACTGTCGGTGCGGTCGAATGGGCCCTCGATGTCTTTCTCCACAAAATCCGACTTGAACGTTGAAATCATTATCAGCCGCAACCTCTGTTAAAAGCTCGTCTTTAGCTTCAGAGGCCACCAGATACACGAAGAATAGATGGAGGAGTTCCAGCCGATCACTATTCACACGCGCAGAACTGTCTAACTGAACTGCACAAACAAACGACTGCTGACCAGGATCCGGTCTAAGTGTAGGCCCGGCTATTTTGCTCAAAGTGATCCCCACGTTAGTGTGACCACTGGAACTGGAAATCCGGTCACCTGACATGCGAAGAGTGAAGCGAAAGAGGTTGCAGGGGGGCTAATAAGTGACCACAGAGGTAGTATTGTTCATGCATCTTCCGAGGACGCAGCATACATTCTCCTAGGAGTCCTTTTTAGGAAAGCTTATTCCCGTGTCTAGTTTTTGTGGGCGAAAGTCAAAGACATCTAAACAATGAGCATAGGCGATATCCCAACGGAAGCACATTTAACAAAGGCTGAATTTTCTAACTAAGATGTCAGTTCAAATCAATCCCCAACATAGAATAAAGGGAGAATACTCCATCAAGCCTCTCTACCCGCCGGACTATCAAACACGGCTAAATCCTCGGCTTCAGATGAACTACGTTGCATAACTCGTCGGGTCAAGGAGGCGAGCAAGTCGTGGCACCACGTCGAGCTGATATCATACCGTGGAGCACTGAACTAGCTAGCGTCCCCTGTGACTAAAATTTCCGAAGTAACTGCACGACAGAAGGCGAACCCACAGTGGCTCTCTGCTGGTGACTCACGGTAATAATAGAACACCGGCACAAATCGCAATGATGGGGTGGAATTGAGAACTGGGGAGTGAAGCATAGCTATCGATTTTTGTCAAATTTAATCACGCCGTGATTACTGCTGGTTACAACATTTCATTAAACAGATTATGATCCACTTGACGGTAGAGAAACAATGTATACAACTATTCATTTAATGCTTTTCAGGATGAACGAGAACCACAAATTATTTTTTTGTAAGAGTCGAATGAAATTGAATCAATAAATGGCTTATATAGGTTGTTGCATATTCGTATACACTTAAGTTTTAACCTAATATATTTTCAAAGAAGGCCAGACGTCATTACCGGTAGAATCAAATCGAAATGATGAAATTCCAATTCCGCCAACGAAAGATGCTTGACTGAATCCTGACGCTGTGCTAAGACATAGAAATGGGACTTTGCAATCAACAGACAGAAAGTAGCATAAGAGCTTAAATAAACGGAAGAAATTGTGAGAGAAACAGTTTATTTTACAACTAAATGTCCTGAAAACTTAGCTAATTAGTGGCTCGCTCTTGGTCACATCGCATGAGACACAACGGGGAAAGCGAAACTGGGAGATCTTATTCTTTTAGTTTCCTTCCCTATCGAAGTTATCTGTTTATTCATAAAAACAAAGTTAGCCATTAGTCAACTAATCCAAAAAGAGCAGTTTCAAAATCATTGGAAAAAATAGCGGTGCTGAAGGCGGACAACCACAGTGCCGTTCGGTTAGTGACAACTACAGGAAACTCGTAGTGGCTACTTCAATCGTTGACAGTAGTCAACGTGGAAATGCTAGTTTCTAGTACACTTCGCACATTACAGGCTTCCGCGGTTGATCTGAGCTTTGAAGTCACATGAACAATACCGTACACAACTCGATTCAAAGTCGAGATGAACCGGAACTCATAATACAGTGGCTGCCTTGGGACCAAATTACCCAAAAACTAAGCAAAAAAGAAAGAACAGATGTGACTGTAAGTACTAAAATTCTACGGCAATTTCCGAATGGCAAACCACGATTACGGTTTACAAAAGTGGCAAGACCATCATCTAATAAAACTGGCGGATTATTTTCTCCCAGAAATTTTAAAACAGTGGTACATGATCTGGATGTAAGGCTGGAAGGCACACTGGCGCATCTTGTAGACGTAAGCGAGGAAGTATATGATTTACTAAAGCGATAGGCAAAAATGATACGGACGAATCTCGAGGAACGATGGACAGTCAAAAAATAACAAAATTTTGCGACTGAAAACAAAAAATGTGATTGTCTGCAGAGAACAAGCAGTTACTGGAAATGCCCTGGAAATTGTGAGGTTACAATCTAGGGGATGGAGACACTGGTGAAAAGGAATAGTCGGGATTAATTAAAATCGAGTTTTAATTCCTGGCCGCCACCGCTGGTCTTTCTTGGTCACCGGAATCCTTAACTGGATCAACCGTTAGAGATCTGATAGCGTCGGACAACTTGGATTCGTCAGACATATTCGCTTTATACCTGGTAAAGTCACCCCTCAAGTCGCCAGCTTCTTTTCCTGCAAGGTAATGTAAACAGTCCACATAAGAAAAATGAGTATGGAAAACTGCAGATATGGTTCAGTAGAACAGTGGACGTCAGGTATGCTGTAGCAACGAAGTGAAACACTAAAAGGTAAATGAATTAAGAGGCACTTGGTAAAGAGGGCCTGAAAGTGGCACATTTAGCTGTAGGCACAAGGTGAACGGTTTTTCGTTTCAACTCGAAGTATCTTGGTTTGATCGGAGATGGATAGCCCGAGCTCCGATGCCACTGCCCATACTGAACCTCACATAGAAAAGCTCGCAAATAAACGTGTCTCAAAAACCATATAGGCGGAGTCCTATTTATTGACTTCCGGCAACAGGAGTAATCCCACTGGACGATCTGAAGTAGGGCTCCACGTTCTCCAAATGATTGATCAACCCCTGGTAATAAGTCTAAAAGAGATGGTCGAATCCCTAATCAAATACCAACCATGAACAACGAGTCGGGCATAAATTGCTATACTCACTAATATCAACAAAGTGAGGATGTACTGGATACTCCGGATGTCTTGCCTCATCCGAAAGATGCATCTATTTAGATTATTTAGCCGATCCATCTACGCGGCGCACATTGCTTCACCGCCAACGCACTATTTTGGTTTGTACCATCTGGCTGATAATTGAGCAGAACCCATTAACTCACACGAGCTGAGGACTTCGCGAATCAACCAATCTACTATGGTCCCATCTTAAATGGGTGGAAGCCTTCGGACCTTTGTAGGGTACAACGTGTATAGTCCCAGCAACACAATGAACAACCTCACCGCAAGTTTCATTGTGTTCTGGCTATTCATTAGCGAGGCTGGAGCAAGTGCACTTCAACAGAAGTTCTTTCATGCCCATACTGCTTCTACTGCCGCATCAAAACTCCAAAGAATTACGATATCTTTATGTAATTCTACTACATTTTAACTCTGATCAAACGCTTCGGGTATAGACAGCTTAAATGAACCTCACTTCTGTCCGGAAATTTGGGTATTCTCATGTCTATGGACGAAACGTGAATGACAACAGACAATCGATGAAGAGGAAGAGGATAGGAGTGCGAGAAACCTTGCATTTAAAAACCTGTTTTTCCTTTTATTCTGCTTCCAGTTTCTCATCTGACTGAGTCGGGGTACAGATGAGCCTAGGAATGTAAACAGACATATATATATATATATATATATATATATATATATATATATATGCAGGAAGTAGTATCTGGATGCGTAAACAAAATTAGCCCGGGAGCACACGACCGGTTTCGCGGTTATTGTCGCTCGTCAGGTATGCATACCCGATGCTCTCTTGTCCAAACATCCACATACTTGTACACTCCGAATTGATTGATATTTGTCACCAGAATCGAATCTGTAGCAACAGGAGTGTGCATGGAAGCTCTTCGTCGAAGAGCCCACGGAAGAATCACAACTGTGATTCGTTGATAATTCTTTGTCAGTTGGGCTGAGCCAACCTTATATATATATATATATATATATATATATGGTGACAAGAAATCTCACCAAAGACCTTAGAGCCAAGATCAACAAAAAATTGAGACCTTCAAAAAAAGGCAAGAAAATCAGCGAGGAACAATACAAACAAATCAAGCCCACAGAAAGACCTGCCCTTGGGACATATGGGCTTCCTAAAGTTTACAAGCCGGAGGTATCCATTGTCGCATTCACAAGAGCAGAAAACTATCAGCTAGCTAAGTATATTTCTCGTCTTCCAAGTCCATGGCCACCACAAGGTCAGAACGACAAGAGGAGCTCTACCGCATTCCTGGAGTAAGTCAAAGGCTCCAAGAAATTGTGATCTTATTCTGCGTCACAATATCGTTCACAAATATTCCTAGACAGATGGCATACACAGCATCCACCGGATTATGGAAAAGGACTACAACTTATCAGACAGAACAGTGAAGTCTATATATGATATTATGAATTTGATAGAATTGCTCATGGAAGTATACCTACATACAGTTCGATGAGACAATATACAAACAAATAGGAGGAACACCCATGGAGTCACCACTATCAGGTTTGTTAGCTGATGCAACCATGAAATAGTTCGCGACAAAGGCATTCGAAACAAACGACCCAAGTTCGTGGATTCGATATGTTGACGACACGTTTATTGTGTTAGAAAAAGTACAAATGGGCCAATTCCATCAACACCTAAACAAGATAGTGCTCAGCATAGCACTCGCCAAGGAATAGGAGAAAAACATGACGCTGCCGATTCTTGACATACTTATTAGGGCAATTAAACGGAAGATAACTGTCTACAAAAAACCAATGACAACCAACGGTATATTCACTTTCAAAAGCAACCATCCAACTTGTCACTTAAGGAGTTGTGTGCGTACCCTGTACCACCGGGCTGACAGTGCAGTAAAAATCACCTCTGGAAACAAGAGCAACCTAGATTGTTCAAGTTATTTGCGGCCAACGGATATCCAAAATCCCCCATCAACGCCTGTATTCACAGAAAACAGAGGACAAATACCAACAGAGCCAAACTGATCGTGGTAATTCCATACACACGGGGAGTATCCGAAGCAGTTGAACGTATCGTACGTCCACTGGATATCGCAATCGCCCACAAAGCGACCGGCACCCTAGGATCTGCTGTATTCAACGGAAAAGATCGTGTCGACTAGCACGACCAATCAGGTATAGTTTATGCCATTCCATGCCTCGGGTACGACAAACAATATGCTGCTGAGACGGGCAAACAATTGCGCACATGCCCGCACGAACATAGCTTATTCCTAAGATTCGTTGATTCACATTCGCAGATATCAAACTACTGTGCACAAACAGGCCATGAGGTCAACATCAACAACAAAAAGGTAGTCAGCCGGGTCAAACAGGAAGGCGGAACGCCTGATCCTCGAAGCCCTTCACTCGAATAACTCGTTCAGTCGGCATATCGAGATTGACAAACATTACGTCATCTTAACAAGACTCACGATGCAGAACAGAGACAGAGACGGACAACGCGCCAAAACGGACGGAATTAGCGATCCCACTAAATCACTCATTCATATTTGACGAGCCACAGTTTGGATCGGAACGTCACAATAAGCGTTATAACTCCATTTACGTCTTTTAACCTTTACAGCATATATATATGCAGTGTTTGAAGAATATCTACTAGTGTTTCATTTCTGGGCACGATGATTTCGAGAATGATAGACGAAAGAAACTAATAATAATGTACCGTGAGAAAATTTGGTGGTACACACAAACCTCATGGTTCCAGAAGTTACAACAAACCTAACTATCCGTGAGATGCTGCTTATCAGTCGGTTGAAGAATATTAGTAATAATTAGCCATAAGGTTTTGCCGGGACATTTTGCAAGCCCCAGCGATATGAATTTCCTCATTGGCATAATCTTTCGTGTTAAAAGAGTCCCCAGTTGTTTTCAAACACATCTGAGTCCGAGAACCTAGGAATACATGGAAGAGATCCAATCGGCATCAGAGCCCTTGTGACAAATCTCGCCCGATGGGATGTGGCTGACCGAATTGATAATTCTTGCGATAGCGTAACTTCCTTCTTGGAAGTGCCCTCATATTACACTCCATGGTAAGGATACATACTTTCTGTCGTACCCGCACTGTAAATCCATTTCCTTTATATTCCACCAAACTTTATATATATATATATATATATATATATATATATATATATATATATATTGCACAGACAAAAGTGAAGAGTTGACCTAGGGGACCGTACCCCGAATCTTTGACAAAATGGTCTGACTCACAAGGCAGCATGAAAATTTGAGGGTCACGTAACCCAAAGGGGATTGATGACTGACTGTTCAGTACATGAGCCCTTCGGGTAAGGCCATGTATCATGGGTATGCAGTACATCCCTCGCCCACAGATGCCAGTGAGCATGAACCCATTTGCTTAGGAAGTCGCCTGTAGTTTGTAGTCAGTTTAGTGAACGATCCTAGACTGCTCAATAAAAACCAGTGAATCCGCCACAAGAAGAAAGTGCGTAGGACTGTAACGCAGAGGTCATTTGATGCGCTAGTCATCTGGGAGCATTTCAAGAGGCGTTCAGCACGAGTAGCCAACTTGGAGCCTGAGACACTCGCCCCTACCATGCTGAGGCATTTAGAGGCTTGAACAATGATAGTTCAGCAACAAAGGACATGGATGTTTCTGCTTATTCCGCTTGCCTTCAAGGTGTTTTAGCAATCCAAACTATTCACTTGCGAATGGGAACGATGTTCTTATTATTACGGATCCAAAAGTGCAAAGATGGGCGTGTTGCGAAATGAATACCAACTGGCCCAGCCCGCCTTGCACATGTCGCCTGAGCCCCAATGCAAAATTGTGTTGGTGCCAATTTCACCGAAATGAGACCAAATCGATCTATTCAAGCGTGTGAAGCCGTCCGAAGCGTACGCCCAGAAAAACGACAACTGTGCATGAGAGCGGGGGCATTTTTATGGGAACTACGTGCATACAAGCAAAACGGAAACAACTTGATCACTGGTGGTACATCTGCTGGAACAAGTAAAAATCTGCCCTTCTAATCCTAGCGTATTTACGCTTACAACTGATGAGATGAGACACAAAGAATTTGAGACAATGCCTATACATGTGCAAGCAATGTGAGTTGCTAGTGTGTGTAGCAGAAAGGTTTGGTTACTGCATCCCAGGTTACAGTAGCTAAACAACAGGAAAAATTACAGCCGAGCCCATGAGAACAACAGAGGCCCCAGCATCTTTTTGCACACACACACACACACACACACACACACACACATGTATCGGCAAGAGTGGAAGGTGGGCAAAAGGGAACGTTAAAGACGTACCATCACTCTGATCGTTGGTGTTACGCGAGCGTCCTTCCTCGAACAGGTCTTTGAACAATCTGGCCGCTGCAGAAAGAGAGATCAATGGTGGCAGATGAGCATCCATGCACACAGTATCATGAGTACATACTAAAAGACATCGGTATAGGGTGCTAGTTGCTTACCGGGATTACTAAACCACATTTGACCGAACCAAGGGTGGCCAATTTTTAGCGAAGTCAAAGGACTCGATCATATTAAAAATACGAAAGTAACAACAAATATCCCCAAACCTCCTCTAAACCTATTCACCCCTCACCAACCAATAAAATGAAGGAATTTTCATTCTAAACAAGTAAAATCCGAAATGAAATAATCAAATAAACTGCAGCACCACTGTGCCGTGCAGTAGAATTTCACAGCCAATAGTCGCGTTTGATCACCACCTCTGGAATCCATAAATCCCCATGGTTACACGATGCCCCGTGTGACTGACTTAAAACCGGTAGGTCTACATCGAGCCAGCCTTCCGATGAAATCGCAGATGAGTGAGTGCGATGCCGATCACGGAACACGCATCAGTAGGATGACATTGCAGAACACCTAATAAACGTGCCTAATCAGCTTGTCCAGTATTGAATGATGACCGGTCGTAGGCTAGGTTTTTTCGTGACATGCTTCGCGTGTGAGTGTAGCGAAAGAGGCATGTCACATAGCCGCTGGGGCTCGTTGCGCGGAGAGGGGAACTGGCAACCATGGACCTGAAACATGGACTGGCATTGAACTAAATAAGGTTGCATTGGATCAATTGTGGTACCTCGTCTGGTGACAACGAGTTGTCGTCCATCACCACTGTAATTCTGCTAATCCTTCTGCGTGGGACGTTTTTACGCTTCCCTAAGCGGGTGCACTGCATGATGGATAAGGTAGTGAAAAAAAACCAGCTGAACAAGAGAACTCAGAGAAGCAGCGGACGATTGTTTTTAGAAGATAGCGCACAAAGAAATTATCGCCATAGATGTAGCTTTTCGATACTAATTCTCAACGAAATATCCAGAATTGATCTATTGCTTTTTGATTGTCTCTAAGTTGCGCGCATCGCCGAATTTCGTTTCGCCATTTGTTAACCTTGTCATTTGTTCAGCTGCTTGCG
Source organism: Fasciolopsis buskii (assembly GCA_008360955.1). Taxonomy (NCBI): domain Eukaryota; kingdom Metazoa; phylum Platyhelminthes; class Trematoda; order Plagiorchiida; family Fasciolidae; genus Fasciolopsis; species Fasciolopsis buskii. Next base: position 40,141 of record LUCM01000610.1, on the reverse strand, counting down.
ATGGGTGGTTGATCCGTTTAAACTTCTATGGCACTGTAACTCTCCTTATAACACAAACAGAAACCACGCATGAAACGTATACACAAAAAAGTTGACTTTTACTTAATACAGTAGCACAGAAGAAACATGAACATTACTCCTTTCCCATGCAAGTAGTCCATTTGAGAAACAACGGTGATTCACCAAAAGTCGGTTGCCAGTTAGTTAAGGCTAAAATTTCATGAGAACAAATGGCCGCTAGCTTTATTTTTTGGTGCAAAAAGTATGTTAATGAATGTGAGGGAAAATATCACAGGAATCACAGACAGGTATTGTCACTCATTCGACATGTGCCTGACATCCCCTGTCCAGTCATCCTTATGGCTAACGTCGCATATATACTCCTTGCATCAGACAACTGACGAAGCCACCACGTGTCCTCTTTGCAAAGTCTGATTTTGCTTAACCGGAGAAGTTCTCACAAACCGTTGTGATCTCTAAATGGATTCGAAACGAAATGCACGCTCCTAATGATTCAAATGAGAATGCACTGCGAAAAACCTAATGGTGTACTGCTCGTACCCCAAAAAGTATTCTTATTGAAACACTGTAGTACCCTGATATTCGGTTTTCCTTGACCATCAGATCCCTATTCCCCTACTACTCATGAAGAACTAATCACGGTTGGCTGGCCTCAACTTTCGTTAGATTTCACAACCTGCCCGTAATTGCTGTATTCTCCGTGGTCCATTAAGCACTATGCCATTGGTTCCCCATGTAGCAATGCGTAAAGTTAAGAATTAAACTATCCAGCTGTTAAACTGCGGAAAATATCGCTATTGTTAATGAATTTCAGTGAACAACAAAGGACATTTGTTCCCTTTCTTACATCAAAACCAACCATGCTAACGTCAACACTAATCGGGATCACGATGCAGTTAATGCACCTTTCAAATCCGGACATCGAGGATATCTCCTGGGGCTTCCACTATTACGTTGCATGCATTCCTTCCGGAACCGCTCTCCTTTCAATTCCTTAGAAAAACCGTTCAATGCTCCTGCATTTATCCCTTGATTCTCCTAGACTACGTTCCACAGACTCAGTTCCTTCTATCCGTTTATCCATAAACTCTTCAGTATGTTCGCTTCCCATGGTGCATGCAAAGTTGACTTTCCACTCCGCGCCAAATGTCTCCTTAGTTCAGCTTACCTCCTGCTGTAGAAAGTTCAAATTCGCCATGAGTTTGAATGTTGCAGTCACACACAATGTGGACAGTCGTTATCTATACAACCTTTTCTTGATCGGGTACAACGAGACAACATAACCGATCGTCCAGTCTGCAGTCATTACCTCACTTTCGGGCGGCTACTTCGCTGTTTCTTTTATCGGTACTATTTTGGCTTTAATTTATTAGAGCCTGCGTCGGTAATCCTTCTTCCAGCAATTTTTACCCGTACATTCAGCACATATGCAACTAGCCACCTTTAAAGCTTCTGCCACTAGATGTCGCGTTCTTATTTTCCAGTTTTCTTTGTTCACCGAACTGTTAAGCTTTGAAGTATTCATCCACGTGCCGTTGTAACTGCTCGCAATCCTTCTTTTAAAAGGACCAATAACCTTATTTTTACAGGAATGTTTCCCGTAGCTCCCTTTTGCAACGTATTTTGACCATGGGGTGTACTTCTTGATCAATAATTCACTTTAGGCCTAACAAAGAACGGTTCCCAATGCACTCCGTTTGGATACAGATGTATATATCAGCCGCTTGTCAATTTATTCCACCTCTAGGACACGCGGTTTAAAGTTCGTTAATTATCAATGAACGCATATTAAAGAGAGCATGTGGCAATCTTATTGGTCCCCCCAATGACCACCCGCCACAGACAGACGCAACTTACTTCATCACTTCAAGTATCACGGGCCGCGTGTACCTGTGCAGTAAACGCATAGGGACACGTGTAAAACGGTTCGTTTTTTTTACCACAGTCCGTTATAGGTAGGTAGGCATAAGCTGTCAAGTAGGCAAACAAAAATCGCACTTACATTCCGTATTTGGAAATCGAATTCCCAAAGATTCCGGCTTGGGAATCTCATCAGCAAAATCTGCTAGCGTTTGCCAAACAAAAGCACGATCATTTCCACAATTCGTGCGCAGTTCTGTACTTGAGTTTATGTAATGGTTCGCGCAAACCTAAGTCAAGAATAGAATAATTAAAAGCATGGGTCAACCACAAATTTGGTTGGATTACCGGGCAAAAAAACGAGAAACAATCACACCAATTCCATGTAATACGGTAACTTTCTGATAAACTGATGGCATATCGAAAGTAAGAGTAAGATGACCCAGGAACAATTCGCAGTGTCTTCTAAATGTTTCATCATGCAGGTCCGACGTTTAATCGTCGATGGCCAAATGGATTAAGCTTCCTTCATTTAGAAAACCATAGATTCAAATCCCATATCCATCACTCCTTGGTCAGAGAGGGCCACCGGTTGTAGCTCAGCTTGTTACCAGGCCTGAGCTTTCCAGACCTCACGTGGTACTATGCCACTCCAATATCAGTTGTGTTGTAGAGGAGTGCGCTGGGCACCCAGAACGTCTAGTCCCATCAGAAGAGGGTGAACTGAACAATCAGTCACCGGTCCACAGCGAGCCGCGAGGCTCTAACGTCGTCCTACTGCCTTGTGGCTTGAAAAGTATGGTCAAAGGTCCCCAAGTAAACCTTGGATGCCAGTTCGGGCGAATGAATACTATTCAGCCCAATGACGAATCGTGGAACATGATGGACGACCGACGACATGGAAGTGGAAAATGGAAGAGATATCATACGTGGTAAACTCTGCAAAGTGTTTCGTTTTTCTTTCACCCTCACTGTTCTCTTCCTTCATGGTTCCGATGGCACACGACTTATATACCGGATAAGGAGAACAATGAAGGCTGAAAAGCCACGATATCTTGGGAAAGAAGCATTCAAGGAGAGATGGGATGCCTGAGAATGAGATAAATCGAGAATAAGAACAGGTTGAAAGCCTCTCGGGGAAAGCTCACAGGACAAAATTCAACAACAAAGCAATTTTCGACGATGAACTAGTGACTCAAAATGCTGCCAGGATAGTCATCAACCGGTTGGATGAGATCAAGAACAGGAACCGGAGATAAAGCGTCGCCTCGTTCGTGCGTTTCTGACCCCAAAATCAAGTGAAACAACTAAGATCACATATGAGCAGTGTCCTCCAAAAAACCCAACGGCGGTAAGTCCCTGTTCATAATTGGTAGTTGGAAAAATGACAACAATCTTTAGGTCAATATTAGTATATTCAAGAGTGCTTGTTTTGAAAATCTAGCGCGGAAAACACGAGTCAGACCACGATGGCTGATTTTATCAGTAGTTTTAATTCACATTTCCCGTTCTTTATTTTCGATCGGCGGTCCTCGATGGACTTTTCCGTTCACGCTAGAGCGTTTCGATCAACAATACAATTTCCACCCGTGAAACCCTTAACATCGACTCCCAAATTGAAACTTCTTATCGAACATCATTGAGTAAATTACGGCACGACGATTCTTTTTTTCAGAATCGGATGTGAGTAGAAAATCACTGGATTTTGATTTCCATCCTGTCTTTTACGATGCAGCCGGTGCTAAAATTGTTTCTCCGGACAATTTCTCCTTGTTAAAAATACAGAGTAAAGATATATTCACGGTTGCTCCTTGATAGTGGCATGCTATTCATTTCATTACAGTTATGCGGAGCTTTTGATAAGTTTTCGAAAAATCATACAATCACAAACATTCCAAAACAGATCAGGCGACATTCTACGTTACGCTGTGATAGCTCATGCTTGAAAACGAGTTTTATTTTCTTGACTACCTCGTACTGAAAGATAAGTCGGCCTCAGGGGCATTGAAGATTATCGACGACATGCTTCCCAACAAATATTTGTCAGATAAAGTACACCATACTTTTCCAGTTATAACGAGGATGAAATCGTTGTGTAAAGCTTCTGGGTTCTCTAACGTTTAGTTGGATGTTATTGTCGCACGATGGATCATAGATACATGACGAGCGCCACTCTGGATCGAAAGATTAAAAACTTCGCTTCTTTACAACAACTGTGTATACTAAAGACTCACATTAATATTCTACTTCCAGGAGCCAAGAGATCAATCAGAGAACAATTTACTAGTGCGTGCATGTTAAGCGCTGGGATAATTCACTGAAATGGAGCTAAATTATTCGGACATGATGGTTTGACAGATGTCCCCCCGTGCCCCCAATTTCAGCGTGGTTGAAAAAAGTCTAGCGGAATATATATATATATATATATATATATATATATATTAGAGAGAGAGAGATCTGATTCCATTATTAGAGCCATTAGGCGAATACCGAGAAGATAAAACAACGCAAAAAAGGCTTCTGCGTATAACCCACTCCACCTGCCAGCTCAATCACACTCCACCTCACTAACTATCCATGGATTATATCGTCCCTCTTTGTACGCTATACCGCTAGGCTGCCCAAACCGACTATGATGTTGCTAATAACAAGTTTTCAATCTAGGTACGCATAGTTGAAAAATGAAGCGTGTCTCGTTTATTAATGGCCTGTAAGCAAGAAAATAGAGAATGAACAAGGCAGTTCCTACACAAAATACGCTTTCTACTGCCAGACTGGGATTACCAGGTTGTTACCGCTAGGAAACATGAACAAATTTTCCACGATGCGTTCATTCAAGGACCTAAGTTCGGCGCCACCTGGCAAAGAATACTGAACTATAAACACCTGACACGAAGTTTGCAACTGACATAACGAAGCCTTGAAACAATCACAGAAACAATCAGATATATTTCACGCGCCAGCTAGATTTCCTCTTGTGGTGCAGCTAACACAACTTCGTCCATTCCCATAGATCTGATTAGACGGTATCAGTTGAACCATGCACTCTTGAAATCGTAAAACCGCCATTTTGTGTGGTTATAACCCCTATCCTCGTCTGGGATGTACCGCCAGGAATAATATGCGTGAATTGTAGTAAAAAGGACCACTTCCACAATGTTTGCAACTCTAGAAACTTTTCTAAAAAAACGACAAAACTTACAGGTTTGTCTTTATGGCCTGCAACACTTTCAATAGTTCCTGGAACCTTATTTTGTGCGCTTACCACTGTGTTCGTTAACGACACAAAGCTCAGGACTTCGATGGATACCTGGAGTCCGGAAAGTGACATCTCACTTGAGGCCATCCAACATCTCGATTGCAAAGTTGGGTAAGTCGGAGAAGAGGTCAATACTATTGAGCGCACCCCTGGATTCAGGATAGGGGAACGGCCACCATCCAAGTGGTTAGCCGTGAACAAGGCAGGATCAAGCCCACCGAATAACCGGCCGCAAACGAGTAGCGGCAGTATCTAGGACGTGGTAGGTTTTTGCTTGTCAAGCGTTTTCCCTAACAAACCACAAGAGCTTGCTGGCGGCACTGTGACGTGTGGCCCGTCAACTAAATAAAGCTGTTGTCCCTTGTGTTCAAATGACCAGGCAAGGTTTCCCAGAAGAGGCGTCTGATCAGCCGGACACCGGCTAGTCTGGAATTATTCTGCTGCCTAGCAGAATGCGTTTCGCTACGCAAAGGCTAGAGATGCATTGTCTAATAAAAAGGCTTACACTGGACCGGGAGACCGAACAGTACAACAGCCCACAATGCATAGCATGAAAATTAATGGTCTTCGGACGAACGTTTCTCCCTCTTCTCATTCAGAAAAGCGACTTTCCACCGTACATAACTGTTTGTTTCTTTAGTGACTCGTGTAGTTCCCGTTCCTGTCCGATTCCCTTGAATTATTCGGGAACTGCAGTCGGCCACGCTAGTTGATAGTACGACTGGAATAAGTCCGGTCACTGTTCTCTCACTTTTTCCTTCAGACAGCATCCAAATCTCATCGGACCTGCTTCCCTCAGCTGATCCACTTCTTCGTCCTTAATGCCCCTTCGAATTAGTCACAGTCAATGTGTACAAACTGATGAATGCAAGTCGACAGGTGTTCAGCCCATGCACTGAAGACCCTAGACATCGATGTGCACTGTATCCAAAAGACTCGCATTCAAGACTCCAGCTCTGCTGTTTGGATGGAATCTCCGTCCAGCCCTCCGTGAAGCGTTATCTGCTCCTTTCTGAGGATCCCTAAGCCGCGGCTTTCGGTTTTTTTGGTGTTGGTGTGGCTCTGAGCGAGGGCTAAGGCTGCACTACTTGGCTGGATTCTAGTCCACAGTCGGCTGTGGGCAGTGAGACTTAGAGGTTCGTGCAAAGTAAACAGTCGTCGCTCTGTTAGACGCAACTTGCTTATTGTCTCCGTGTACACGCTAATAGATTTGGGCCCAGATGCAATCAAGAACACATGAACACCCGAGTGGACCGGTTGCCCTCGAACGAAGCGCATCTAGGAGGCCCATTTGGCCCCGATTCCTGTAGTTCTGAAAACGGGGAACGGTTGTTGGCTTTCATCATCATCATCATCATCATCATTATCGTTCAGCGTTAAGCATTAAAACAAACCTCACTGACTGCTGTTCTGTCCCCAAGGTTACATGTCTATAAAAAGAATGAATATCCAAGGGGAACAAGGAGTGGACCTACACAAGTGGGAAAAGATAAAAATGCTGCAGCAGCCAATACACACGACAATCCAAATGTACAAACGTACTCTTACAGCCATTCTGAGTAGATAAAAAATGACAACCCGATCGCCACTATTCACAGCTCATTGTCATATCCGTCTCCAGCCAGCGGGCCATCGCCAGTACGAGGTTCAGATGTTCAAATCGCCGATTAGCCGGTTACCGGTGGACCCAAATCGACCACATCGCCATTAGCTACAAATGGCGGGCCGTTTACAAAACTGTCGGTCGTACTGGAGCACTCTCCTCGACTCCGACCACGCGTTAGTATGCCCTAAGCTGTGTATGTGCTTTGGTGGGTGCTCAAAGTGCACATCGCAGTTTTGGTCAGATTGCAACAAGCCATTTGACCCGAACCACCATTCACTCTTTCGATGCGCTGTGGCTGAAAAGCCGGAAATTCCCCAACATAACAATATCAATGAGCACCAGCTGCTTATCAAGGTCTCGCATTCTGCTGTATTGATGAGCTGTAGCCTGACCCTTGGATTTCCGCTGAGTCTCTGTGCCTGCCAAACAGGAAAACGAATTACATCTCAATATTTGTCCGTCGGTCTTATTTGACCTTTGCGCTGATGTGCTGCTTCGTCGTGATTTTCTAAGGTTACATCAGAAAGGCAAGATAACTTCTAACGGTGGCAAGCCCATTTTTCGTTGTTACTGGCCCTCAGACGTTTGATCATCTATCCGAGGAATGCAAACCCATCACCACGAAATCCAGGCGCCATTTAGTTGATGAGCCCATTATATCGAGCAAAATAATGTTTCATCAAAGACGGATGTCGACTGCGGTTAAACAGCCAACTGTTTCACGCATCTTTATTTTTCCGTACCAAGAACTGACATTATGATCATAAACATAAAACAGTACAGTGTTTTAGTCGTTCAACCTTCAGAGTACTTACCACCAAGTGATCATACGTGATGAAGAGCAGTTCATCGCTTCTGAGGTATGTGTCACTTTCTATCAATTTCAGCGAATGCCTCATGAAGTGATTAATGGAGTAACATGTTTTCAACAGACTATCGAACATGTTATCCAGAAAGTCCAGTTAACGGAAAAACATGATTACGTCGATAATATTACACTACGTGGACACAGTGAAAGAGCATGACGAAAAAGTAAACTGCTCTCTAGAGGCGATCAACCGCTTCGGTTCTACGCCAGACGAAAGCAACAGGATCCTTCGTGCATTTCTGCAAGCCTTCATTGGTTGAGATATCCCAGGGAGTCAACAAACCCTACCCTGGAAAACTTAAACGTCTACGCAATTTAGTACCATCAGGCAAATTAAGATTAGGTATTAATGTACCGGCACGTTATTCCCCTCGGATTCCTCGGTTTTCTGACAGAATTCACCCACTGGCCCATAGTTCAGTTCCCCCAGCCAGATCGCGTCAAATATGCCTGCGAAATCCCGAAGTCCGTTATTCACCACTGTTGACCCTAAAAGTCCTCTGCACATCGAAACTGATGCGTTGGACATTGCCATCACGGTAACCCTAAATCAAAATAGGCCACCAGTAGCGTTCCTCTCGAGAACTTGGTCACCCAGAGAACAACGCCAATCAGTTGTATAGAAAGAGGTCTCTGCCATGGTCAAATCTATTCGAAAATGGCGGCATACTCTGCTAGGTCGTCACCTCACTCTAGTCACCGATCAAGGATCAATCTCCTTCACGTACGGTAAGCATCAGAAGAGGAGGAATGATCAAATTCAGCGACAAAACTAGAACTCTCGCCTTCTCAGTTTGGCGGTGTCTATATACCAGGTAAAGGAAATTCAGCCGATAATATATTATGTCGTGGCTTTCGTTGTTTACTTCATGCATTCTTTAGTTCGCATGCTATTCTGGCTTTGTTTGCCTCGTGCATTTTGTGCGTTCAAAGAACCGTTAAAGTTATCACCAATCATTACCACACCCGTGGAGTTATCAAACCAGTTGTACTGTATTCCTCACAACAACATTAAAGCCAACTAACCTTTTGAACGATTCCGCGTCAACTTCAAGGGCTCCTTACCTTGCCACGCCAAATCGTTATTTCCCATCTATCGTTGATGAGTATCCTCGTTTTCAGGTGGCGCGTTTTGATAACAATGCTAGCACAATTGTTTGCTGTTTCCGCCTACTGTTTTTCTATTTCTGAACTGCCTTAACGTATTCCCTCCGACCGTTTCCTCTTTTTCATATATGNGTTGACTGGGATCCAATCTAAAAGGGCTGCTTCAGCCTTCTCACTCAAGACTGTTCCTACACCACGTTGACCCACAGCTTGAGCTGCTTCGTCTCCTGAAGTGCGAAGAAAATATCTTGACGAGACGTTTGGCGCAGTTAGCTGAATTACTCTACTCGAATCCTGAATTCGTGTTTTACTCACGCAGCAAACATCAATCGAGAGTGAATCTGCTATCAGAGCTAAGCATGCCTGTGTGTCAGCCTGCATGAGAGTGCGCACATTGAAAGAACCCAGATGCAGAGGCTGACGAGGCTTGAGAAAATGTGAGCTAACAGACTGACAACAACTTACTACACTACTTGACAATAAACCTTTGCGAGTATCGGGCGTGTTATCAATGGAGATACTATGGGTAGGCAGAAAGGGCAAACAGATTGGGTTAGAGACAGAAGAGACAGGTTGAATAAAAGAGAGGTGAGCGTGCAGTTTGTTTCATGTTTCAAAGTCATAATTTCACTTCACCCTCGCTGCTGCGAACTCAATAGGCTATGGTGCATATCACTTTCACGGCACTCATGGGTTGAGCTTGTTATATGGAGGACTAGCGCTAAAACAACCGTTTCAAATCTTACCTTCAAAGTTCGGTCGCGACGCATTAGAATTCTATATTGGCCCGTTTCGTTGTGCTTTAGTATCTTGACTGTCCCCGTTCCGCGCTCTTTCCATTCCGGAGGATCTTCAGCTCGATCAAAGCGATACAATTTCGCACGTCTTTTTACCTGGAAATAAAACCTGAATGTGAACCTACTGTGTGAAAAGGCATGTTTCGTGCTCCTCTGAGTTAGACACCGTTGTGACAGGAAGGGAGACAAGAGGTTCGAAGAAAATCTCACTTGTCTGCTGCTCCGTCTTCAAGTAAACGCAGGATAAAAGCAGCAAAGAACCAAAATAACTTACGCTGAGTTCAGAATCAGACATTTTACCACTTTGTGCGAGACCAGAAATGATTAAATCCGACTAACCTGCAAAGAAAAAGTGGCATATAAAAACTAGTGTTTATGAACCAGGTAACGTGTACATACATATATTGGACCGGATCGAAAACAAGCATGCTAACAACCATACAAAGTCGAAACGAAATTTTAGAAATAGTGTAAGACTGGAGTAGAACAATTAACAAGCACTCTTTTCGTTCGCATCATATATTTCGACATTTTTAGCCGTTTTCCTTACTGCTTACGAGACGCGCTCGACAGACAGGCCATACGGCAACCGAGTTACTAACCCAGGAAGGTGGAAAGCACCAATGGATGTTGAATTTGATGCTAACTTTTTTATACTCCCACTGGAAGTTAAAGCCTGACCTTAGTGTTGCTTCTTCCAGCTGTGTCCGTATGATAAATGTACGGAAAGGTTAGTTTTAAGCAGGCAAACATCAGACGTATCCAAACCACTGCTGGCGGTATACAGAGATTACCCCGAAGAGACGGAAATATTAGCACATGATGTCTTCACATGACCTCAGTAACTCTTCGGAAACATCTGTGATTGAATACGAGCATCCTTCGAGCATTCTGAGAGCAGAACGCTAAGAACTGTGGAATTTTAGTTAGTCCCTTTGTGATATGCTTGAAGCAATGGAAAAGAACTGCCCGAAGGAGCCCACTACCCGGGGAATCGGCTATCATGACTGTGAAACGTAGTGTTTTTGGACCACATAAGGCCCCAATAGGTCAAGTATGATGATGAGCCCGATGACACTGAATTGCCGTCTACCATTGAAGTAACCGGAAGATCTGGGATCCGAACCTGACTATTTTGGAGTGACAGACGTCCGATCCAGATGGACACCGTTGGATGTCACAGTGGCATCACATGTATCAGGTTCATGAAGGCTTTTCTGTCCCCCCTCCCGTGATATGATCACCCAATACCACTCCCAGTTGTGGTCCAGCTCCTACAATGTCCAAGGTCATACACTACTTTTAGCCTAAGACCACAAAGAGCGAAAGTAGCTGCTCCCAGTCGTGGACAGGTAAATTAGACATTGAAAATGTGGAACAGATATTGTAGCTGCTCCCACTGGCGTTTATTAATGAAATATCAAACGAAAATCTTAATACGCGTAAAGTGAACCACAGTATGAGGTGAACTCACTGGTCAAAATATACTATTGGAGGAGATTGTGGGAAACAAACGCTAGCCCATTAATAGGGCTGGTTTATTGAGGCCTCGCGTGGTTCACTATTTTCAGTCTCAAGATCACGGTTGGCGATTTCCTTAAGTATAAATCATGATACCACTTAATCACGTTCCCTCGCTCGCGCTCTCAATGCATACTTAAGTCCTCAAGAACTCATCTTCCCCCAAACCAACATTCGCGGACGGAATTCGGACACTGATTCTGTTCACAAATATCGCTAGTTTTCTACTCCTATTGCTGTTTCTGACCGAAACCCCATATTCCTCTCACCAGATGCAACCTACACTCAGTTTGTACTCCTATTTTGTTTCTAAAGCCGCTGTCCGCGCTTTTGTTCATCATTCAGCTGCCGAAGCCTGACTTTTCTAATCGCAAACTTCAATTAGTATGGTTGAAACTGCGACCCCCTTCCTTCACTAAGTACTTTCATGTTGTTAATCACTCCCCCAGTACGTTTTACCTTCGCATCTTCAAGTATTGAACGGGTAATTGCTACCGACCCAAACAGTCATGTTGCTATCTTGAGAGATTTCAGTGTTCACAACAGGAGTCGCTAGTACACCTTTTTGATACCGTCATAGAGCGCGAAGCCGGACGATCCGCTGCAGTTAAGTCTATTCTGACTAATCGACCCATCTATATATATATATATATATATATACAATGAACCGAAAACGATGTTAGCATCGGATATACTTTTGACTCACTGCAACCTCAGCCTGCCGATAATTGCAGCTGCTGACGCACCAAACTATGGAATTGGAGCGGTCATTTATCACACATTTCCTAACGGAGCTCGGAAGGCTGTGACACATGCGTCCCGAACGTTGACTTCAGCAGAGAGGAACTGCGGTCAAATTGAAGAAGCGCTTGCGCTAGTGTGCGCGGTAAAAAAGTTTCACAAGTTCCTCCACGGCCGACACTTCACCCTACTGACCGACCACAAGCCGCTCCTATCCATTTTCGGATCAAAGAAAGGCATCCCGACATTCACCGCCAGTCGCCTACAAGGGTGGGCAACCATCCTCCTCGGAAACAGTTTTGACATCAAATTCTGCAAAACCACAGATTTCGACCAAGTGGATGGGCTTTCCCGCTTCATTAACAGTCACCCAACGGAGGACGAAGACAGCATCATAGCCCCTGTTTTCGCGGAGAAGGCCATCACCGGTGAATTTTCTGAAGCTGTTCGCGCGGCAACAGTCATGGCAGCTGAGATCTGTCGGTCCATGCCTCATGACCCCATCCTACGGTGGGCAATAAAGTTTGTCCAAACGTTTTGGCCCCACAATCAATTAACCGGTTAGTTATTGCATCTCTACCGAAGACGTGAATCATTCTTTGCTGTCTAAAGCTGCCTAATGACGTCAAGCCGGATAGTCGTGCCCGGGACACTGGGACCGAGACTCTTGCAGGAGTTCCATACGGGTCATCCAGGTGTAAACAGGATGAAGGCCATCGCCCGCAGCTATGCCTACTGACCAAGAATGGATGATGACATCATGGGTACGGTGCGCAACTGCTCAAAGTGCCAGGAGGCGGCAAAAATGCCACCAAAGCAGACAGATGTGTCATGGCCTACCCCCAAACAGCCGTGGTCCAGGCTACATATTGATTTTTCGCGCCTATTAAAGGCATCCATTATTTGATAGTTGCCGATGCCTTATCAAAATGGCCAGAAGTAAATCCAATTAACCCTGCCACATCCTCCGGCACCATCACGGCTTTACGGCGCTTGTTTTCGCAATACGGGGTGCTCCATCAAATAGTGTCGGATAATGGATCGCAGTTCACCTCCGCGCTGTTCCGCGACTTCTGCCAGAAAAATCATGTGCAGCACATACTCTCACCTCCTCACTCAAACAGTCAGGCGGAGAGATTCGCCGACACTTTCAAACGAGCGTTACTCAAATCGCGGGAGGAAGGAACAACGGAAGAGGCCCTGCAACAATTTCTGTTGGTGTACCGCACAACTCCAAACCCAAGTACACCGGGCGGAACCTCTCCAGCAGAAGTATTAATGGGCTGAAAGTTGAAAATTACCCACAATGCTTTACTGCCGAGTTCGCCAAATTATCCCAGCGTACCGAAAGTAGGCCTGGCCGAAGGTTAATTAGTATATGTCAGAGATTACAAACCCGGTCATCCAGGCTGGACGGAGGGAGCCGTTCAACGCAAAAAAGGACCCCAGTAGTGTGAGGTCGCCGTTGCAGCCGAAACATGGATCAGACGCAAAAACTAAACAAGGAAACGCTACCCTGACTCTCCAGTGGAAACTGGCACGAAGGTTTCGGTCGAAATACATTAAAATTTCATCATCAACACCATCGTTCAGCGTTAAACAGCAAGGTAAGCCTCACTGACCGCTGCCTTTCCCCAGAGTTACACGTTTGTATAAGAAGAGTGAATATCCAACGGGAACAGGGAGTGGACCTACATAGGCGGGAAAAGATAAGATGTTGCTGCAGCCAACACACGGAACAGTCTAACTGTACAAACGCACGTGTTTTCAATCATTCTGATTCGCTAGAAAATGACAACACGATCACTACTGTTCACGGTTCACTGCCATATCCTTCAATGTCTCCAACCAGTAAGTCGNGTTCAACGCAAAAAAGGACCCCAGTAGTGTGAGGTCGCCGTTGCAGCCGAAACATGGATCAGACGCAAAAACTAAACAAGGAAACGCTACCCTGACTCTCCAGTGGAAACTGGCACGAAGGTTTCGGTCGAAATACATTAAAATTTCATCATCAACACCATCGTTCAGCGTTAAACAGCAAGGTAAGCCTCACTGACCGCTGCCTTTCCCCAGAGTTACACGTTTGTATAAGAAGAGTGAATATCCAACGGGAACAGGGAGTGGACCTACATAGGCGGGAAAAGATAAGATGTTGCTGCAGCCAACACACGGAACAGTCTAACTGTACAAACGCACGTGTTTTCAATCATTCTGATTCGATAAAAAATGACAGCACGATCGCCACTGTTCACGGTTCACTGCCATATCCTTCAATATCTCCAGCCAGCAAGTCGACGAGTCTTTCGGACCCCAACCACGAAGGCGTGAGACATCTACTTTACCTAGGTTCACCATACATTTTCTCATCCCACGTTGCCACGTCATCTGTTGGCCTCCACATGGCTTCTTCCACTCCTTAGGAGGAACACAAAATAGGGCACGGTATGGTAGACGAGTGTTCGTCATACGCAACACGTGACCCAACCAGCGTAGTCTACTAAGTTTCATATGCTAAAACAAGCTATTCTCAGAAAGGGCACCCAATACCAGATTCCTAACCTCAATATTACTCACCCGGTCACTCCATCCACTCCTAGCCATACTACGTAAACATCGGTTGTCGAAAACCTCCAACCGACGAACATCTACCCCACGCATACTCCACGTCTCGCAACCGTACAACAGAACTGAACGCACTGCAGCACAGTAAACACGACCTTTCAACTTCAGTAAAATATCAGGCCAACGCCACAAGTGCTTCAATCCAGCGTAAGCTGCACGAGCCTTGGATATACGCATACTTACCTCCACTCCCGAGCTACTATCGTTGGACACGCAGCTACCAAGGTAGGTGAAACGGTCCACCATTGTTCGGCACTACTGTCGTCCAGTCCTGTAACAGTACTTTGAATTTTGAAGGTGCAAAGCACACGCCGAACCGAGCAACCAATCTCGACAGTCTATCTAGTGCCCGTTGTGCATGGTCCGCAGAATCGAACAGGCACACAACGTCGTCTGCGTAATCTAGGTCGCATAGCTTCCCTCCACTTCCCAGTTCGACTCCTACATCCCGAAGACCTCTTAAAGCATCTTCCCCCACCTCGTCCATGACGAAGTTGAACAAGAATTGAGAGATGGGACACCCTTATCGAACGCTGCTAGTCGCTTCGAATGAACGTGACAGTTCACCGTATACCCTAACGCGACCATAAGTATGCGAGTACAATGCTCACAACAGGTTCACAAACTTCGCTGGCATACCACTCCGGTGGAGAGCACTGAATAATGCTGGTCGATCCACGGAGTCGAAAGCACCTTTCAAGTCCAGGAAGACTACGATCGTAGGGCGGCGGTGCATGTGGCACGTTTCGAGTATCTGCCGAAGAGTGAATATTTGGTCGATGCAACCTCGATCTGGTCGAAATCCGGCCTGCTGTTCGCGGATATTACTCTCGCGAATCGGTGTCAAACGGCGAAGCATTATCGAAGCTAACACCTTAGTAACTATCGGAATTAAACTAATCCCACGATGATTGCTGCAGTCACTCCGTGTACCCTTCTTGAAGATGGGTATAATCAGTGACACCCCACGATAGCGAGATACGCTCCTCGTTCCAAATATCACGAAGCAGGGAGGTAAGGGATTTCATCAGCACTTCTCCACCCAATTTGAAAAGAACTGGGGGAAGGTAGTCGGGACCGGCAGCTTTTCCCCACTTCAGAAGCCGAATATTCGACTCCACTTTCACTTCCGTTGGGGGATCAAGTGACACCTCCCAAGGATTCACAGCTCCAGACGTCGGACTAGATACGTTAGCGTGTGGCCAGCTAAACTGATCCTTGAAATGCTCTGCCCAACGGTCCAGTCTTTCCTGTCTACCGTGAATGAACTCTCCATTCCTATTGCACACAACTTCACTAACTGAAGTTCGCCGCCCACCGCTGTCGCGTATAAGCTTAAACAGTCTTTGACTGTTACCTGAAGTGGACGCCACTTCCATCTCTTCCGCTACCTTAACCCACCAGTTTTCGCGGTCATTCCTAAGGCTTATGGTCAACTGACGCTGCAACTGCCGATGCATCTTATTCATTTCCTTGCAGTTAGGCAGCTCGCGTTTTTGCTCCATTAGACTTGGCGACGCTTGCGAGATCCAGTGTTTTTGATGAATGTTACGTCTGGGACCGCAGGCGAAATTTGCTACCAAATGCATAGCCTGCTTAATTTGATCCCACTGATCGTCCACATTGCTGCTCGTCGAAGTTCTTAGTCACTCGGATAGTTTCTGTTCGTAGCTGTTGCGAACAGCCGAATCAGACAAACGCTCGACAGCCAATCGGGGTTGTGGCCTGCCTCGATGGCCATTCAGCTGCAGCAAAAATCGCATTAAAACTAACGCATGGTCCAATTCGACGTACGTGGTCCAGTATGATCTACAGTTCTGGACAGAACCGCGCCAACTGTAGCTAACTGCGATATGGTCAATTTGAATCAAAGTACCTGTCGAGCTAGAGCGCCATGTCGCAGTGCGACGCGAACTGTGTCGGAAATTCGTACTGGATAGGAATAAATGATTATCTGCACAGAACTGGAGAAGTCTTTCCCCGTTGTCTGTTCGCTGTGCAGGCAAGGCACATCGCCCACCTAAACAGGACTCCGATGCACTAAGTTTTCCAAATTGTACATTAGTCACCTGCTACCACTACAATGTCAGAGCGTTTGCTCTTCCGAACAAGAGTGACGAGGTCATCGTAAAACTCGTCTTTCTCCATATCAGTGCTGCAGTCTGTTGGAGCGTATGCCGAGATAACAAATAAACTACGCTTAACACTACTATCCTTCCGGATGCCGACTGATCCCTGCAGTCTCACGTCGCACATCGACTGTTGACTGGGATCCAATCTAAAAGGGCTGCTTCAGCCTTCTCACTCAAGACTGTTCCTACACCACGTTGACCCACAGCTTGAGCTGCTTCGTCTCCTGAAGTGCGAAGAAAATATCTTGACGAGACGTTTGGCGCAGTTAGCTGAATTACTCTACTCGAATCCTGAATTCGTGTTTTACTCACGCAGCAAACATCAATCGAGAGTGAATCTGCTATCAGAGCTAAGCATGCCTGTGTGTCAGCCTGCATGAGAGTGCGCACATTGAAAGAACCCAGATGCAGAGGCTGACGAGGCTTGAGAAAATGTGAGCTAACAGACTGACAACAACTTACTACACTACTTGACAATAAACCTTTGCGAGTATCGGGCGTGTTATCAATGGAGATACTATGGGTAGGCAGAAAGGGCAAACAGATTGGGTTGGAGACAGAAGAGACAGGTTGAATAGAACAGAGGGAACTCTGAGCAGTTTCACACTTACCACTACCCACCCCGTGTATAGCGTTTAATTATTTCGCAAAATTAAGTTTTTACGCAACTACCTGGGTTACCGAGGCTTGTGCATCATTGTGTTAGTACTGTTATCAATTGCTACCCGGCGTTGAGGAAGACTGCAGCTTAAAACATACGGTGAAAGTCAAACTGGAAGAATAGATAGTGACTAAAGTTGGAGTTGAACAGTATCAGTATCTGGCTTTAAATCCGTATTGGACATTTTGGCCCTGTTCTGAGTTAGTTGCCGTCTCTCCTGGAACTTGTCAATAACCACTTTTGCCGTTTTCCGTTGAGCTTCCTTGGCTAGGAGAGAGTGGATAATGTCAAAGTTCGTCGTATGGATGACGCGAATTTGTTTACTTCGCAGGTTTTCTGTCACTTTCCTAATGGAGGAAGAACAGTAGGCGGGCCTAGTTACAGTTCCAGCTCCAGTTAGAGTACAGGACTATACGGCGAGATGCCTGATCGTTTAGGTTCTTGCACCGACAGCTCCTTGGATCTGACGATGCTTCGACAACAGGAGGGTGGAAAACCCTCTTCGGTTCCTACAAGAGAGGAAACAATTACTGAGATGCTTTCCTCTTGACCATCTCCTCAACCCCACAATTCACACACTGTCCTCTCCAAACACAGGTAGCCATACCTTGTCTAGTCTCCCTTTGAATCTGCGCACTGATCCCACCTCGATCACTTCCTCCGGTAGCTTGTTCCAGCCACTGATCACTCGTACGGCGAACGATTTGCTCCTCAACCTGGTCGTTACATGCTCTCGCACAATCGTTTTCCCGTCACCTCTAAGTGTCGTCCCCTTAATCTGGATTAGGGCTCCACGGTGACCCTTGATCCCGCCTGTATACTGCCTGGAAAAATTTCAACAGACAGTCGGCTTTCTCCTGACTGCAGGCCGATCTAATCCCCTGGTGGTTTTTTACTCCACCTACGGCCTTTCGCAAAACAGCCTTAGACTGCACATAATAGTAATAGGCCTTGAGGTTCCTTTTAGCGGCCCCAGCGAGCCGATCTTCATAGGCGGTCCGGCAGTGTCGTTGGATGCGGGACATTCTCTTTCGCTCTGTACCTTAGGCCTACTTGATACCAAAGTATATCACTGCACCACGCTAATGGGGCAAAGCACGGAACAACTCCACGCGTGTTCCATATCGTCCCTCTGGCCTAAGGTGAGCCCAAGAGCTAATACGGCGGTCCAAAGCCCACATACATCCAACAGGTGTCAGCGCGGTATAGCGCACAGCGGTTCAGTTGTCCTGATGTTGCACGAACCAAAGGCCGGGCCTATTATACTCCGGGTCTTTTACTTTTTTCTCAGGTTTCTCGCACGTTCAGTTCCAGCGGCCTGGTTTCTTTTGCAGGGAAAGTTAGGGTACTTATCTCACCCTCGCGGCGAGAGAACGTCAGTTCAGTTCAATTTAGCTTGCGGGGGACGAAAACTGGACTTCCAGCTATTCGAGCCTCCAGATTGTTGACCGATGTCCCTAGCTTCATCACTTCCTGTTTTTTTTTGCCCCTGAAAGTCAAAATATCAGGCGCAGCACCAGATCCAACATATACGTTTTGTGTTCACACCTGAAACTTACTGTTTCACCTCGTGGTATACCGCCACCCAACAGGCATCCAGAGCTTCTTTAAATCTATCATTATTACAATCGACTACATGCTCCAGCAGCCGGTTTCACAGTGGAATCAAACTATTGGTGAAAAACCTAGCCCTCATCTGGAGCATTGAGTGGTTGCGCTGCAGTCTTACACTAAGCCCTCTCGTGACTCCGCCCGTCTTGAGTAAACATTTCCTCATGTTTTATGCCTGAAAGACCCTTCACTATTTTGAACGTCTCAATTAGACCATCTAAAGTGCGTTGACATCTGAAAGAGAAAATACCAAGGTCGTGGGGTCTTTCGTTATAGCCTTTGTGCCTTTGACCAGCCGTCATCTTAGCTGCCAGTTTCTGTACCTTGCCTGGGCAGCTTATATTCTTTTGCAGGTACGGTACCCAGGCTTGAACACAATACTCCAGGTGCGGTCTTACGGTAATCGCGTACATGGGTCCAAACACTTCAAGTTCCCCGCAAGACAACGTTGACCTGAGACTAAAAAGCTCCCCTCTGGCCTTATTTGCGGCGCTTGCGCATTGTTTAGAGGATTTGAAATTACTCGTAATGGTTACACTCAGGTACTTGGCTTGGAAAACATCCATGACATTGCCCATTTCACTTCCTCTGTGCTCTCTTCCAGAGGTCACCTTTTAACACTTGGCCAGGTTCGATGGAAGGTCCCACCTACTTGGCCAGGCTTTGACTGCCTCGATGTCCTCCCCTAGGTCTGCACCTGCTACTTTGACATCAGCGAAAAGATAGTATGGATTGCACATGCTCTATCCTAAGTCGTTGATGAATCTAAGTGTCGGTCCTAGTACCGATCCCTGAGGAACATAACTTAGCATGACGGCGGGGGCCGTCGTGTACTCTCCAACCCCAACGCTAAACGTCCTTCTCCTGAAAAAGCTGTTTACCTAGGTATCAGCCCTCCCCTTTATTCCTAGTGCTTTCATTTTGTGATCCAAATGCTTGTGGTTAACTGAGTCGAAAACCTTCGGAAAGTTCATATAGCAGACATCGACACAGTGGCCCTTGTCTAGGCGTTTCGTTACCTCATCCAGAAAGAGCAAGAAACATGTAAGGCAAAACTTTCCTAATTTGAATCCCCACTGTGCTGCTAAAACAGCAGTGATTCACTAGGTCTTTGCATATCTGCTTTCTGATGGTCCCTTCAAGGGATTTACGCAAGACCCAAGTTATTATGTGAGCGTTTAGCTATATACAAGGCGGCACCGCAGTACCAATTCCATAGAGATATGTAAGAGGAAAAAGGAAAAAACATTTAATCTGAGTAAACAATGCATTTCCTGTTTTTGTTTTATTTCATTTCTTTCTTTTCTTTCGTCTTCTCTCCTTTAGGAAGACGGCAGTTGCGGTCTAAGATGAGAAAGAGTCAAAAACCTAGCTAGCCCTCTTTCGAAGGTTTCTTTATTCTATGCCTCAGTAAATTCCTGGAGTAGACTGTTCCAAAGAGTTACTAGTCGAAGCGTGAAGGCTTCTTCGCACGTTCTTTCTAGGACGATGCTCGGATGCATCCTGAGCGTGTCCGGATTGGAACACATGAAAAACGTACCCCCCAGACCCGAGAAAAACAAGTTAAACAAGGGGAATAGATCATTCCTTATTCTGCGAGTTTCCAGTGGGTACATGCCAAGGTCGGTCAGACAGTGAGGGTAAGGAATGTGCTCGCTCAAGTATATCGCAACCTTCAGCCGACCCCGAATGTACGATTTGGCTAAGGTATTCGATTATAGGGCGAACACAGGTGTCATGAAGAGCCTGGAAATCTACACCGATGTATGGAAAGCTTTATCTTACCATGTTAATGACATGGAGAGCTTATTGTTGACTAGTTGTTGGTGGTGGGAGAAAAATAACGCCCTAATGACCCAGAAACCCAATATTTGTGCTGCTCAACATTCTAGATCTGGTGTTTCTCAGAGCCCCAAACTGTTGAGCCGGAGCACTACCGAATGACATGCTTACACACCTGTTGTCACTGATCGGCAGACGGTCGACCGACCAGCGTTTGCCGTGACCCATTGCTGATTGCACTAATGCGGGTCCGGCTTGGAAATTGAAAGAGCGAGCTGTAAAAAACTACGAACGAGTTAATAACTGAACAGAGATACCATAAGACTAGCTTATACAGTAGCGGAATACGTGGGGCCCGCTCAAGGGTTCTAGCCAAGTTAATGAAGATGGGGTGCGAGGCCATCCCGTCATCGAATGCCTGCGTCAGGCCGATGATAGGACACCGTTTGCGACACAGGACCTCCTAGGCAAGAAGCCGATTGTTGTATCGTAGATGTAATAGGATGGTACGCTTCAAAATCCGTCCAAGGAATAATGGATCTGCAGTTGGCTGTTTCGTGTCGATTTTAAAAAAAAATTGGGCTAGCAATTGTCTTCTTTTACGATGTCGGCAAAATGCCCAGTCTTAACTAGTTCTGAAAAAGAAGGGTGCAAGTTTCTGCCAACGCCGCGTGCGCTTCCCCAAGAATGAGGGGATGAATGTCATCTAGGCCCACTGAACCGAAAGAACTGGGCCCCAGAAGTAGATTTTTCACTCTTTGTTTGGAGATAGTCACGCGGTTCGGTCTTTTGGCAATAGATGGTGAGTAGAAACAAGGGGCGCAGTGAATATTGACTCTGAGAAAACGATACCCGCCACCTGAAGATAGGTTGACGGGGATCCACCACCAAGGTAGAGGATAAGAGGTATTGCTCCCGCCTTCGCCCTTCGCATAAATTTATAAAGGACGGACAAGTCTGAGCACCCTCTAAGATCTGCCGTTCCTGAAGTACAAAGTACTCTCTTATTTTCGTTTTACACACGTTGCGAATGCGTTTGAATTCGCGTTCGGCTGATGCTAGATTGGTGCACTTGGACACAACAAACCATTTGGAGCGTTAATCCAGGAGGCACCTGATGGGGCGAGGTGCAGTTTGTTTTCTTGTGACATTGATTTCCTCGAGACGAACAGGTGGTTAGCCAGCTTGATGCAGTCCCTCATGCGACTGTTGAGAGTATCCACGTTCCAGTTTCAACCTGTGGTTAGTAGTTGGCGGGCTAGAAAGTCAGTTTTCGAAAGTCACTTCTGAGAAAGGAGCGAAGGTTTTTGCCTTGCGACAGACTTGTGGGACCAAGAAAAGAGACCGGCATGACCAATTTTGTCTAAAGGGTTCAGTATCTTCACCATATTTATCCGATGACCTTCATTTGAAAGCACTAGGTCAAGGAGAGGGGGATCATATCCAGCTTGAAACCCAGTGAGTCCTTTAACACGCTGGGACCAAGACATTTGTGACCAATTGAACAAAATAGGTTCGTCGAGTTACCTCTTATCCAGTCGACTGAGGGAACCTTAAAGTCCCTTATAACAAGGAGGCGAGAGAAGTAACAGCTACCGCGTAGACCCTTTAGCTGTTCCACAATTGCCAGGGATTCCTCAAGGTTGACTTGTGGCGGCCGACGGACAGCACCCACCAGAAGAATTTTCAAATAGGAGGCCCCAATCTTGACCCTCAATGAATCAGCAAGAGGAATTTGTGATGGCGAAATGGTGAGACAAGATGGATGAACGGTCTTACGATGGAATACCGGCCCGTGTGCTTTCCCCTAAATGGGTCTTTTCTGACGGCGCTGTAACCGTTGATGGTTATCTCTCCGCCGAGTATGTCCGAAGTGAGACACGTTTTAGTGGCAAGCACCAGGTACGCCAACTACCTGAGTTCCGGCATATTTAAGATAATCAAGCAGTTGATGTAGATACAAACTCAGAATAGATCTCATAAAATTTACCAAAGCCTAGTTAGGAATTTTTCCTTGCTGTCGAGGCGTTTTTGGGGCTTGGACACCAAATCTCTTTTCTTGTGTTGCGAATCCGGGGGTTGAGTCTGAGTGGCCATCGAACGAAAAGGGCTTAAGGATTAACGTGGGTTGGTAAGCTGTGGAGGGAGGGCGGGATTACAGAAGAAAATTGGACAGGATCCCATCTGAAGTTAAATTTTGCTTAAATGGGGCGATGTAAAGAGGGACACGCGGTTTGGATTCTTGATGGTGGGCTGCCCACTAATCCAAACTTTTGAAACTTCACTTTGTGAAGTACCAGTTCGCCGGGAGATGCGGCTACGGTTTGTGCCATTTACTAGAGAAGTAACTGCCTTTGGTAAATGTGTCCATGACAGTGGTAACTGATTCATTACCAGAATCATAAAGATCAAGTGAAGGGAGCTAAAGGCAAGTGGTGGAGTGGCGCGTAGCGACATTCCACCTGCAATGGTGTAAGATTCCGTCGGAGTGGATGAAGGCGGGGAAAACCGCATGCTTTTACATGCGACCAGATTCCCATGGAATTGGGTTTCAGGTCGGTTTTCTCAAGGACAACCGGGGTAATGCTGCTAGGTTCGGGTCCCCGGATTAGGCTCCTTTATCAGAGTCCATCACAAGTTTACGCACATGCAAGGGCCTGTCGGGATTCCCAATAATGGTCTTCACGTATGAAAGCAAGCCTAGCGCGGTCTTCTCGGAAGTGAAATCTGGGATAATTCCCATTCGCCTTTTGCTGACCTTCTCGTGGAGCCAGAAAGCTTTGGCCGGATTGGGGACATTGAGCAGTGAGCTGACGGTGTGCTACAGGTCCAGATTCCTAAACAATGTTACCCCAAGAGAACAGCCCTTCTGGCAGAAACCCTGGTTTCATATATTTTTTCAGCAGCGTCCGGCTGTGAAAACTCAACGGCTTCTGTGGCCGCCGCTGTCATCAGAACGGAAGGTTCCAGATATCCCATTTGGACGACCTCTGCCTTTAATACCAATATACGGGATCTTAGTATGCCGTACTCATGAGTCCCAATGGAACATCACAGGTTTTAGCTTTCCTTCTAACCTAGATTTAGTGCCCTTCGGGTCCTGGCACATGGGCAGAGTGAACTGGTACAAACCGGAACTTTGGTGCCCAGTATCCATTGCTTCTTGAAACAGGGAAGAAAACTGCTTCGTCGAGAGACTACAATGTCAGAAACCAACAGGCCATGGGTTGTAC
Organism: Fasciolopsis buskii; assembly: GCA_008360955.1. Taxonomy (NCBI): domain Eukaryota; kingdom Metazoa; phylum Platyhelminthes; class Trematoda; order Plagiorchiida; family Fasciolidae; genus Fasciolopsis; species Fasciolopsis buskii. Next base: position 16,320 of record LUCM01000610.1, on the reverse strand, counting down.
GTTAAAACAATAGAAATCTGCCTATGAAAAGCGCCCCAGAAAATAAACCCCGAAATACCAATCACGCCTAAAAGATAAACGTGGGTACGCGCTAACAGGTGAAATAACTAGCTAATTCAGTGTTTCAGTGAAAACAGACCGCACCAAAAATAAGCACTAGACCAATTCAAAGGGCGCGGCAATTCACCAGTTCATTTCGGCTCAGTTCAATTCAAGCATTTCAGCTTTTGTTCCACTTCAAGTTCAAGTTCACGTTCCAGCTAGATTAGACGAATTTGCGGGGAGATGCGTGATCGCCTAGGTTTTTGCAACGAAAGCTTCTGGGATTGGGCGGCGCTTCGACAGCGGGAGAAGAGGAGCCCTCTTCAGTTCCTATCGCGGAAATGCGATTCTTGTATATTACTCCAAATCTCATGCCCATAGTCTTTAAGAGACGAAAATTATTGTTATGTATTTCTTTTGACCATCCTCCTCAGCTGTACAACTCATACTGTCTGCCTCAGACACAGACAACCATGGGTTGTCTAGCACACTTTTGAACTCATGCACCCACCCCTCCTCGATCAATTCCTCGAGTAACGCTTTTCGGCCATTCTCCACTCGTAGGCAGACGAGTTGCTTCTCATCCTTACAGTTTCACGCCTTCTGACAATCACTGCCCTGTGCATCTTGTTGTTGCATCCTCCCTCATTTGTTATTGAGTGTCTCAGTGACACCGTATTTCGGGCAGTCCTTGGATGTTCTTCAGGACCTTACTTTGCCATTTTTTCCCTTATTTTCTTAAAGAAGGTACAGTTAAATTGCTTTTAGCCTCTTCTAATATCTTCTACACTTCAGCTCCTCAAATCGTGTAAAATCACGCTGTACCTGTTACGGCATTCTCACATCTCTTACCAAATTTGGTGTACATCCCTGGATAAAACATTCTAAGCGCGATGGGATAAACGCTCTGAAAAGCGGTGAAAGAACCCACGGCTCTGCAGATCCCTTGGTCCTCCTGAATTGGCCTAATTTATGCCATGCCTTCTTACATTGCAGACTGGGTTTGAAGTCCGCACTCATTAATATCTTGAGATACACTGACTGCTGTGTTTGGTCCCTCGGAAATGATATCCCGGTGGACCCATGTGGCCAGCGGGATTAGTTTCATTTTCTATCATCCTTTGGCACTTGCCTAAGTTCAGTAGAAGATCCCACTTTACCGACCACTGGCAAACGTTCTACAAATCCCTCTGGATGTCATCACTATTTGTTGTCCCTAATAATTTGATGTCACTTGCAGACTGGGCGCGCAGTTTCCAATCCGCTGGTTGTGTCTTTAACATACTTCAGGAAGAGCAACGGTCTTACAGCAGACCCTTGAGGCACCTCACTGCGCAGCCGCCTCATGTGTGATAGACGTCGCTGGAATCTCAACATGGAAGATCTACCTTCTAGACTTTGTGCCCTCCAGTTTTGCACTTTAGCCCACAACCCGGAAAACCTTAAATTTCCGTTTATGAAGCCCGTTGTTTACGGCATCAAAGGCCTTCTGTAAGTCTAGATAACGAACTTCTAATGTTTCGCCTTGTTCACCCTACCTGTCGCTTTGTCCAAGAAGCTAAAATAGCTAGTCAAGCAGGAACGTTTGTGCCAAAATCCTCGTTGCTCTAATACTATTAGCTTGTTTGACTCCAAGCAATGGACCGTACTGTCGCGCAAGGGCATTTTATGGATGTTTAGCAAGATGTAAGTCAGACTCACCGGTCTATAACTATCTTTTTCACCGGTTTGAATGCGGAATTCAACTAGTCCGTGGGAAGCCGTCCTTCATCCAAAGATGCATTAAAGATTTGCGTGGCAGGCTTTACCAGGTCCTTTGGTAGATTCCTTACTGCCGCTGGGTTGATCCCCCTCAAACCCTGCCGCTTCTGACCTGTCCACTTGTTTCTACTTGTTTCACACATTTTTTCCTTCGTCCTCGTCTTGCTTGACATCTCCGGCTTAAGGTTGGCGTGGCTTTGCGTTTGATTCCGTGATCATTGATCCCACCTGTATACGATCTGGAAAAATTCCGCAGGCAACCGGCTTACTCATGGCTGCTGGTTGATCGAATTACTTGTTATTTTCTTACTCCACCTACGGTCTCCCTTAAAGCTGCCCTGGTTTGCACATAGATGTAACAGGCTTTGGATTTGCTTCAAACAGTCCCAGCTACATGCTCCTAGCATGCATTTTAGAAACATCGCTAGGTACTTGAAGTCCTCATTTTGTTCATTATGTACCTCAGGTAATCTCAATAATCAAATAAATCCTTAAGTCTCATAGAAGCCCTCTGTTTTCGCTTTCCGGCTCTAGTGATTATTTTCGTCCATCGGTCCTTGAGTACTTCCGATATAAAGGGTCTTTTTGAAGAACTTTCGGTTGATTCGACAGCCGAACATAGGAGCACGAACCATTCATATTTAACAATATGCGTATCCCACTCATTGTTGCCAATTTACGTGTCTCACTGACAAACCTTGTTCGCTCTTTTAAAACTTCGTAATCTGTTTGCTCTATTATTCTTTCAATGACTGCCTGCTCGCCTTCAAAGGAGTTTGACGTTTGATTCTGATTGCACGGTTTTCTAAGCTACATATGTGCTGTTTGCATTTCTGAGCAGTTTGACGATTGGTTAATTCAGTGCCGTTGAAACCTGGTGGCAATTATTGTCCTGGTTTGGGATCAGGGCTGATTTTACCATTCGTTGATCCAATACTCAGTATCGAAAACTTGCTCCCCCCAAACAAAATAGAAGAAGCCGAAAATAAGACGACATCTTGATTTCTTTGTTTCTCGCTCCTTATCAATACCTCCATGTCCATTTTAGACACTTTGGAATTCCTCGCTCCTCCAACACTGTGACCCTAGTGCAGCTTCGTAGGTTTCCCCACCGCATTTATTCCAACTTGATACCATTTTTGCAATTTCCTTAGAAAATTCCTTTAGCAATCCACCTTGTCTCTCACACTCGGAACTTCTAACTGAGCTCCGACACTAAAGTATGCCATTTATATATATATATATATACAGTTAAACGTTGGATGCAACTTACCCTTCCTCTGTCTTTAAAAACGACAACTGTCACCTAGCAATCTGGCTTCATATGCACTGACCTTCTCGTACTAACTTCTTATAGGGTTGGAAACCTATACCTGTCTCTCTCACTCCCCTTATCATTTCCAGCAACGTCACCAAAAAGGTGTGGCGTCCATACTGGACCACTCTCTTTCGAATATCAACATCCACTATCATCGTTGTTTAATTTTCATCACCTTTACATAAAGAGATGAATTGGATCGTTGTAGTCGTCTTTGTTTCTGGCGAACCCAAACCGTCCTCCCTGTCAGAACTAGGATTCTTCCTCTCTCGCTCCTCATCGATTTCTCTCTGTCCGTTTTAGACATTTCGGACCTCATACCACCTCCCTGAACGTGGAGCCCTATGTGGTTTCTTTTATTCCTTTAGGGACAATTTTACTTAACATAAATGCTGGTGACGACCATTTTTTGTGCCTCGAACGCATAGTCAGCCTCTAGTGCATCTGTCTTTTTCTATCTCTCGCAGAATTTATATCTACAGCCGTTGTTCACTATCTATTCCACCAAATATCTGTTCATCTTCCTTTACCCACGGGCTAGACAATCCACACCCTAATCCGAATTGTCACCATGAGTGGTGGCTTACACGTGATCACTTAAAACTGACCCCCGAGTCGCATGTACAGCGGGCCTTTAAACCACGCAAGTTCCACAAACAAGGAAACGGATGACTTGTTTCCTTAGCTCTTGTTCTAGCCACCCTCTCAGACCATCGCAGTCGGCGTCTGCGGACAAATCAGAAGTTGGCTGATAAAAACTTTACAGAGACCATGCAGCCTGGTACTGACGGGGCCATGCTTCTTATAAACAGCAAGCAGACGGAAGGTTCGTACAGCACGATCGTGTCTCGGAAATGATCCTTTATTTAGCCGATTTCAAAACAGTGCTCGGCGCCACGAAAAGCTCGTAGGAAACCGACTGTTCTCATTTTCTCCCACTGTTTCACTGTTTGACCATCTTCATCCGTCTGGCTACATTATTTTTAATTTTGTTTACTCACCATAACGCAAGCTACAGCAAATTGCAAGCCGTTCGCTGTCTCCATCCGCAAACCATGGCCAATATCATGGAAGATTTGAACTCATTAGACGAGTGGCATGGGCAATGGGCGATGAAATTTTCTGCCACTAAGAGCGCTGTTCTTGCCAATAAGTGTGACTTTTCCCCAGAAAGGCTCTTTATAAACGGTCTCCTAACAGAAACCACTCAGTGTGTAAATTATCTGGGTCTACAATTATCCTTCTCATTCAACTTCCACGAGCAAGCCATTTGCCAAATCGCAAACGCAAACAGGACTAATGGCCTCAACGGTAAAACATTCCGCACTCTAATATGTAGGCTGATGGTATACAAATCACATGGTAGACCGCAACTAGGGTAATGCCCGATAGTTTTCCCGAACATGCTCAGAGTTCATTGTGTTGCAGTAGAAAAAGTACAACGGAAATTCACGAAGAAACTTCCCGCGCCAAAAGCAAGCCTCAGTTGCAGAGAACGACGCGAGCTGCTACGACTGGACCCCTTTTGGTTACGTTCTGTCAAACGTAACCTAACATTCCTTTTCAAGCTCTTAGGGTCAGAAGCACACACGGCTAGGAACACCATCCGATTCGCTAATGAGTGTTTTACCCCATTAGAAATCAACCGCTTTCCTTGAAATACCACCTCCCAAAGTGTCTTTTAGGTCACAACTCTTCAAGGCTGTTTACTCTTCCTGGTGGACTAGGTTACCGGACCATATCCGGTTCTGCCAAAGTCTAACACACTTCATGATTTTATTGTGGACGTCTTTCAACGTATCCTCATTTCTGAGTTAAACTGGGACCAGCATCATTCTCGACCAAGCTTTCGAAAGTCACCTTGACATTTAACTGAACTTCTTGGCCCAACGCTTTATTCACGCCATTAGCCCCAGGTCAGAAGATGCCTCTATTTCTCTACCGTTTATTAATCAACTTAACTCCAAGCTCCCACTCTTATTCTTATATACGAACAGTATACCTCAGAGACTCAGGCGTACAAAGTTGGTCTAGGATTTTCGAAGTTACTACAGTAAAGTCTCCAAAACTGGGATCTCAGCCAACAACACTAAACAATATTAAGGTCCATGATAGCAGAAGAATGCTGGACATTTTGACAGGTATAACCGCGATAAACGATAAAGGTCTTCTAAGCCCTGGTTCCTTTCCCCATAGATTCCTCTGCAGTTTATTTACTCTGACAACACAAAGGATCCTGTCTTTATGTTGGGTAGTACCGGAACCAGTTGCTCTCTTCGCAAACGTTTCATCGGGGGACACCTTCAAGGTTCCTCTTACTTTTCTTACCTACTCAATTTGATCCCCAGTAACCTGCTAACTCGAATCAGGTTGACCCTTCTCCTTTAAAAACCCAGCTTAGTTTCACATATATATACATATATATATATATATAAATCACTCCAAGTCACATGGACGATCTGAATCGTTTACGCAACACTCCAGTCCACATAAGCAAGTTTCAAGTAGCACTGGTAACTGGAAGCAAGATACAGCATTGACGATGACGGAACAATACGTACAGGTCCGTGTTTTACGACACAACTCACCATCCTCCCTATGCTTGCTTATCCCTACTTTGGTTTTCCTCAGTCAGTACATGCGGAAACCCAAATGACCGCGACAGGTTTGCTTCAACATCTCAGAACCCGGGGAAAGCAGACCACTCCCAACAGTTGCGGAAAAAACATTGCGCGGAAAGTTAAAGTCAAGCGGAGGAATTACGGAAGGCACCTATATGGGCCCAATCATTACTCTGTTAGGAAAAAAGAAAAGTTTCTGCTGGATCAGATTAAGCCCAGACAAAAAAGCATATCCGGGCTGCGAAGGAATTGGCTACCCTCAACGATGGATATGTATGCCATCAGCTCAGACCTGATCATGCGAAACAGAAAAACCCACACCGCCCTTGTTCGGTATATAAGCATCTGGCTGCTTTGCTGTACGATCTGGAGAATTGGCGCGGCGGGATTTCCAATTATGCTCCACAAACCATTCATCTATTTTTCAGCACACCCCTGTCCTCCCAAGCGCGAACCTGTCACCTATGCTGACGTCCAGAACAAATGCCGCGGTTTTCATTTCTTGATTATTCATGTATGCTTACTGAAACTACTACTATTTGTCCTGTTCAAACACAAATAACTGATCCTAATACTCTCATTAATTTCCCTTCCCTCCTCTCCATGAATCTTTGCGCAAATCCTGTCCTAGCATCCAGCCCAAGCTGCCATCCGTGAGCAATTCAGTTATACTCTTTCTTGGTAATTGGAAGCAATGGAACAGGCGGCAGATCACATGATAAGTTATAGCTGGTTCCCTGTAGCATCTAAAGCAGGTCTGTAGACCGGAGGAGTTTCAAAAACAGAACAAAAAATGATTTTATTCCCTAACCGCTGCACTAGCCGTCCCATCAGACCACTGTAATATACATCTGTGAAAATGTCAAAAGACGAAAGAGCAAAACGCCGCGAAAAAAAACATGCAGCCCAGGACTGACTGATCCAGGCAACTTATAGGGAGGAAACAAGCGGTAAGTTTGTGGCAAACGTTTAGTCACCGAAACACTCTTTCCTGCGCATTTCAAGACGGTCTTCTGGACCCTGTATTCTTCGTAAGAAACTGACTGTCATCTGTGTTTCCGTTTTTGTTTACTCAACTTAACACCAGCCGGAACAACTTCCAGACTGCTCTTCTCCAGGTTCGCCTATGACAACAGATGCAGCGCAAACTCTTGCCGAAAGCTCCACTGCATCCTATGCGCTGGTTGCCTGTTAGGAAGCTGTTACCCGGATCTGACGCTCCAGTACCGGGCCGTGTAACCCTGAGATAAAAAAGCCACGCCAGTAACCACCCCGGATACCTCATCTAGGACAAACCATTACGACTGGCCAATGCACTGGTACTAACACTACTGAACTAACGCCCAACCCGCCAACCTCCAGGCCCCTACCGCTACAGAACGTCATAATCTCTGATATTAAACAGGGCTAACACAGGCCACTCATGGCAAGTGTGCTTAAGGATTGATTGTGATTCTTGTATGTACTCATTTACTTCCCACCTTACATCGCAGTCCGCTCCCAGCCGCACAAGCCCAGCGACTAATCTCGTGAGTTGCATTGTCTTTCCGTCCACAATTCTTCATATATTTTCTTTCCGTAAATTGTTTGATGCAACCTTGACGGTTTTCCGTTGTTCCATGTTAAGCATTACTCTGACTCTTAAATATTAATTACCATTCTCCATCCACCTCGCATGATATCTAGTGCGGTTTTGACTCATCGCCATCCCCTTATCACATGCATGTTCAGCCTGATCTTCACCATATGACCCTCTCTGTTTATGAGGAATCCGGCCGTGCCAGCGTCCACTATTGCTTTCCAGTCAAATTTCGCGCAGGTGATAGGCACCTTTGGAGCATTTAAATCTGGGCTAACTTGCAGTGCGCGATTGATAATCAGCCCCAGAAATTCTTAGCGAAGGGCCCTCTAGCTTTGATTTAAATGCTCGAAGGCTGTTGCTTAGCCTATCACATTGCGGGTTGTGTTCATGAGAGCACGGGCACATTGCATCTTTACGTCCGGTTTTTGTATTCCGCCTCTCCACTGGGCCGTCCTTGTATAAATTTGATCTTGCCTTGCGCATTCCTCTCGGATGTCGAGAAATATACAGTATATATATTACTGAGCAATGTGAATCGGTTGTGAAGTCAAAGAAGGGTGATGTACATCTGGCGTTGAAATGCATGCGTGCAAATTGTATGCGCTAGTGTCGGAGCTCAGTTTGAAGTTGGGAGTGTGAGAGACGAGATAGTTCTGCTGCATGAATTTTTATGAAAACGACGTAACATATTATCAATATAGAACAAATGTTATTGGGAAATCTAAGAAACGGCAGGTAAGACTATGGTGATGAAGAAGGTAGCAGTTTCAGATCGTCTACAGTGGACAAGGAGACGTCGATGAGGATTGAAGAAGAAACTAAGTCGAGATTTCGACTTAGTTTTGGTCCTCCATGTGACGATCCGAGTAGGGAGATTTAGCGCCTTTTCCGCGATGAGCGAAATGGTAACATACATACGTTTTCCGGAAACCCATTGCAGTTTCATATATCCCATTCTTAGGTAATCATGGGTGATATAGATGAATGTAAAGGAATGTAATAACTACTCTGCGTGCCTCGGTTTTCAATGCAATGGATGATGATGATAAAATGCACAAGTTTTGGGGACGTTTGTTTCTTGAAGACGAACATTTAGCAACAACGAATTCGGCTATAATGGATTTCTTTGCTACTGGGTGAGTAATAATAGGCTTCCCATTTCAGAGTGATTACAGGAGTGGGCCTCTAACCCAAAAGAAGGTGATACAGCTGCCCCTTGTAATGATAATGTTAAAGAGCATCGGTTTTGCTCTTTGGCGTCGGAGCCACAAAGGATCTAATTCCAGCAACTCACAGCGGTTCAGGACAGTTAGGCTTGCAGGGTAGCCACTAAAATACTTGGCAAATACACACTGGACGTTTTCAACTGCCACACTGTTCGAACAGAATGTGGAGCAATATTCCAGAATGTTTCTGACATGGGTTCTAAACCGTCGCAGCTTGCATTCTTTCAACTTTAGAGTTCTGCAAATTGATCCCACTAACCTATTTGCTTTCACAACTTGTGTGTGAATATTGTCCGAGAAGTTCATGGTGCAAGAATAATTTAGGCCCAGGCGGCGAACTTGACAGTTGATGGGGATGGTTCCTTTGCCAAGTTTGAGTACTGTTGGGGATATAACGCATATGAATCCATGAGGTTGCATTTTTCAGCGGAAAATTCCATAATCCAGTCGTTGGTCCATGAACTGAGTGACACTAAATCCCGCAATGTTACTTATGGCGAACTCCAAAGATTCGAAGAAAAAGTATGGACAATTTTGATGTCGCCGACGAAGGGAAAAAGACTACCGTTCCAAAAAACGTCGGAGAAGTCATCGGGTCACAACAGAAACAGAGGAGGATCCAGAACGCTGCCTTGAATTAAGCCGCTGGCCAATAAGCTGGGTTCAGACAGGAATCCATGTACTTCAGCTACCTGGTTTCTAAATAACAGAGATGACAAAAATCACGATAGGATTGAACCAACACTATCGTAGGATGCAATATCATTTATCAACCTAATGCGTAACACTATCAAAAGCCTTCGAATTGTCCAAAAATATTACTAAAAATGACCTTCCAGTGCTCAGGGGCCTCGTCTTAGCGTTCAAGTAGTCAGTGTACCAGGTAGTGCAGGATTTCCTATGACGAAAGCCATGTTATTCAGTATTAAAAGTTTGTGTTCCAGAAGGTAGGCGATAACACTATCCTTAACCAGACGTTCCATAGTTCTGGAGAATACAGGAGTGTAGCTGATTAGGCGGTAATCTTCAGGGTCGCAGTGTGTGCCCGTTTCGTTAACGGGGACAATCATTGAGGTTTTCACTGTGACTTGAAGGGGCTGCACTGAATAGACAAGTTGAGGATTTCTGCCAGCACAATTACGATATTGCACCCACCCAGCCAATTGGCAGCTGGAGGTAATGAATCAGTTTCAGAGTGGTAGCCTGTTTTTGTTTTTGCCAACAGCTGAGCTACGTCCTTCGGAAGAAACGCGATTGTTGAGCGCGACTCTGTGGTGAAGCTAGGTCGGCATGGGGTAGCAGGATTGTCGTCGTTTACTAGAGAAGGTGGGAAGAAGTCGCCGAATGGATCAGCAATCTCCTGTGGGTTGTTTGCATGAATATTTTGTGAATGACATGTGGAACTTAAGTGGCTGAGGACCAAGAAGAGAAAACTTTTCGCTTGGGCAGTTTGTGAGAGTCGCGTTTGGGTTCGGCAGATCTAGAACAGGCAGCTCTTGCTGTTTGCTTCTGCGGCCCAGTACCGTTTCTATAGTTTTAGCTAGACGATTTAATTGCGGACACAACGGAAATTCTTTGGTCTTGAAAATGCCCGCCGGAGCTCAGCAATCTTACAGTTTATTCGAAGATAACAATTTTTTGAGGGGCGTCTTTAGAATGTGGGGCGGATTAATGAAATCAAGGCACTCGCGCAGGTTGCGGTACAACTGTTCGGCCGCCGCTTGCACTTTTGGTGTTGGAAATAAGGTGTCCCGGTTGATTTTACGAACTAGAATAGGCGAGCAGTTCTAGTCACCCTTGAAGTACGGCCCTGGGTTAGTTGAGGTTGTCTATTCATGAGAAGCAGTGTAAATAAACAGCTTGCAGGCAGATGATCACAGTAAGGCAAACCAGCCTCAGCGGAGGTCTGAACGTGTGTTAAGCCTATCGTAAATACAAAGTCAAGAACGTTGCTATTTCTTTTTGGGTCAATTACGTGTTGGGAACACTCGCCATGATGAATACCTATAAGGGAAAGGAGCATGTAACTTGTAGCAGGAAGCCTGAACCAGTACACATTAGGTGCATTGAAATCTACGGCTATCAGCTTGGGACCTGTTAAATTAGGAGCAGAATTTATCGCTTCAGTTATCATCAACAAACCACTTTAGCAAGAACCAGGGGGGCGGTAGAAGCATTTAACAAGAAGGCTTTCATTGCCAGTCTCTGCTCTGGCCGAAACAGCGTCATGGATGCGATTTGCCATGCTGCCTTGACAAAACGTGGCTGGTAATGATTCTCTGACGTAGACAGCGCAACCCCCTCCACGCGGGTTTGATGCGTTTTAGTGAAGGATTTCTAAGCGAGAATTGTTATGGCCTTGTTCGGAGTGTGATTATTGAGCCCCGTGTCAGTGATTCGCGTGAAATCAAAATTTGATGGGAATGCGAAAAGAAGGATAAACTGAATTTTCTTTAACATGGAGCGCGCACTTCATAAAACCAGCGAAATTTTTACGGAAGACCTCTTGCCACTGGTTGATATCATGGTGGGTGAAGCTTGGTTTCTCGGTTGTTGAGAGACTTTAGGGTAGTAATCGTTTATATTTTCAACCATTTTTTAAAACTTATCTGCTTTTCATCTGCGGTCTGCTTTAAGTGGGAGGGTTTTGGTGCACGTTTGTGAAGAAGCATCGGCCCGGGGTTGTATCACTGGAAGTGGACGCTAGATTATCCATCGGGCCTGTTGAGCAGAACATCTAGTGGGTAGTCAACTGTTTAACCGGGGCAATGTAATCCGTCCTTACTGCGTTAAACCTTAGTGGACGTTTCCGCCATGGTTATATTGGCGAAAGCACGTTGATTTTCTTAGGAAGAGTAGGATTGGACACTGCAGGGGAGGTGCGGCCGGCGATTAGGCGGGGGACAAAAAAGGGTTTGACGGAAACGATACAGTGTTTCGCTGTTGGAAACTTGCATGAGTGACGCATGAGGAGACAAATCAATATGTAACCGACGAAGCGTCGCTTTTGTATGATGCGTAACATGGATTCACTAAGGGGTGATCGTGTCTGTTGAGCTTCGAAGTGTCCATAAATAGGGTCATCAGGAAAACGGACGTATGGCACTTAGGTTTCAGTGACGCCTTTGATTCGGTGAACCATTAACCGCCGATGCATAAAACTCATTCTTTCGGAATCGGAGGGTCGGTCATAAATTGCGTTTCGGATCTCCTGACGAATAGTCCTTCCATATTAGACTGGAGAGCTGGTGCTCGAAGCGGTCCGGGGCATCAAGAGCACTACCACCATTTTTGGGCCTCTGTTTCCCCCACTGTACGGAATCTACCTTGTGGAACAGTTTGAACCACTGTATTCCATCCCTTCGGACGACATGAATGTCTGGAGGCCGAGTGATCATTGGAGGCTGGCAAGGGACAAAACATGCTTTACTGGGCTGGATGTGTCATTGAACGGAAGTAAAATTCACTCGACAATGTCTCAGAAGGAATAGCTGTAGCGACGCGAAAAACAGGAGTTATCAATTAGTGTGGTCCAGTGAACCAAGTACCTGGGTGTATTGACGACTGCAGGCTACGAGTGAGGGAACGGTGCGAGACTGCTGCCCAGAACGGCACAAAGGGAGTACTTCAGAGTGCGGTATGCCGTACTCTGTAGGCATCTGGATGTATTTATCCATCGGGACAGGAAGATAGCCAGGCCACACTTAACGTGTTGCATACAGGCATGGACATCATCTCGTAAGAAGAACGGGGCTCGCATCGGGGTGTTCAACGGCTAGCCACTAGAATGTTCGGGGGAGTTAGGTAGGAAATTCGCGCACCAGAACTCTGAAAGACCTGAAACCGTATTCAGTGGGAGAGAGTGGATTCAGAGGCCATTTGGTCAAAAGCTCAAGCTGCTGAAGAATTTGATGGAAGTAGACCTTGAAGACATGCCCAGACAAGCTACCAAGTATAGAACGCGTAGCAGTGGTGTAAAACCACGGCTGTTCAGCTCCGGGTTAAAGTTGCGTGCCAACCTTTTCTACCCTAGAGCAGTCGGCGTAGAAACAGGCAATCACGAGAAGTAGAAATTGTAAGAGCAGTCGACTCACTTAAAATATCGCTGGATAAGGCGAGGTACGAATTATTCCCGGTACTAGAGAGCTGGAATTCACGAGGCCGTAAAAGAGGTGCAGTGATGATAACACTTTCCAGTATGATTTTACAAAATTGTGGAAAACAAGCACAATGGGTATTCCCTTTTTTCATTGCCGAGGGGAGGTCTCTTTTCCTTTTTTATTTTAGCTTATTCGGTACTGCTGCAGCGAACAAGGTTGGGAATAGAAGACGAAACCGACATATGTGGACGCTAAATTTTACACATGAAATCGAAGGGACTATCGACTTTCGATTGTTTATGGGGATCACTATTGTTGTGTGCAAATGAACCGAAACGGAAGACAGTTATTACGCTCGCTTCCTCTCAGTTGGTGTTCGTGCTCCGTCTCAGTTTTCAACTTCAGCCGTTGTGCCTCTGCTATCCTGGGAACGATCTTAAGGTGTCCCCTAAAGTCGGCACCGGAGCCTATGAACAGAAGCTTCAAAGTAAAGGCTAGAAGGGATGCTAAATTTCATCCATATAAGAAACCGAAATGCTTTTGTATTAAGTCTCTTACTATAATCCGACCTAAATTGACCTGACCTGAACTAGGGCACATTCCGGACTCATTCCGCCTTCTCCCTTATTATCTCAGGCTGTAGTCCGCGGTGTCGGGTTTTCAGTCTCCAGGACTAGATGCATTTTCACCAATTGGGAAACTGACCTGGGACAACATGTTAAACTGAACAATGTTTACACATGTAAAACGTGGAAGATTTTGAAGGGCATCCCAGCTCTATGGCACTGAAGGATGAAGTATTTATTCGTCCGGTGGAAATTTCTTTCTCAAAAAACGCGTGTCAGTCTTTTGACCCTGTTGGTGTTTTGATTGTCAGCAGGTCTGCGCGAATTCTGCGATTTAAAGGTTCGTCCTTAATTTTACCAGTGACACTTAATTTGTCAGTGTTCTCCACTTCGCGTTCGAAGTATTCTCTATCCAAGTGCAGGGGTGTTCTCCAACCTGGTGGGTCTGTTCGAATGTGAGTTTTTTGAGGTTACTCTTATTGAGTCATAAAAGCATCTTTCAGGTTATTAGATCCCAGTGGAACAATGAGAACAGGCGAGATTTCTTTAAGCTGCAGTTTTTCGACGATGCCAGTGATAAACCCTTGGGTAAGCCAATGGTGGCCGTACCATGTAGTTCGCATCTCTCTCCACGGCCCCCTTAATGTGGTTTTTCTTGTTAGTTGACCGACCGGTTAATCACATTTTGAAGAATAAATTGGTATTGATGCGTATTTCTAAAGCCTGAGTCGTAAGATGCCAGGTATATTTATATATATACATGTAGGTATATATAGGTACAGTTTTGTTAGATATTTGACATATTTCTCCAAAATTCGCTGTACGCTTTTTGCCGCACAGTTGAGCGGGGTACGTGCACTAGGTTTCTGAATTCTGGATATATTCTTCATATCTGTTTAATTCAACGCTTTCGTAGTATTTTATCATGGGTCCTGCGTTTACTTCATGTTGATAAATGTGTCATATTCAAATTCACAAAATATTTAATGCGTCGCCTCAACGGCAGGGCAATTTTGTTAGGACGCAAGATAAGCCACACGATATTGAAAAGACAGTTGGCTTTCTAGACTGCCGCATGAAATTAAATTATCTCCAGACCTTCATTAGAAACATCCTTAGGAAACTCGCACCCATTTGCCCTACTCGGAACTAACCAGCTCGGTGTTCACTGCCGCTTGCCAGTAAATTTGGCAAGCCCTCGTAAGGATAAAGCAGCGCGCGACTGTCCAGTGGAATAAAATGGACGGTTCTGTGTATCCTTGTATGAACTTTAATCGGGACTCATGACACAGCTGCATGCAATCTGGCGCTTTCTTAGGCTGAGCTGGTTATGTATGGATAACGGGGTCAGGCTCAATAAATGAGCACCGAGTTTTCGTCTGGCAAGTGTTCTCCCTAAACAACACCATAAGTTCTTTGAGGACGCTGTAAAGTGGCAAATATGGTTTGTCAACTAAATGAAGCTATCGCTCCTTGTCTTGTTCCGTCTATCCGGAAAGGCTCAATAACAGAAACGCAGGAGCCGATCAACTGATCATGAACTCGTCCAACCCAATGCTGCTCTCTTGAGGGTCCTACTTGGTTGCGAAAAGGTTGGCGGTGCACCCATGACTAAGCAGGCCTATTTTGGACTGGGCGACCGCGGCACTTATGGACGACGACGGACAGCCGATGTTGTGAATGAGTCCAGGATATTTGATAGATGTCTTTAATTTCGCACGAATGTGCCCTTCTTTTTCTCCTCCAATGCTTTGGATTTTTCCCCAAGGATCCGATGACAAGATTTGCACATAGGCTAGTGCATCTTGACGTGATTTGACGGTTTGTGAGGCCCAACGGGTTATAAAGAATGGCTTATCCCGTCGGCACGTCACTCTAGTCCCTGGGTTACCTAATCTAACAAACTCACCCACTTACACAAACTTAATTGGAAGTGAACATCAACACGTTTGCACAGAAATAGACATCCACACTTCTGATTAGCGGCTGGAATAAATCTCACTTCCTTATCGAGCTTGTGCTAGGCTATGGTTAGGAAAATCAAATGCTGATTAGATAGGGATCTCGACTTGATTTCTGGCACAACTAGTTAGAAAATACTAAAGCCGAAGACGTACCGTTACTGCTATACCCGCTTCTACTTACTGATTAGTCAAGCCGTCACCGCTGTCACTGTGTTCTGCATCGATAAGCTCATCGGTTGCTTTATTCGTTTATGTCTAAATCGCATCGAACAGCGGATGAATACACACCATCCTCTCCTACCGGCTATAGGGAAGAGTTCAGCTGAGTCCTGTTGTTAGCCGATATTCGAATTTGAAGTCAGAATAAATAGGAAGACTGATGACACGACTGGTTGCTGACAAGAGGTTCGAGTTACCAGATCCACAGTTTCGTTCAAAGGGTGATTTTAAGTTAGGAGCTATTCACTAAAACATATGCAGGATTCATTTGAATTTGTTATGGAGGCGTATTAAACTGAAGCAACATGGCCATCAATTGTTTTTTTTGTCCTTCAGATGATCGTAAGCTCTCATTGGCTCCTCCTCCTCATCATCATCGTTTAGCCTTAAACAGCAAGGCAAGCCTCACCGATCGCTGCCCTATCCCCAAGGTTACGTGTCTATAAAAAAAGTGTATATCCAAGGGAAACACGGAGGGGACCTTCACAGGCGGACAAAGCCAACACACGGAACACAGCCTAACTGTACAAACGCGCCGTTTCAATCATTATGATTCAGTAGGAAGTGACAACGCGATCGGCACTGTTCGCGATTCATTGTCATATCCTTCAGTGTCTCCAGCCAGCTAGTTGATGAGTCTTTCGGATCGTAACCACGAAGAGGTGCGACACCTACCTTACCTAGGTTCACCATACATTTTCTCATCCCACGTTGCCACGTCATCTGTTGGCCTCCACATGGCTTCTTCCATTCCTTAGGAGGAACACAAAATAGGGGGCACGGTCAGGTAGACGAGTGTTCGTCATACGCAACACGTGACCCAACCAGCGTAGTCTACTAAGTTTCATACGCTAAAACAAACTGTTCTCAGAAGGGGCACCCAATACCAGATTCCTAACCTCATCAGAAGAGGAGGAATGA